>CM062810.1:189215777-189666790 GCA_031772625.1 Pinus tabuliformis | reverse complement strand
AGTAGACTGTAAATGTAAATCACTGAAAAGGTAAAGGAGAAACAGCAATCTAAAGAAACCTTAGTCACTGAACCTAATGACAAAACAAACTTGCCTACAAAAGAAGTAGTGGTTGAGGAGTCACTGAATTACTGTCCCCACTACAACAGCCCACGGCAACCTCATCCTCCCACCAAAATCCGAACATTACCCCTCAAGACATGGGTATGAGGGGCAGGTTCCAAAATCAAGATGAAATCCAACAAGAAGATTTAATGAACAGAGAAAGGACTGCTATCCGTGACTCTAAAATCCAAGTTGACAAACCCTTTGACCTAGGAGCAGAGATTGGCAAGTTAAAATAGCAATTCCCCTTCAGAGCTAGCCAAGCATGACATATATAAGCAACAGATCAAAAAATCCCTTCAGCTCACCAACAGCAAAGATGATGTAAATGTGCTAGATGACACTCCAGAATTACTATTTGGCCCAGAGGTAGATGGAAAAACAGTAGTCACAGGGGTTTTACCTTTTTATGTCAGCCTGCATGTTCATGACAAATACTGCATAATGCAATGTTTGACTCAGGTGCCTCTCACAACCTTATGCCAAAAGCTGTCATGGAAAGATTAAACTTGGATATAACAAGACCATACAAAGACCTGTTTTCTTTTGATTCTAGTCAAGTCAAATGTTTGGGCCTAATAAAAGATTTATGTGTGTCCCTGGTTCAATTTCCCAAAAAAACCATACTAATGGATGTTGTAGTTGCTGATATCCCACCCAAATACGGGATGCTCTTATCAAGATCATGGGGAGCCAAACTCCAAGGCTCCCTGCAATTAGATATGTCATATGCAACCATCTCTGTATTTGGGCAACCAAAAAGACTTTATAGGAAACACTCATGAAGTATATGGTCAGCAGTGAAGAAAGCCTCAAAATTTTCCAATATATGCTGTCCATTCGGACATAGACTCCTTCATCCTCTTCAATGACAGCGCAAGCCTCTCAAACAATGATATTAAGACCGAAACACTCATACAAGAACAAAACATTGATCAAACAAGTAGCACCTGCCAAACTTCAATCAGCCCAACAATACACATAAACCCTCCTCTAATTGTCAAAGATTGTCAAACAAATGATGAAATTATCCTAGAAACAAATGGGAAAAGAAACCTCAACTCATGCTCACATTGCCATCCCATGAACAGAACTTTAAATCTCCCGTTCAGCAAGACATTCTGTGGGTCCTAGTTTGATGGCTCAGTTAACAAGTTAGGGGCAGGGCTGGAGTATGGATACATAACAAAGAGAAAGGCTATGCAGAAGGCAGGGCTTTCAGATTAAAGTTTAGATGCACTAACAACATAGCAGAATATGAAGCTCTGCTGTTGGGCCTAAAGTAGCAAAATCACTACAAGCCCTAAACTCTCCATCATGGGAGACTCTGATCTAGTGATTCAACAAGTGAAAGGAAATTTTGTTACCAATGACAAAAGATTGAGGTCCTATAGGTCTGCTGTAATTGAAATATTAGAGACTTTCTCCGAGTTTGTTATCACAAAAATTCCAAGGGGCCACAATCTCCATGCACACAGCTTGGCAACATTTGCCAGCACCTTTAAATTCCCATTAGAACCCAACAATTGTTTCACGGCAGAGGTCAAATATAGGCCTTCTATTCCAAACAATGTCAAAGAGTGGCAAGTATTTGAGAATGACATGCAAATAAACAACTTTTTAACCTTGCAACAAGAGTTTACAGGATTAAATATTGACCTTGAGACAGCAAGTCAATCACAAATGTTTGATGGAGCAAGTCAATCACAATTACAGTTTCAACAGTCTGCCCACCCAATGTCACCTAGAACAGCCAAACAATTACTCAGTCCAACCATTTTCAACAAAGAAAACATTCAGCAAATACACCAAATTGACTGTGAAGAGGTGAGCAACGCTGAAGATGAAATCATACAACTCAAAGACAATCTCCTTCCAGCAGGCCTTACCCCACTAGAGGACATTTTTGACTCAAATGATGTCCCCAGGAAACCAAAGATGCAGCCATTAGATGCAACAATTGAAGAATGTAACATTGGTACCACTGACAAGCCTAAAATAATAAAGCTATCTGCTGCTTTGCCCCCTGATCAAAAACCCAAATATATTGATCTCTTTAAAGAGTTCCAAGATGTCTTTGCTTGGGGTTATGAGGACTTGAAGTCTTATGATACCTCTGTTATCCAGCATACCATTCCCCTCAAGCCTAATCAAAAACCATTCAAACAGAAATTGAGAAGAATCAATCCTGTGCTCCTTCCTTCCATTGAAAAGGAATTACAGAAAATGTTCAAAGCTGGTATCATAGCACCAATCAGGTTTTCTGAGTGGATTTCAAATTTGGTCCCTACAAGAAAGAAAACTGGTGAGATTAGACTTTGTGTAGACTTAAGGAATTTGAACCAAGTGTCACTCAAAGACAACTACCCCTTACCCAAAATGGATCACATTCTTCAAAGAGTAGTAGGAGCTTCAAGGATATCATTGCTGGATGGTTTCTCAGGTTTCAATCAAATCCTGGTACACCCTGATGATCAAGACAAAACTGCATTTACTACCCCATGGGGCACTTTCAAGTATGTGAAAATGCCCTTTGGATTGAAAAATGCAGGGGCAACATTTCAGAGAGCAATGGACATTGCTTTTGCAAAAGAGATTCATGACTTCTTGGTCATTTACTTAGATGATCTAACACCCTTTTCAAAATCTGACCAAGAACACTTGAAACATTTAAGACAAATCTTCATAACATGCAGGAAATATGGTATTTCCTTAAACCCCAAGAAGTCATTATTTGGCTTGGAAGAAGGGAAACTTCTAGGGCATATTATTTCAAAATGGCATAAGAATTGATCCAGATAGGATACAAGCTATCCTACAAATGCCTCACCCAAGGAATGTCAAGGAGCTGCAAGGATTCTTAGGAAAAATCAACTTTTTAAGAAGGTTTATCCCAAATTTAGCAGAGTTAATCAGATTACTAAACAATATGCTAAAGAAAGATTCAAAGGTCAAATGGACTGTTGAAGCAAAACAAGCCTTTGAAAGTATAAGGTTGGCCCTGACTCAAACCCCAGTGTTAACCAATCCGCAGTTTGACAGAGACTTCATCATTTTCTCCTTTGCCTCCCAACATACTATTGCTGCTGTTTTATTACAGAAAGATGACCAAGGGATTGAGAAACCTATTGCCTTTTTCAGCAGAGCTCTTAGAGATGCTCCCCTAAAGTACCAAATAATGGAAAAACAAGCCTATGCCTTGATCAAAGCTATTAAAGACTTTAGGATTTACATTCTCTACTCCCATGTTGTGGCTTATGTACCAAGTCCTATTGTCAAAGACATTCTCACCCAAGAAAACTTAGAGGGTAGGAGAGGAAAATGGATTGCCAATATACTAGAATTTGACATTGAAATAAAGCCTACAAAGCTGATAAAAGGGCAAGGTTTGGCCAAATTAATGACAGAAGCAAATTTCCAAGCCTTAGACATCAACCAACTGGACAGTGAAACAGAGCTGGCGACTCCAAAGATCAATGTAGCCTTTGAACAATCTCCTTGGTACTCTGATATCTGTTATGTGTTACAAAACCTGTGTGCTCCCCCAGGACTGTCCAGAACTAAGTGTAGATTCCTAAAAATGAAAACATCTAGATTTTGTGTGATGGATGAAAATCTACTGTGGAAAAACCATGAAGGGTTTTGCTGCACTGTCTAATAGAGAATGAAACTAACAAAATCATGCAAGACTTCCATGCGGGAGACTGTGGTGGACATTTGTACTGGAAGTCCACTGTGGACAAGATATTGAGGGCTGGTTATTACTGGCCTACTATGTTCTCTGATGTTAAGAAATTTACAGCCTCATGCCACAAATGCCAACTGTTTGAAGGCAAAAGACAGCTGCTGCCACTTCCTTTGAAGCCCATTGCAACAGAGAGACCTTTTCAACAATGGGGCTTGGATTTCATTGGGGAAATTCATCCCTCATCTTCAGGGCAACACAGATGGATTCTAACAGCAACAGACTACTTCACCAAGTGGATTGAAGCTGCCCCATGCAGACAAGCAAATGATTCAGTAATCATTCAGTTTTTGGAAAACAATATACTGGCTAGATTTGGCTGCCCAGACAAGATAATAACAGACAATGCTGCTGCCTTCAGATCCAAGAAGATGGTGAACTTCTGCCATAAATTTCACATTACTTTGGGCCATTCTACAGCTTACTATCCTCAAGGAAATGGCCTTGCTGAATCATCAAACAAAAGTTTGATAAATATCATAAAGAAAGTGCTGGAAGAGAACAAAAAGAACTGGCATAAGAAACTAGTAAATGCCTTATGGGCAGACAGACTAACAACTAAAAGATCAATTGGGACCAGCCCATATGAGTTAGTCTATGGATTAGAGGCCAGATTTCCTTCATCACTAGGAGTGCCGGTTATGAAACTTCTACAAGAAAGCCAAGCAGAGCCAAATGACATGCAAAGAAGGATTAACCAGATAATTTGTTTACAGCAGACCAGAGAACAAGTCTTCAGCAGAGTGCAGATACTACAAGAGAAACTGAAAAAGGCCTTTGATAGAAGAACCAAAGCAGAAGATTTCAATGTAGGGGACAAAGTTTTAAAGTGGGATGCAAGAAGAGAAGAGAAAGGGAAACATGGAAAGTTTGACTCTTTATGGAAAGGACCATTTGCTGTCCAAGCAGTACAAGGTAACAACACTTATTTCCTCAAAAGTCTTACTGAAACTGACTTGGATGAAGGTCCTGTCAATGGCAGGATGCTGAAGCACTACTTTGATTATTCCCCATGAGTGGAACCTAAAGATTCTTTGTATATATGCAGATGTACATATTGTTTTCTGTTTTAGATTGTAAAAAGCAGTTTTCCAAGTAATTTACCAAGCAGTAAAAGGCAAATAGAATCAGAGGTCTCCCAAAAGAGAAACACACTATTTTGACACATTCATGCAGCACATTTCAAAGACAAAGATGGGCAGTCAGGAACAAGGCAATCTGACCTGCTGTTCTTGGTCTTTCAAAAGAAAAACCATCCCCATGTGGAGCCACTGTTGGATACCTATACCAATAGGTTTCATATTTCATGATGGCAAGAGAAAGGCCAAATATGCTCTGCTTTGGTATCCCAAAGATCCCATATTTCCTAGAAAGCAAGAGGGTTAAAGTGTTTCAAGTATTGAGGACCTTATTTCAATTTTGTGGATGATTCAACAGTCTAATCTGGATCATGCCATTTCAATTTTGTGTATAGAATAGAGAAAGAAGTCTGTCCAAACAGCCTAATCTTGGCAGACAAGCAGTTTAGGTAGAGAAGCAAAGGTTCCCAACAGTTTAATCTGGGACCTTGGAAGAGACAAGGGTAGAAATAGATAGAGAAAAGAATAAAGAAAAAGCCAAAGAAAAGAAAAGGCAAGTAAGGGTTTGCAAGTCCAAGTGCACCCTCAAGGAGAAACAAAAAATGCTAGGCAAGCAGCTGGGTAGGTAGTTGGGGTCGCAGAAAGTGAGTCCTATCATTGCAGAATGGTGATGATGGGCAGCAAAGTAAAAGACTACAGCAGGAGCATGACTAACTTCCCTCTCCCCTTTATTCCATTACTAACACTCCCTTTCTTTCAGCTGAGATTTATGGAGAGAGATCATGGTTTTATGGTGGTTCTAGTTATTCAGAAGCCACATTTCTTGTCTAAGATCTTTTCATTTTGATCTACTCTCAAAACTAAATCACTTTCATATAAACTCAGTAAGATTCCCTTCATTTGCTCCCTTCATTCATATTAACACTAATTCTATTGTATAAATCCTCATATCGCCTATTCCCCTAATATTACTAACACCAAGGTGTATAAATCCCAAACTCTTATAAATACCCACCCCCTTGGCATTATAGCCAATAAAGTTACAAGTCAGGGATCAAATGACATCAGGTCATATTGATAAACCTATGCCAAATACCCCTTTTCCTCATAAGCCAGTTCCTCTATCTCTACCCCCTTTTGCACATAAAACCTTTAAAAAGGGCCCTAAAACCCACCTTACCCGCTTCAAAGAAAAGAGCATAAAACCCACTTTCCGCCGTTAGCCAAGGTTGGCGCATATAATTGTTTTTATCGAAATACATTAGAAAAGCGCTCAAAAGCATGGTTTATTTGTCTCCGCCCTCATCCGTATATTCCACACATTGTCACCCTCCCCGACCATTAGATCATCAAGGGCCTACAGATCCGACGGCCCTGATCGCGTTGGACCCCTTCCGACGTCTGACCGATACCTGTACTAACCTCCCGTCACATCTGCCTCGCGTCCACCGTCCGATCAAAGTCCGTAGATCTAACGATCATCGTGACGTCGGAGCCCATCCGATGACCGATAGATATCTCCCGACGTCCGTATTTGGAGGACGTCATTCCACTGCTACGTGCCCTCACCACCATACGTCGGAGGTACTACTGGCCGATACCGCCCCGTACAGGAGGCGGTGCGATATGAAACCACTGCTGGTTTCCGGATTTCCTCATCCCGCTTACCCGCGTCAGCAACGCGTCACCGCCCCGTCACCCAGGTACGCTGCCCCGTCGACCTCCTGTCCCTGCCATTGGTCCACCTGTCCTGCCATGTCACCGCCACCGTGTACCAACCAGACAGCGCCACGTCACCCGATGACGTCAGTATGACGTCATCCGACCTTGACCCCACCCTATGACGTCATGCTGACGTCAGCACATATTCGCGCCAAAAGCGTAAAAAGGTCTATTTCACCCAAAATTTCGCGTTTTTTTGGTCATTTTGCGTGTTCGTCGTTATTCTGCTCTGCATGCAAACAACGTCCAAATTGTCTACCAACCTGCTAAACTGACCAGAAGACCTCCAGCGCACCAGTTCAACTGCGGTCACGACCTCTGCGCGTTGTTTTACCAGGTATTCCTCATCATTCATCCTCTGTGCGCCTGCAATTATCTATTTAACGCCTTAGAGAGCTTAAAGAAAGCCGAAAATCAGAAATTCACCACTGAATTCCTCAGCAAAGCCTTGAAGTTCCAATTATCACTTCAAAAAACACCAGCCGAGCCTTTCCCAGTGGCATTCTGCTAAGAAACCAGGCCCTGTCTGCGCAATCGTGGCAGGCGCATTTGAAACCAATTTTTAACATTGAAAGGTGCCAAAAAAGGGCTAAGCTTCGCTCTTAATTACAAAAACAGCATTTCAACTGCTGCACACCCTGCATTTACCTCCCACTTGCATTTCCATCCCTCTACAAAGAAACTTTGCTGTTGTTACTCTGCATAGTAACACAGCCCCTGAGTAAGAGTAAAATTTGCAAAGGAAAATCATGGACCCCCCTGTAGCTCCCATAGCCCTCAATGTGGCTCCCCTGAATGTTCCTAATAGAACATTTGACACCAGAGCATTGGCAGACCTGGACTACAAGATAACAGAGGAAATGATGAGCAGAAGCAGTTCCATCTGCAAATATTAAATGAGATAAAGATCAAACATGAGAGGGGACAGACATCCTGGGAATTTGGGAGTCATTCCTCCCAATATTCAAACTTCCTCAGGTTAATCAATTCCCTGAGCTTGTGCACATAGTTGCTGAACACTATGATGCATCCCAGAGAGCAGTGCTAGATGCTGAAGGTTCAATCCTGTTCCTCATTACCCCTGAAGCCATCAGGGAGATGTTGCAATTCCAGACAGAGCATAAGTTGGTCCCTCTGTCACTAGCTGATTTAATAGTACAGGGAGCCAGAACCACAGAGGCCCAAATCACTAAGGTCAACCAGCTCTTCATCAAGGCTGACACTTTGCAGATTCCTCCATCAACTGCGTTTACCTCAATCAATTGGGCCAAGACCTGGTTGACATGATCAGTCCCATCCTGGGATATGATTCAATAGAACATATTGATGAAACAGTTATACAAATGATGCTTATGTTCTCCCCAGGAAGGAAACCAATCCACTATGATTATGCAACATACATATCAGACAAAATGCATGAACAGTTGATGAATTTGCCAAGAGAAAGAGTGTTTAGGTACACCTCCTACCTATATCATCTGCTCATATACTTCCAGCATGATAAATTCTCCTTCCAAAGAAGAGAGTAGATGCACAGGGCAATCTGAGATCAGTAGTATATTGGACATCTGTTTTCCACGTATCATGCTACTCTCCATATACCTACTGTGAGTTTATTGATCTCTTCATCCATCCAGCCTTGACTCTACTGATTGGTTCACCTCCTCCTAGACTGACAGAGGACATGAAAAGGTGCCTACATTTGTCAAAAGTATACAGTATTGGGGACTGGTATCTTTACCAACACCACACCGTTATCAGAATATATGGGTGTGAGTTACCCCCATTTAGACTACCCAAATTTGTGCCCATGAGGCTATTTGCCTTAGAATACTTCAGGCAGTTTGGCTATGTGGATATGTTCCACTTCTCAGGCAGAGGCAAGAAAGCACAGCTGAAAATCAAGAGCCAACTTGGCCATTTAGTCTACAATGAAAGGGATGAAGGGTGGAAGGAGGCAGATAGAATACTGATGGGATTTGGTTTGAAGTACAGTTTTATATGGAAACCCTATGACCCCAACAACTTCATCACAATGAGGAGACTCAAATATAAACTGTCTGCTTACGGTCATCATAGCCTCCCCAAATTGAAAAATATGCCAATCAAAGCAAGTGGAAAAGGGGAACTCTAGAAGAAGATATAACTCAAAAAGAGCTTGATCAAAGAGCTCTGAACAATCAAAAGAAGATGGCTGACCTTGAGTTTTATGCACAGGTCCCCTCACTGCCAAGCACACAAATTGGAGCAGCAGCCTCCTCTTCAACTACTCCACAGCAAACTACAAAGGTTGCTGGAAAAGTCTCAGAAAAAGGAAAGGAAAAGGAAATGGAGGCAGAGCAAGAGCAACAGCAGGAACAGCAGCAGGAAGACATAGAACAGCAAGAGGAACAGCACCAAGAAAAACAAGGGCAGGAGCCACCTGCCCAGCAAAAGGAAACAGTGGATACTCCTCAGACCACTGAACAAGTCATGCCTACAAGGCAAGACTCTACATTTGATGCCTCGGTCCTCCAAACCCCTCAAAAGGAGGACACATTTCTCTTGAGGAAAAGGGAAAGAGAAACTCCCTTGACATCCTCTATCAATCAAGGAGAGAAAAGGCAAAGACTCAACGATTTTCCAGAAGAGGATATAGCCATCCGAGAGCATCGGGCATGGGCCCACCAAGTCAAGAAATTTCAGCAAGTTCCTCCCAGCAGGAACTAGACAGGACAATGGGAGGGAAAGTCACCTCCTCCAGCCAGCAGAAAGAGGAAAGAGTGAGCATAAAGCAGCAGTTCATAGACATTAAGAGAAGGAGTGACCCAATCAAAGTTCAATTATACAATCACCTACTTAACATGGCTCCTTCCAATCAGCAGAGACTCATGTCTGCTTTTGATGTAGGTGAGGGCAAACTGACATTGAGTCATTTTATGCCTACGGCACTCAAGCCACAGTCTTCTGCTGATTATCTCAGGACCAATTTAGAGGTCCTTGCCAAAGACATACACCCCATGGACAAAATTGAGTTGCATAAACAAACAGGGGAAATGGTGTATGCTTCATTGGCCGATAAGACCTTGGACAACTACAAGTTAACAAGCAGTCTGAATGCTACGGCTTCCCAGCTGGAGCTAGAGAGAGCCTCTTCTCAGGCCAAAACAACAGGATCAAAACCCTGGAAGAAATCATCATAGAGATTGGGCACAATCCCAATGATATTAAAGGGATACAAGAGATCTTAAAAATCAGAGATGCTGATATGGCTGCACTAAGGAAAAATTAAACTTCCAGCCACTATCCATCCACAGACCGATGAAGTGGCAAAACAAAGGTATGAGCAGGATTCCACTGCTCTGTTAATTTCTGTTTACAAAGAACTTCTGAAGGCACAAGAAAAATTGGGGCAATATGAGGCCACACAAGCACCTCTGAAAGGATCATCAACACAAGCACAAGAGGGGCAAACATCTCAGCCCCCTCCACAGGTCATTAATCTTGAGGAGACTGCTCCTACTACTGCACCTCCACCTCAGCAGGTTGAACAACCAGCCACATCTACTTCAGCAGCACCCACCAGCACAGATCAGAGCTTAGACATGCAAAAGCTAAAAAGCGAAATACAAGCTTTAGAAGCACAAATGATGCAGCTAAATGAAACTAAGGAGCAGCTGGCCAAGGTGAATGAAAGGCATGACAAAACAAAAAGAGAAGTAGGAGAGAAGGCCAAAGAAATCAAAGCTCTTAAAGACAAAATCAAGGAGCTTGAGAAAGAGCTACAGCTAGATAAAATCATAGCCGAAATCAGAGCAATGATATGGTCCAATATTGGTAAGTCCATCAATAACCAGTGGTCATACATTGAGACAATCCATGAGCAACTGGAGCTCATTCCTAAAGCACAGAGGGAAATCAGAACATCAAGGGCCTTGTTGGGGAACATGCCTGAAATTGCAACCAAAATGATCAATGTGCTCAATCATAAGACCAGTTCTCAGTTGACCATCATGGGGATCGCAAACAGAACTGATACTATCCAAATGATCAAGAGGGTTCTTACTCTTAGAAATCTGATGCAAACCTTAGACAGAAGAACCCAGGATATGCAAACTGAGGTAAACAGGTTCTTTGAGAAGTTTCGGGTATTGGAAAGTAAAGGACTCCCTAGCTTGCTGAACAATGGAGGGAGATTATTCACTCATGAAGAATATGCCAAGAGAGTGAATGTTTTTGCCTCATCACAGGTAAATGAGAAAGCCAGCACCTCAGAAGATACAGGGCCTATCACAGGACAGATTTTCTATGGTAAGATAGAACATCTATTTTTATAATGAATGAAATGAATCATCTATTTGATGTAGCCCCCAACTTTTTCAAGTATACAGAAGCTGAAGAAACAATGCAGGCCATCCTCAAGCATCAGCTCCCTACACAGGAATGGTGGACAGATGCCATCCAGAGAATTTTGTAAACATTAAGCCATGCATTAATTTCTGTTTTTTCTATAAATTTGATAGAAAGAACAGTCAGCAAAATCAGCAGGCATCATAAAGTCAAAGCTGAGCCAACTCAGCAGATGGAGCAGCCAACAAAGCAGGAAAGACAAACGCAGCTGGCAAAGCCGAGAAATTCATTGCGCAGGCAAAAGTAAATGCGTACCTACAGATCGATACATAGTAATGTAACCGACTCAGTGACTCCTTAAAGTCAAAACAGTCATCTGACAGACATAAAGGGCATTTACTCTGCATTTAATGTTGTAATAACTCCCTGCGTACTTTCTGAACACTACCGAAGATATTTTCTCTCTCTCAGATGACTCAATGCCTGAGATATTTTGTATACTATTTCTATATAAACCCCTGCGCATGATAGAGCAAGGGGTTGTTGTAATTTTCCTTTGAAGAGCTCTCGCTTGCTGTAAAAATTCTCAGAGAAATAATACAAAAGGAGAATGGAATTTCCAAAGCTTGGTGTACTTTGATGCGTTGTGATGAATGGTGAATGTTGCAGGATTCCAGAGTGTTTCATAAAACAATAAGTTTTCTCAAATCTCTGTATTACATGTTTTCGAGTCTTTTGTTCTCTTTTATCGTTCAGATATTTTACACTTAATAGCAAAGTAGAAGAATAGTTCCAGGACTTAATCCATGATTACCCTGAACTCAAACTGAGCTATTATCCATGTTTTCCTCAGATATAGTAACAGAAGTGTAATTCTTAGTTGCTGCACTTTGAATCTATATCTTTCGCTGTGATAGACATTCCCAGGGATTCAAGTTTGCCCCTGTGACATCTGTCTTTTCTCGTAACCAGTTTGGTGGAAACAGTTAACAACGAGTGAAAATTCTTGAATGCTTTCATTGTTTGTCTTACCTGTTTCCTGTTATTAATCAAAATTTGTTCTATGAAACATCCAAATGGCCCTGTAAGTTTCACCGTTTCATCTCAAAGTTTCTAGACACCTACAGCCACAGACTCCATTGCCCAATGATACTTGACTCTCTGAATATCACATCACAAGAGATCTGAAGGATATTCTTCAACCAAAACATAAACAAAACCTGTGCATAATAGCTAGCCTAAAACCCTATCATAAACAGTTACAAATCATAAAGAGAGAGCCCTCTCTGATCACAGTTTGGCTAGAAACAGTGATCCAAAGATTGGTTAGTGGTTACCCCGGCCGTATTCCCTTGGGAGTCATAGGGAACAACCTGGGTGTTAACATAATTGGCGACTCCACTGGGGACTTCTTAAAAGTTTTTAGATACTATCTATCTTCCAAAGCTACCATCAAGCCTGAAACTAGCCAAGAGGCCTTAGGACTGTTTCTGTAAACACAGGGACAGCTTTAGGGAGAGCTAACTAGGGAATCTTCATCCTAGCTTTGAAACATATATAGTCATTCCAGAATTCTTACCTAGTCCTTGTACATATTAAACCTCCTGTATAAAGTTCTAAAAGAATACGTAGAAGCTGGCTCCCAAAAGAAACCCAAGGCACACTAGGGCAAACCCTGACCCTGATCAACCCATCATTGTTGATAACCAAATCTCATTCCAAAGAACATAAGGAGACAGCAAAAGCAGGAGAAGCCTGCTGATTCAGATATAAGTTTAGACCAACCTATCCTCATTCCAACTCCTTGCAAAGTCCTTTTCCGTTCCACACCTAATTCCCCCAGTTCATCATCAACACCTCAAAGCCCTCCTCTCCTATCTTCACCATCTGCACACATCTTTCAACCAGTTTCCCGCTTGTTACCCCTGTTACACCTGTAATCCCAGCTGTCCCATTTGTTCCTATTAACCCTATAAACCCCATAAACATGGCTAACAGATATGCACCTCTGCAGATACCAGCCAATGCACCGGCTCTACCTCAAGACTACCAAACCAAAATCTCATTTTTTGACTCCAATGGCCCTTTGACAGCTGTCCAGCATGCTAAGAAGATGCAAGATCACTTTGAGACCTTTGAAATAGATGATGACAGTGTCAGGATGAGAATTTTTGTTCAAAGCTTAACCGGGATGTCAGAACTTGGTTTAGATCCCTGAATGCAAATTCCATTGCAACCCCTGAGTTCCTGTACCAAGAGTTTACCAACAGATGGGAGAAGAAGAAAGATCCTCTACACATACTCGGTGAATATAACACTATCAAAAGAGGTCCCCAAGAAACAGTTTTGGAATATTGTGCTAGGTTTAACAATGTATATAATGCTATCCCCCAGAACTTAAGGCCCCCTCCTGATTTGGCCCTGTATAACTTCCCTGACGGTTTTGACTCTGATATGGCCTATCAGCTGAAAGAAAGAGATCCTCCAACCCTTGCAGAAGCTCAAAGAGTTGCAGTCACTGTAGAGGCCAACCTAATTGCCAAGAGAAACAGGGCAAAGCTGGAAAAGAAGGCTGGTTTCAGAGAAGAGCCCTCAGGCTTGATCAAAAGTTGGATGCAATACTAAACAGCATGAAGAGACTGGGTGAAAGAGTGGAATCAGTTGAAAGAAAGTCATCATGGGAGGCACCACAAAGCAATCCTCCTAGAAACCCAAATTTTAGGAGAACGCAGAACCCAAACATAGGAAAAACAAGTGCAGACCAAGATATCAGACCCCCTTTTCAAGAAAACTATGCAGAAACTTCCTCAGCCAATCAGCTCAATGAAGATCCTGAAATCAACTTAATGGGTCTGGATGGTAAAAGCCATGTTTTCTTAACACAAGAAGACCATGAAGAGGATGAAAGCAAAACATTTCAAACAAAATCAGGAGAATCCTTTGACTTTAAACAAGGGTATGATACTGCTGCTGTCTATGAAGTCCATAAACAATACAAACTAAGGAGTAGGACTGTAAATGTAAATCAGCCTGAAAAGGTAAAGGAGAAACAGCAATCTAAAGAAACCTTAGTCACTGAACCTGATGACAAAACAGACTTGCCTACAAAAGAAGTAGTGGTTGAGGAAGTCACTGAATTACTGTCCCCACTACAACAGCCCACGGCAACCTCATCCTCCCACCAAAATCCGAACATTACCCCTCAAGACATGGGTATGAGGGGCAGGTTCCAAAATCAAGATGAAATCCAACAAGAAGATTTAATGAACAGAGAAAGGACTGCTATCCGTGACTCTAAAATCCAAGTTGACAAACCCTTTGACCTAGGAGCAGAGATTGGCAAGTTAAAAATAGCAATTCCCCTGTCAGAGCTAGCCAAGCATGACATATATAAGCAACAGATCAAAAAATCCCTTCAGCTCACCAACAGCAAAGATGATGTAAATGTGCTAGATGACACTCCAGAATTACTATTTGGCCCAGAGGTAGATGGAAAAACAGTAGTCACAGGGGTTTTACCTTTTTATGTCAGCCTGCATGTTCATGATAAAATACTGCATAATGCAATGTTTGACTCAGGTGCCTCTCACAACCTTATGCCAAAAGCTGTCATGGAAAGATTAAACTTGGATATAACAAGACCATACAAAGACCTGTTTTCTTTTGATTCTAGTCAAGTCAAATGTTTGGGCCTAATAAAAGATTTATGTGTGTCCCTGGTTCAATTTCCCAACAAAACCATACTAATGGATGTTGTAGTTGCTGATATCCCACCCAAATACGGGATGCTCTTATCAAGATCATGGGGAGCCAAACTCCAAGGCTCCCTGCAATTAGATATGTCATATGCAACCATCTCTGTATTTGGGCAACCAAAAAGACTTTATAGGGAAACACTCATGAAGTATATGGTCAGCAGTGAAGAAAAGCCTCAAAATTTTCCAATATATGCTGTCCATTCGGACATAGACTCCTTCATCCTCTTCAATGACAGCGCAAGCCTCTCAAACAATGATATTAAGACCGAAACACTCATACAAGAACAAAACATTGATCAAACAAGTAGCACCTGCCAAACTTCAATCAGCCCAACAATACACATAAACCCTCCTCTAATTGTCAAAGATTGTCAAACAAATGATGAAATTATCCTAGAAACAAATGGGAAAAGAAACCTCAACTCATGCTCACATTGCCATCCCATGAACAGAACTTTAAATCTCCCGTTCAGCAAGACATTCTGTGGGTCCTAGAGTTTGATGGCTCAGTTAACAAGTTAGGGGCAGGGCTGGAGTATGGATACATAACAAAGAGAAAGGCTATGCAGAAGGCAGGGCTTACAGATTAAAGTTTAGATGCACTAACAACATAGCAGAATATGAAGCTCTGCTGTTGGCCTAAAAGTAGCAAAATCACTACAAGCCCCTAAACTCTCCATCATGGGAGACTCTGATCTAGTGATTCAACAAGTGAAAGGAAATTTTGTTACCAATGACAAAAGATTGAGGTCCTATAGGTCTGCTGTAATTGAAATATTAGAGACTTTCTCCGAGTTTGTTATCACAAAAATTCCAAGGGGCCACAATCTCCATGCACACAGCTTGGCAACATTTGCCAGCACCTTTAAATTCCCATTAGAACCCAACAATTGTTTCACGGCAGAGGTCAAATATAGGCCTTCTATTCCAAACAATGTCAAAGAGTGGCAAGTATTTGAGAATGACATGCAAATAAACAACTTTTAACCTTGCAACAAGAGTTTACAGGATTAAATATTGACCTTGAGACAGCAAGTCAATCACAAATGTTTGATGGAGCAAGTCAATCACAATTACAGTTTCAACAGTCTGCCCACCCAATGTCACCTAGAACAGCCAAACAATTACTCAGTCCAACCATTTTCAACAAAGAAAACATTCAGCAAATACACCAAATTGACTGTGAAGAGGTGAGCAACGCTGAAGATGAAATCATACAACTCAAAGACAATCTCCTTCCAGCAGGCCTTACCCCACTAGAGGACATTTTTGACTCAAATGATGTCCCCAGGAAACCAAAGATGCAGCCATTAGATGCAACAATTGAAGAATGTAACATTGGTACCACTGACAAGCCTAAAATAATAAAGCTATCTGCTGCTTTGCCCCCTGATCAAAAACCCAAATATATTGATCTCTTTAAAGAGTTCCAAGATGTCTTTGCTTGGGGTTATGAGGACTTGAAGTCTTATGATACCTCTGTTATCCAGCATACCATTCCCCTCAAGCCTAATCAAAAACCATTCAAACAGAAATTGAGAAGAATCAATCCTGTGCTCCTTCCTTCCATTGAAAAGGAATTACAGAAAATGTTCAAAGCTGGTATCATAGCACCAATCAGGTTTTCTGAGTGGATTTCAAATTTGGTCCCTACAAGAAAGAAAACTGGTGAGATTAGACTTTGTGTAGACTTAAGGAATTTGAACCAAGTGTCACTCAAAGACAACTACCCCTTACCCAAAATGGATCACATTCTTCAAAGAGTAGTAGGAGCTTCAAGGATATCATTGCTGGATGGTTTCTCAGGTTTCAATCAAATCCTGGTACACCCTGATGATCAAGACAAAACTGCATTTACTACCCCATGGGGCACTTTCAAGTATGTGAAAATGCCCTTTGGATTGAAAAATGCAGGGGCAACATTTCAGAGAGCAATGGACATTGCTTTTGCAAAAGAGATTCATGACTTCTTGGTCATTTACTTAGATGATCTAACACCCTTTTCAAAATCTGACCAAGAACACTTGAAACATTTGAGACAATCTTCATAACATGCAGGAAATATGGTATTTCCTTAAACCCCAAGAAGTCATTATTTGGCTTGGAAGAAGGGAAACTTCTAGGGCATATTATTTCAAAAATGGCATAAGAATTGATCCAGATAGGATACAAGCTATCCTACAAATGCCTCACCCAAGGAATGTCAAGGAGCTGCAAGGATTCTTAGGAAAAATCAACTTTTTAAGAAGGTTTATCCCAAATTTAGCAGAGTTAATCAGATTACTAAACAATATGCTAAAGAAAGATTCAAAGGTCAAATGGACTGTTGAAGCAAAACAAGCCTTTGAAAGTATAAGGTTGGCCTGACTCAAACCCCAGTGTTAACCAATCCGCAGTTTGACAGAGACTTCATCATTTTCTCCTTTGCCTCCCAACATACTATTGCTGCTGTTTTATTACAGAAAGATGACCAAGGGAATGAGAAACCTATTGCCTTTTTCAGCAGAGCTCTTAGAGATGCTCCCCTAAAGTACCAAATAATGGAAAAACAAGCCTATGCCTTGATCAAAGCTATTAAAGACTTTAGGATTTACATTCTCTACTCCCATGTTGTGGCTTATGTACCAAGTCCTATTGTCAAAGACATTCTCACCCAAGAAAACTTAGAGGGTAGGAGAGGAAAATGGATTGCCAATATACTAGAATTTGACATTGAAATAAAGCCTACAAAGCTGATAAAAGGGCAAGGTTTGGCCAAATTAATGACAGAAGCAAATTTCCAAGCCTTAGACATCAACCAACTGGACAGTGAAACAGAGCTGGCGACTCCAAAGATCAATGTAGCCTTTGAACAATCTCCTTGGTACTCTGATATCTGTTATGTGTTACAAAACCTGTGTGCTCCCCCAGGACTGTCCAGAACTAAGTGTAGATTCCTAAAAATGAAAACATCTAGATTTTGTGTGATGGATGAAAATCTACTGTGGAAAAACCATGAAGGTATTTTGCTGCACTGTCTAATAGAGAATGAAACTAACAAAATCATGCAAGACTTCCATGCGGGAGACTGTGGTGGACATTTGTACTGGAAGTCCACTGTGGACAAGATATTGAGGGCTGGTTATTACTGGCCTACTATGTTCTCTGATGTTAAGAAATTTACAGCCTCATGCCACAAATGCCAACTGTTTGAAGGCAAAAGACAGCTGCTGCCACTTCCTTTGAAGCCCATTGCAACAGAGAGACCTTTTCAACAATGGGGCTTGGATTTCATTGGGGAAATTCATCCCTCATCTTCAGGGCAACACAGATGGATTCTAACAGCAACAGACTACTTCACCAAGTGGATTGAAGTTGCCCCATGCAGACAAGCAAATGATTCAGTAATCATTCAGTTTTTGGAAAACAATATACTGGCTAGATTTGGCTGCCCAGACAAGATAATAACAGACAATGCTGCTGCCTTCAGATCCAAGAAGATGGTGAACTTCTGCCATAAATTTCACATTACTTTGGGCCATTCTACAGCTTACTATCCTCAAGGAAATGGCCTTGCTGAATCATCAAACAAAAGTTTGATAAATATCATAAAGAAAGTGCTGGAAGAGAACAAAAAGAACTGGCATAAGAAACTAGTAAATGCCTTATGGGCAGACAGACTAACAACTAAAAGATCAATTGGGATCAGCCCATATGAGTTAGTCTATGGATTAGAGGCCAGATTTCCTTCATCACTGGGAGTGCCGGTTATGAAACTTCTACAAGAAAGCCAAGCAGAGCCAAATGACATGCAAAGAAGGATTAACCAGATAATTTGTTTACAGCAGACCAGAGAACAAGTCTTCAGCAGAGTGCAGATACTACAAGAGAAACTGAAAAAGGCCTTTGATAGAAGAACCAAAGCAGAAGATTTCAATGTAGGGGACAAAGTTTTAAAGTGGGATGCAAGAAGAGAAGAGAAAGGGAAACATGGAAAGTTTGACTCTTTATGGAAAGGACCATTTGCTGTCCAAGCAGTACAAGGTAACAACACTTATTTCCTCAAAAGTCTTACTGAAACTGACTTGGATGAAGGTCCTGTCAATGGCAGGATGCTGAAGCACTACTTTGATTATTCCCCATGAGTGGAACCTAAAGATTCTTTGTATATATGCAGATGTACATATTGTTTTCTGTTTTAGATTGTAAAAAGCAGTTTTCCCAAGTAATTTACCAAGCAGTAAAAGGCAAATAGAATCAGAGGTCTCCCACAAGAAAACACACTATTTTGACACATTCATGCAGCACATTTCAAAGACAAAGATGGGCAGTCAAGGAACAAGGCAATCTGACCTGCTGTTCTTGGTCTTTCAAAAGAAAAACCATCCCCATGTGGAGCCACTGTTGGATACCTATACCAATAGGTTTCATATTTCATGATGGGAAGAGAAAGGCCAAATATGCTCTGCTTTGGTATCCCAAAGATCCCATATTTCCTAGAAAGCAAGAGCTGGGTAAAGTGTTTCAAGTATTGAGGACCTTATTTCAATTTTGTGGATGATTCAACAGTCTAATCTGGATCATGCCATATTTCAATTTTGTGTTATAGAATAGAGAAAGAAGTCTGTCCAAACAGCCTAATCTTGGCAGACAAGCAGTTTAGGTAGAGAAGCAAAGGTTCCCAACAGTTTAATCTGGGACCTTGGAAGAGACAAGGGTAGAAATAGATAGAGAAAAGAATAAAGAAAAAGCCAAAGAAAAGAAAAGGCAAGTAAGGGTTTGCAAGTCCAAGTGCACCCTCCAAGGAGAAACAAAAAATGCTAGGCAAGCAGCTGGGTAGGTAGTTGGGGTCGCAGAAAGTGAGTCCTATCATTGCAGGAATGGTGATGATGGGCAGCAAAGTAAAAAGACTACAGCAGGAGCATGACTAACTTCCCTCTTCCCTTTATTCCATTACTAACACTCCCTTTCTTTCAGCTGAGATTTATGGAGAGAGATCATGGTTTTATGGTGGTTCTAGTTATTCAGAAGCCACATTTCTTGTCTAAGATCTTTTCATTTTGATCTACTCTCAAAACTAAATCACTTTCATATAAACTCAGTAAGATTCCCTTCATTTGCTCCCTTCATTCATATTAACACTAATTCTATTGTATAAATCCTCATATCGCCTATTCCCCTAATATTACTAACACCAAGGTGTATAAATCCCAAACTCTTATAAATACCCACCCCCTTGGCATTATAGCCAATAAAGTTACAAGTCAGGGATCAAATGACATCAGGTCATATTGATAAACCTATGCCAAATACCCCTTTTCCTCATAAGCCAGTTCCTCTATCTCTACCCCTTTTGCACATAAAACCTTTAAAAGGGCCCTAAACCCCACCTTACCCGCTTCAAAGGGCCAAAAGAGCATAAAACCCACTTTCCGCCGTTAGCCAAGGTTGGCGCATATAATTGTTTTTATCGAAATACATTAGAAAAGCGCTCAAAAGCATGGTTTATTTGTCTCCGCCCTCATCCGTATATTCCACACATTGTCACCTCCCCGACCACCATTAGATCAAGGGCCTGCAGATCCGATGGCCCTGATCGCGTTGGACCCCTTCCGACGTCTGACCGATACCTATACTAACCTCCCGTCACATCTGCCTCGCGTCCACCGTCCGATCAAAGTCCGTAGATCTAACGATCATCGTGACGTCGGAGCCCATCCGATGACCGATAGATATCTCCCGACGTCCGTATTTGGAGGACGTCATTCCACTGCTACGTGCCCTCACCACCATACGTCGGAGGTACTACTGGCTGATACCGCCCCGTACAGGAGGCGGTGCGATATGAAACCAATGCTGGTTTCCAGATTTCCTCATCCCGCTTACCCGCGTCAGCAACGCGTCACCGCCCCGTCACCCAGGTACGCTGCCCCGTCGACCTCCCTGTCCCTGCCATTGGTCCACCTGTCCTGCCATGTCACCGCCACCGTGTACCAACCAGACAGCGCCACGTCACCCGATGACGTCAGTATGACGTCATCCGACCTTGACCCCACCCTATGACGTCATGCTGATGTCAGCACATATTCGCGCCAAAAGCGTAAAAAGGTCTATTTCACCCAAAATTTCGCGTTTTTTGGTCATTTTGCGTGTTCGTCGTTATTCTGCTCTGCATGCAAACAACGTCCAAATTGTCTACCAACCTGCTAAACTGACCAGAAGACCTCCAGCGCACCAGTTCAACTTGCGGTCACGACCTCTGCGCGTTGTTTTACCAGGTATTCCTCATCATTCATCCTCTGTGCGCCTGTAATTATCTATTTAACGCCTTAGAGAGCTTAAAGAAAGCCGAAAATCAGAAATTCACCACTGAATTCCTCAGCAAAGCCTTGAAGTTCCAATTATCACTTCAAAAAACACCAGCCGAGCCGTTCCCAGTGGCATTCTGCTAAGAAACCAGGCCCTGTCTGCGCAATCGTGGCAGGCGCATTTGAAACCAATTTTTAACATTGAAAGGTGCCAAAAAAGGGCTAAGCTTCGCTCTTAATTACAAAAACAGCATTTCAACTGCTGCACACCCTGCATTTACCTCCCACTTGCATTTCCATCCCTCTACAAAGAAACTTTGCTGTTGTTACTCTGCATAGTAACACAGCCCCTGAGTAAGAGTAAAATTTGCAAAGGAAAATCATGGACCCCCCTGTAGCTCCCATAGCCCTCAATGTGGCTCCCCTGAATGTTCCTAATAGAACATTTGACACCAGAGCATTGGCAGACCTGGACTACAAGATAACAGAGGAAATGATGAGCAGAAGCCGGTTCCATCTGCAAATATTAAATGAGATAAAGATCAAACATGAGAAGGGGACAAACATCCTGGGAATTTGGGAGTCATTCCTCCCAATATTCAAACTTCCTCAGGTTAATCAATTCCCTGAGCTTGTGCACATAGTTGCTGAACACTATGATGCATCCCAGAGAGCAGTGCTAGATGCTGAAGGTTCAATCCTGTTCCTCATTACCCCTGAAGCCATCAGGGAGATGTTGCAATTCCAGACAGAGCATAAGTTGGTCCCTCTGTCACTAGCTGATTTAATAGTACAGGGAGCCAGAACCACAGAGGCCCAAATCACTAAGGTCAACCAGCTCTTCATCAAGGCTGACACTTTGCAGATTCCTCCCATCAACTGCGTTTACCTCAATCAATTGGGCCAAGACCTGGTTGACATGATCAGTCCCATCCTGGGATATGATTCAATAGAACATATTGATGAAACAGTTATACAAATGATGCTTATGTTCTCCCCAGGAAGGAAACCAATCCAGTATGATTATGCAACATACATATCAGACAAAATGCATGAACAGTTGATGAATTTGCCAAGAGAAAGAGTGTTTAGGTACACCTCCTACCTATATCATCTGCTCATATACTTCCAGCATGATAAATTCTCCTTCCCAAAGAAGAGAGTAGATGCACAGGGCAATCTGAGATCAGTAGTATATTGGACATCTGTTTTCCACGTATCATGCTACTCTCCATATACCTACTGTGAGTTTATTGATCTCTTCATCCATCCAGCCTTGACTCTACTGATTGG
The DNA here is from genome assembly GCA_031772625.1 of Pinus tabuliformis. NCBI lineage: Eukaryota > Viridiplantae > Streptophyta > Pinopsida > Pinales > Pinaceae > Pinus > Pinus tabuliformis. The sequence goes on along the minus strand of CM062810.1, from coordinate 189,644,472 downwards.
TTCACCTCCTCCAGACTGACAGAGGACATGAAAAGGCGCCTACATTTGTCAAAAGTATACAGTATTGGGGACTGGTATCTTTACCAACACCACACCGTTATCAGAATATATGGGTGTGAGTTACCCCCATTTAGACTACCCAAATTTGTGCCCATGAGGCTATTTGCCTTAGAATACTTCAGGCAGTTTGGCTATGTGGATATGTTCCACTTCTCAGGCAGAGGCAAGAAAGCACAGCTGAAAATCAAGAGCCAACTTGGCCATTTAGTCTACAATGAAAGGGATGAAGGGTGGAAGGAGGCAGATAGAATACTGATGGGATTTGGTTTGAAGTACAGTTTTATATGGAAACCCTATGACCCCAACAACTTCATCACAATGAGGAGACTCAAATATAAACTGTCTGCTTACGGTCATCATAGCCTCCCCAAAATTGAAAAATATGCCAATCAAAGCAAGTGGAAAAGGGGAACTCTAGAAGAAGATATAACTCAAAAAGAGCTTGATCAAAGAGCTCTGAACAATCAAAAGAAGATGGCTGACCTTGAGTTTTATGCACAGGTCCCCTCACTGCCAAGCACACAAATTGGAGCAGCAGCCTCCTCTTCAACTACTCCACAGCAAACTACAAAGGTTGCTGGAAAAGTCTCAGAAAAAGGAAAGGAAAAGGAAATGGAGGCAGAGCAAGAGCAACAGCAGGAACAGCAGCAGGAAGACATAGAACAGCAAGAGGAACAGCACCAAGAAAAACAAGGGCAGGAGCCACCTGCCCAGCAAAAGGAAACAGTGGATACTCCTCAGACCACTGAACAAGTCATGCCTACAAGGCAAGACTCTACATTTGATGCCTCGGTCCTCCAAACCCCTCAAAAGGAGGACACATTTCTCTTGAGGAAAAGGGAAAGAGAAACTCCCTTGACATCCTCTATCAATCAAGGAGAGAAAAGGCAAAGACTCAACGATTTTCCAGAAGAGGATATAGCCATCCGAGAGGCATCGGGCATGGGCCCACCAAGTCAAGAAATTTCAGCAAGTTCCTCCCAGCAGGAACTAGATAGGACAATGGGAGGGGAAGTCACCTCCTCCAGCCAGCAGAAAGAGGAAAGAGTGAGCATAAAGCAGCAGTTCATAGACATTAAGAGAAGGAGTGACCCAATCAAAGTTCAATTATACAATCACCTACTTAACATGGCTCCTTCCAATCAGCAGAGACTCATGTCTGCTTTTGATGTAGGTGAGGGCAAACTGACATTGAGTCATTTTATGCCTACGGCACTCAAGCCACAGTCTTCTGCTGATTATCTCAGGACCAATTTAGAGGTCCTTGCCAAAGACATACACCCCATGGACAAAATTGAGTTGCATAAACAAACAGGGGAAATGGTGTATGCTTCATTGGCCGATAAGACCTTGGACAACTACAAGTTAACAAGCAGTCTGAATGCTACGGCTTCCCAGCTGGAGCTAGAGAGAGCCTCTTCTCAGGCCAAAGACAACAGGATCAAAACCCTGGAAGAAATCATCATAGAGATTGGGCACAATCCCAATGATATTAAAGGGATACAAGAGATCTTAAAAATCAGAGATGCTGATATGGCTGCACTAAGGAAGAAGATTAAACTTCCAGCCACTATCCATCCACAGACCGATGAAGTGGCAAAACAAAGGTATGAACAGGATTCCACTGCTCTGTTAATTTCTGTTTACAAAGAATTTCTGAAGGCACAAGAAAAATTGGGGCAATATGAGGCCACACAATCACCTCTGAAAGGATCATCAACACAAGCACAAGAGGGGCAAACATCTCAGCCCCCTCCACAGGTCATTAATCTTGAGGAGACTGCTCCTACTACTGCACCTCCACCTCAGCATGTTGAACAACCAGCCACATCTACTTCAGCAGCACCCACCAGCACAGATCAGAGCTTAGACATGCAAAAGCTAAAAAGCGAAATACAAGCTTTAGAAGCACAAATGATGCAGCTAAATGAAACTAAGGAGCAGTTGGCCAAGGTGAATGAAAGGCATGACAAAACAAAAAGAGAAGTAGGAGAGAAGGCCAAAGAAATCAAAGCTCTTAAAGACAAAATCAAGGAGCTTGAGAAAGAGCTACAGCTAGATAAAATCATAGCCGAAATCAGAGCAATGATATGGTCCAATATTGGTAAGTCCATCAATAACCAGTGGTCATACATTGAGACAATCCATGAGCAACTGGAGCTCATTCCTAAAGCACAGAAGGAAATCAGAACATCAAGGGCCTTGTTGGGGAACATGCCTGAAATTGCAACCAAAATGATCAATGTGCTCAATCATAAGACCAGTTCTCAGTTGACCATCATGGGGATCGCAAACAGAACTGATACTATCCAAATGATCAAGAGGGTTCTTACTCTTAGAAATCTGATGCAAACCTTAGACAGAAGAACCCAGGATATGCAAACTGAGGTAAACAGGTTCTTGGAGAAGTTTCGGGCATTGGAAAGTAAAGGACTCCCTAGCTTGCTGAACAATGGAGGGAGATTATTCACTCATGAAGAATATGCCAAGAGAGTGAATGTTTTTGCCTCATCACAGGTAAATGAGAAAGCCAGCACCTCAGAAGATACAGGGCCTATCACAGGACAGATTTTCTATGGTAAGATAGAACATCTAATTTTTATAATGAATGAAATGAATCATCTATTTGATGTAGCCCCCAACTTTTTCAAGTATACAGAAGCTGAAGAAACAATGCAGGCCATCCTCAAGCATCAGCTCCCTACACAGGAATGGTGGACAGATGCCATCCAGAGAATTTTGTAAACATTAAGCCATGCATTAATTTCTGTTTTTTTTTCTATAAATTCTGATAGAAAGAACAGTCAGCAAAATCAGCAGGCATCATAAAGTCAAAGCTGAGCCAACTCAGCAGATGGAGCAGCCAACAAAGCAGGAAAGACAAACGCAGCTGGCAAAGCCGAGAAATTCATTGCGCAGGCAAAAGTAAATGCGTACCTACAGATCGATACATAGTAATGTAACCGACTCAGTGACTCCTTAAAGTCAAAACAGTCATCTGACAGACATAAAGGGCATTTACTCTGCATTTAATGTTGTAATAACTCCCTGCGTACTTTCTGAACACTACCGAAGATATTTTCTCTCTCTCAGATGACTCAATGCCTGAGATATTTTGTATATATAAACCCCTGCGCATGATAGAGCAAGGGGTTGTTGTAATTTTCCTTTGAAGAGCTCTCGCTTGCTGTAAAAATTCTCAGAGAAATAATACAAAAGGAGAATGGAATTTCCAAAGCTTGGTGTACTTTGATGCGTTGTGATGAATGGTGAATGTTGCAGGATTCCAGAGTGTTTCATAAAACAATAAGTTTTCTCAAATCTCTGTATTACATGTTTTCGAGTCTTTTGTTCTCTTTTATCGTTCAGATATTTTACACTTAATAGCAAAGTAGAAGAATAGTTCCAGGACTTAATCCATGATTACCCTGAACTCAAACTGAGCTATTATCCATGTTTTCCTCAGATATAGTAACAGAAGTGTAATTCTTAGTTGCTGCACTTTGAATCTATATCTTTCGCTGTGATAGACATTCCCAGGGATTCAAGTTTGCCCCTGTGACATCTGTCTTTTCTCGTAACCAGTTTGGTGGAAACAGTTAACAACGAGTGAAAATTCTTGAATGCTTTCATTGTTTGTCTTACCTGTTTCCTGTTATTAATCAAAATTTGTTCTATGAAACATCCAAATGGCCCTGTAAGTTTCACCGGTTCATCTCAAAGTTTCTAGACACCTACAGCCACAGACTCCATTGCCCAATGATACTTAACTCTCTGAATATCACATCACAAGAGATCTGAAGGATATTCTTCAACCAAAACATAAACAAAACCTGTGCATAATAGCTAGCCTAAAACCCTATCATAAACAGTTACAAATCATAAAGAGAGAGCCCTCTCTGATCACAGTTTGGCTAGAAATAGTGATCCAAAGATTGGTTAGTGGTTACCCCGGCCGTATTCCCTTGGGAGTCATAGGGAACAACCTGGGTGTTAACACTGTTGATGGTTGATTATCCTATAACTGTTGCTTTTGGTCTGAATTTGTCATTTTCTAGTGTCAAAAACAAGTATTCATTTCAAGATCGTAAGGTGTCGTAATCATCTCTATTTTTTGATTTCGAAAAGAAGCTTGTTTGTATTTGTCGCTTGAAAAGAAGTTCAGATTTGTGCATCAACTTTCTTTTTAGCATCATATACTAAGAAAGTCAAAAACAAATACATGCATGTGCATTTTCATATAGACAGTCTGTTTGGCTTGATTTAGGAAAGTGCATTTACAGTGTGCTCTTTGCTCCTTGTGAAAAGATTCAGTGTTTCTTTTCCCTAGTAGCTAGGATTTTCATTGCATAAAAGAGATAAAAAGTTTGTTTATCATCTTTAGATTGCATTTTAGGAATTACATCTACATCTCATGGTGAACCCAAAAGGCAAACTTCATAAGCAAGATCAACTTAAAATAAATTCAATGAATCTAACAACGCTATGGAACTTAACGCACAACATCTAGAGGTCTAGGCTAGAGACGTATTCTGGCATCGTAAAGCCTGGTAACTGTTGTTCTCACTGATGGTTGGGTGATTCCTCCACTCTGAGATGATAAGTGCCAGTACGGACTTGTGCTCCCACGTACCGTCGAGTATATTTTGGGAGACCCCTCTAGGCTTAAATCCTTTATCCATAGGAAGCCGTGTCTGTCGCCCTATCGATCGCAATGAACTGAACACAGCATTCGGGAAGATTGACTGTCATACCGTAAAAAGTATTCTGCAGTTTTGCGATTGGTTTGGTACTCCCTCTACCTAGACTTCCAGAGCAGTCCCTTTCGTTCCTTTTCAGACTCCTTAACCGAAAAGGTCCATCTGAGCACTTGTCACTTTAGGCTCATTAAAAATTTAAGGAGACTAGAGTCATCTTTTGTTTTTTCTCGACTCTTAAAAACTGAAAAAACAAGTTGTGTCAAAGCTTCTAAAATTTATTTTAAACGGAATATTCATTACCCTTTCCTGCGTTGATCTTGAGTTGAGAAAATGGAGTCCACCAACCAAGGAATTCCCCTTGGAGGAAATCCTAGTCCCTTCTCCTCTTGGGGAGATGTTGGTGCACCCCATATGGCCACATTGTCGCTTCCAAGACTGACAATTGGTTTGTCTGTATGGCTCTTCTCAACCTCTGTCGTTCTAAACACCACTATTCCTGAACAATCGAATCAACAACTAGAAAAATCCAGAGTTACCCACCAACCTTCTACTTCCTCTAATTCTTCCTCTCCTCCTTCCTCTTCGCTTGATGGGGCTGGTAAAGCCAAAAGTCAAGTACCTAAGGAGAAGAAGGAAAAGAAGAAGAAAGAGAAGAAGAAGAAGGAGCCAAAAGCGAATGGGGGCAAACGAGTGTCGTCTAACGAAAACCCACACACTGCACCGACCAGGCCTAAATCGCCATGTGTCATTTGCAAGGGAGACCACTATCACAGAGATTGTCCTTGCATCCCACGGATCTTAAGGGACTGGTCTCCCCGTTTGCACAATCCGGTGTCGTCAACCTCTGATGATCATGTTGAAAACACACCGTCAACTAGCGAAAGTGAAGCCCCAGGACAAAAAGGAAAATACAAATTTCCTTGTAAGCTGTGTGAAGGCGATCACGCCATCCACCACTGTCCCTTCTTAGACAAAGCTAAAAGAGTTTTGGATGATAGTCCAGTTTCACCGGTACGACTTCCTCCTGGATATAAAAAACTCTTGCCGAGTCCGTCACCAGTTGAAAATCCAGCTGGCCCACTCAGGTGGTCGGCTGAAGCATCTATCATTGAAGATAAACCATCTGAATCCATACCAGACGAAAGTCAAAAAGTCGAGGCGACAGTTGACCCGGTCTTGCCTTCAGAGGTTACATCTTCAGATGATACAGTCACTGAAGAGAACAAGGATGACACCGTCCAAATTCTTTTCATAAGCACAGACTCCAACGAACATGGGGGCAATTTACCCGTTCCTTTACCGCAGGAAGGAAGTTCGTCAGAGTCATACCCGGCCGTCTATTCGGTCCCACCTCCAAGCAACCTAGTTGTCTCCTTCAACTGGAACCAACTAGGCAGACCCCGTTTAACAGCTAGTGTACCATTCCGAATTATTGTTCAAATATATAGAATGGTTATGGCTGGTACCATCATAGATGAGGGGGCTTCTGTGAGTATCCTTTCCTCGACTGCTTGGAAAGCACTTGGTTCGCCATCGCTTTTGCCTGAAATGAGAAATATGACAGGCTTTGATAAAGGAACCAGTCGACCGTTAGGGATCCTTCCCAATGTGCCCATAACATTGAGAGGGAAAACCGTTCACATGAACGTAATGGTAGTTCAAGGACCCCTGGATTACAATCTACTCCTTGGACGAGACTATATTTATTGCATGAGAGTCATTGTCTCATCACTCTTTAGAGTGATGTGTTTTCCGCACGAAGGAAGAGTGGTCAAGCTCGTAGACCAGCTTTCATTTCCCGGATCACACATAGCAAATAGCCATATACCAACCCTGAATGGTCTTTTCATGCAAGAAATGTCTCAATCCCCAGTCCGTCCACCCGATGAGCGCGAGTGATTCGGGGGGACATGACTGAAACCCAGGGGGCATGCATCCTGGTCTGCTCCGGCAGGAGAACTTCGGGTATAGGGTAGGTTTCCGTGAGAAAATATGACTAGTCTGTACTCCCGTCCGTGATTGGAAGAGGGGGTTATTCTAGAACAAGATTTTCTTGTCAAAGTTATGTAAGTGGAGTAGCCTCCTTCACTCACCTTTGTTTATCTCGGTAGACATCGCCGAAGAAGTGTTTTGTTTGCGCTGTGAACAGAACAATCTTTGGGTAACCTGTAAGAGGTAGGCCTCTCTCGGTAAAGCAAATGTTTTAACGGACTAAAGTAGGGGTAACCTTGAAACTCTGTTTTATACCTGGGGGCATGCAAACCTTTTGGAGTGCAAGCGAAGAGCGACTATTCATTTTTTAAATTTTTAGGACCTCTAACCCTTTAAACTCGTAGGATTGGTCGTTTCCTAACTTGCATAAAGAAAGGATGTGGGGCAAAACTCTAAAAGTTGTCGTTTTATATGAGACATTCTTATCATACGACTGGATTATTCGAGCAGTTTTAGCACATAGTTCAAGCTCGTTAAAAAATAAACATAAGCCATGAGCAAATGTTTCCACCCGCGTTTAAGCTCGTTAAAAAATGAACTATTTCCCCGGTAAATAACCATCGTGAATGTAGTACTTCAGCCGTTAAAGCCTTGGTCGTGTTTGCACCATCACCTCCACTTTTTCATTGGCCGATCATTCACCTCCACTTGATTGTTTACCTATTTTGAGGAACAGCTGCGAAGAGTGATTTCACTAAGCCATCCTTGTGACACTGCCATGATTGGAAAATTCCAAACCTTACCTGGAATCAGCTGCTACCCGTTTTATCACTCGTTCCTCAAAAGACGAGTCTCCTTTAAGCTCTTTTCAACTGACTCGTAAAATATGAAAAGATTGCCAAGTCCTTGGCCTCTCCAGCTCGTTAAAGGGACAGGAAGTGCTATCTCTCATCTAGATTTTAATCTTTTTGGACCTGAGGGATTATTACACAAAAAGATCGAGCGCTTGTTTTGTTCGGCTCATTAAAAATATCGAAAATTCATCCCTTCTGTATTGTTTTATACTTTTCGGACTTAAGGGATTAGATGATGAAAAAGGAATTTTGGAGTTTCCTTTACGTTCCTTTTCAGACTCTCTAAAATTGAAAAGGATCGAGTTATCTTTGTCGTTAAACTCGTTAAAAATCAATAGCGACAAACTTGTCTATAGACGAGAACGAGTTTCACTATCGCTAGGCTCGTTAAAACATAGCGATGGGTTTTCCCGAAGGGAAAATTATAGAACAAGCATATGTTATCCTCCTCAAGCTTGACAAAAATAAAGAGGTACTGGTCAGAATGACTGGGGAAAAATGGGAAGAAAACTCAAAGAAACTTTGTTGGTAGCAAGTCGCTCTTGAACATGACACTTCCACTCCGTGTCTGAGTCAGGTTGGGTTGTTTCATTCACCGGTCACATCACCATTGTCACACCATACCATCCACATTTGGGGTTAATGCTACCAATCCATCACATCAGTGTCGCTGATATGTTCAAGAGAAGTCATTCAGTGAATTCACCTGTGTCTCACCCACTACCATACATTATACTCCATTCATTCATGATCGCCACCCCGAACCTTATATCACCAGATCGTTTTCACCTCCATCAAAATCATTTGCTCCGTTCCGTGTCATTGATGTGGGATTCATTAAGGCCCTCCTATGACGGATCACTTCTTGTCAACATCGGCTCATTATCCAAGAAGTTGATCTAGGAACACCCCATTCAGTACTTTGAAGCTTGCATCCCTCAATGGCAAGTTTCTCACTTCCGGCGACAGGTTTACATCAATGGCCTTCGACCGAAAGATTTTTTGTGGTGTTTGACGCCAAGTCCTTTATTCACACCACGTGAATTGTACTGCAGTACCTTGAGGGTCATTATCATTATCGGTGATTCCTCTCACACTTGTTAACAGTTTACATCATTGACTGGTAATCAAGCGATGTCTTTCCATGTTCGACTTCAGAACATTTCTCACATGGATCGACTTATACTTCGAGTGAAGATCGGACGAGATTGAAGACCCCGGATCTAGTTTCATCCATCCGGGTTGCGATATATATTCAGGGAGATAAAGACATTAAATTTACATCATTGCTGCACAGATAATCATCCACTCAAAGGGATGATGGCTCTACCAGAATCATCAGTCTACACTTAGATGATTGTCTGTCCTATGTACATGAAAATGAATTTATAAAGCTGAGCATGGGAATGCCCACCTCAGCTAGATCATGAAAATAATATGAAGATAATGTATTGTATTGTATCTTATTACAGGTCTCCTCCCAGCATTGAAAGAACTTCGGATCCTCATAATAAAGCATTTCACCTGACACCAGAAGGTTAACGGCCTCATACTTTAGGGGGCAACTGTTATAGACATTTTTGGGCCCTACAACCCCAAGCATGAAATGTCCATAAATCAAGGGCTCCTAAGTCCCAAAAAGTGTTGTTCTAACCCCTAAAGGAGCAAGGTCAACATATTACAGCTTCTCCCAGAAGTTCTCCACCAAAAACTGCTCAGAATGGGTCAAAATAGGATCATTTCAGTTGCTCCACTGGCTAGGTGCGTTGCATTGCACCTAAATACACTGTGAGGGTGTGTTGAATTTCAAAAGTCCCTTCTGTGGGGTGCGATGGGCGAGAAATGACAAATGGCAGTGTCATTCCGCGAGGTGGAGAGACAATGGAAGCTTCCAGAATCTTCTCCTATGACACTTGCCTCACTGAATTCGACCAAGGATGAGTAAGAGGCCTTCAGTCTCCAAGTGGAAGCAAGAACTGATAGAGAGAAGACACTAATCAAATCACAAGCTGACTCATCCCCCTTACAGATATCTATATATGGATCCCTCATCCCAGAGATCCAGAGGCTGGAATTTTGCATATTGTAGGGAATTGTTGTTGGTTTGTTGAGACAAATATCAGATTGTTGGGTGATCTATGCTTTGTTTGAGGTGAAGAGGGGCTTCTTTGCTGGGAGGTTGATGCTGGGTCAGGAACCACTGGTTGTAACTCCTCTTGGATCTTTTCTTGTTATCAATAAAAGCTATTTGAGTTTTCCTCCATACTTTTGTATCATTGATGCTTGTTACATTTGTATGGTCAATTTACATCTGATCCTAGATCATTTATGAATATAGATCCATGTCTTTGTATAGTGCTATGCTTCTGTGATCTTACAGGTACTTTGTGAAGCTGGGCGTGCAAGGGAGCAGGTAGCTGAGGACTATCAAAGAAGAGAGGAATCGACTTGAAGGATTAGCGCAAGACTGAGGTTGGTCTTTCTATTCCTCTCTATCTATAATTCATAAAGGAAAAACATAAGTAGCTTTTCTCTGTTTGTTTCTAAGGCAGCTGTCACACCTTAGTGGGATAGAGCAGTTCTATATAAACACTTTTCCCTGTAACACCAAGGTAGCAGGGGAGGGTGCTAGAACCAGGTTTCCGCACCCTTGGGATGTCTTGATGTGGTCTGGAAGGTCCATGCGCCATTCTGTGGCCTCACGCCACTCTGCTTCCACGTAGATCCGGAACAAGGCAATTCCTTAATATTTATGATTACAGAGTTTGTTACAGATCAGATCTACTGTTTACAGTCTTTAAGCAAACATTTACTAAAGATAACCAATTCGCGCACCCAAAAAAGATACAGATTTGCATAAACTCAATATGTAAACATAAGCACATAGATCAAATAGATATGTCAACCAGAAATTAACCAGATCTGTAATAATTCAGATTCAACACAGTATTTCAAAACCAACTTATCTTTAATCACGTCTTTCACTAATACAACCAGATCTGCCCTGCACACTCAGCTGCAGGGATCTGCGCACACAACTGCAGACTCTACCAGGCCTCTGTGCACATAGCTACAGACCCTCTATCTACCCACCAACACCCTCGACTTGGAATTACAGACACTTCAAGACTTCTTTCTTCAAAAACCCATTACATTCTAGATCCAAAAGTACATACCAAAAAACTGACTCCTAACTCTAGAGCCTTCTTCTATTTATACATTTCCATGGTCCGTGGACCATGGGCGGCTGAATTATTTTACATTATCTTTGGGCAGACAACCCTTTGACTTGACTTATTACAATTCACGCTCCATGCATCTTGCAGATCCTTTACCATACCTTTCCCCAAAATTGTGGGCTTTAAGCCCCAAAACCACTACGTGGGGCCTCTACTGCCCAACAATAAGCCTCTGGTGAGGGGGTGTTTCTACTCCAAATATTAATTCTTTAAGGACCATTAAATGATAGACATAGAAAACACTATATCTACCCTCACATGAGATGTATTTGATGAGTTGGTAGCCTACCTCACTCCATGGGTATGGCAAACTTTCCCTCCTTACTCCATTTTTGTCCTCAGTGGGTTCTTCACCTTCTAAAAATAATTTTCTTTTTTCCACCTAGCTATTTCCTTTGTCTTCTTTTCTCCACAGGATTACTAGGGGAAGTGTGGTGACCCTATTGACGAGCTCTGGGTTGAGATCTATAGTGAGGCCCCTTATTACAATAGTGGCATGGATTCTATTGTGTGGAGTAAGGGAGAGAGAAAATTCTTGAGCCACCTCATCATCATACCCTCTGAATTTTTCGAAAAACCCCATCCAGTTATGTCTTGTGAAGATTTCAAGCACTTGGGGGTGTTGTTGGATTCTCACAGTGTTTGTGGGATCTCTCCTATTAAACCCTCCTGTCATCTTGCTGGTGAAGCTTGAGGAGAAAATGAGAGGGTTGAAACAATTTTCCAAATGCAGGAGAAAAACAGAGTTGACTGTGTATTTGATTCCCTTCACACAGTTGCTAACTTCACTCAAATTTAGAGTATCCTTGGTTCATTTACTTGGAAAGGGGATGTAATTTTAGAGCCTACCTCTTTAGACTGGTTGCAGTGGCCAATTCCCGTGATATCCCTTCTGAACTCTTCTCTGCCAATATTGTAGACAACATTTGTGTATCCTATAGACTGTATCCTCTAGGAATTCCTGTGCAGTGAACAATGGATATTTGCTTCTGTTGGGTGGCCTGGGTTATGAGAGCGACTTGAGTGAAGGATTTTTGAGGAGGTGAAATGCATGAATGCATGGGAACGATGTTTTATTTCCTCTTATGGTGATGTGGGGTGAGGTGGTGTGCTGACAGCAAAGGTACGTTGCCATTTTTGGACCATTGGTCCCCACTACCACCTCATCATTTCTCACTCCTCGTAATCATCTCCCACCTCGTAGATCCATGGTTTAACCGCTTTTTGTCCTACTCCTTCTCTATCTTTGAGTTGACTGCAACCACATGTGAGAGGAAATCCAGTTGTGCATGTGTTGACTAAATGAAGGTGGCCAAGTTAACTGGCCACCTTTTCACTTATAAACCAACTATCTCCTAACCCTTATAATTCTTGACTACATGATGCAACTGAGAGAGCGAGCAAGATACTTACCTATGGTTTTAATGCTATGCTGCAGTGGTCAAAGACCAGAGGTGTTGCTATGTATATTTGTTGCATGCCATTCTTCTTCCTCCTCTTATTGTCTACTAATGGTTTCTTTGTTTTTATAGGTATCTGTGGTTGAATATCTGATGCTACTACTTTGGAGCTCCTAGATCATCCTGGTGAAGACTTGTTGCTGGTGTGATTGGCATTCTATGGGATAGGCTGCTACAGGATTTCCTACAGGATGTCCTGTAGTTGCTTCTCCCTCAGAATTATTTAATCATTTTGCTTGTTGTGGCTATGAGGATGGTGACATGGATGGAAAGAATGAGTGGAAGAGTGGATAGAAAAGGATACTCAGGTAATGCTCTTTACTCCTCTCTATTTCCTCTTTTCTTTTTTTTTTCTCTTTTGAAGACTCGAAGAAACTGTTGAAACTATTTTTTTTTTAATGGTGAGTGGATGGATGATGATGGTGGATGAGGTGAGGTGCTAGATCATGAATAGGGTGAATTTTAGGGACCTAACAAGTCCATCATATGCCTTCGGATTGCTTCCTGTACGATTTTTGGGTCACTGTAATTCCTATAGGATCATCCTGTAGGTTTTCATGGGATCCTGTAGGAATGCAGGGGATCCTGTAGAAAACACAGTCTTCACATAAATCGAAGCAATGGAGTGGAAAAATGAAAAAAATGATGGAGGGATTCATGGTAAGGAGTGAAGAAAATGAATATGTGAGAGGCAGGGATCTCCTTGGGATCCTCTTTTGCTACTTGATTGTCCTTCTCACCCACCTGCAAATGGAAATTTCATGATAAAGATTTTTTTTTTTTTTGAAAAACAACTAGGCTATCTCAAAGAGGTTTTCACCCTAGTTGTTTTCCCTGGGCGCCTCAAGAAAGGTTTTCACCCAGGGATCTTCTTATTCTCTTTTTCTTTTCATTCTTTTTTCTCTCTTTTTTCTTTTCATCACTTGGTCCGCCTCAAGAGGTTTTCAACCCAAAGATGGGACTCAGGTGACTCATGGAGGTTTTCACCTGAGTCCTTATTCTTTTTTATTTTTTCTCAGTGATTTGATGAGGGAGGAGCTGGAACTTGCTTCACCATCATCATTGTTTTATTGATATCATCAACGAACTCTTGTTTTGATAAAGATCTCTTGTACATTTTCAATTGGTGTCCATTAACAAGCAAAGGAATGGCTTCTTCATCTATGGTTGTGATTTGCACTGAACCATTATCATGGCATCTTTCCACAACATAACATCTGAGCCATCTTGTCCTTAACTTTCCCTTGAAGTCTTTATACCTAGAATCATATAACAATGCATAATCGCCTTCCTGAAATTGCTTCTCCTTAATATTTTTATCATGCTAGATCTTCCTTTGAAGTTGAACTACCTCTGTATGTAGGAGGGCCTGCATTGTGAATTCATCCAAGCCATTCAATTGGAACAATATCTCTTTCTGTGCACTGCTAAGATCCAAATCTAGTTGGGCTACCATCCTTAATGTGTTATATTCAAATTTAATGGACATCAAGGCCTTTTTCGCATAGACCAGCTCATAGGGTGTGAATCTAGTGGTGGTCTTCCATTTGGTATTATAGGCCTAGGTGGCCTCAACTAGTCTTTCTACCCAATCCTTCCTGCTGCTACTCACCACCTTGGTTAAGATTCAATCCAGTGCTCTACTGGTCACCTCCACTTGCCCATTAGCTTGTGGATGATAGGGAGTGGAGGTCCTGTGCTTGATCTTGTGATGGCTAAGAAGGTCTTCAATCATGGTGGAGGTAAACTGGTTGCCTTCATTTGTGACTAGCTCTCTAGGGTACCCAAATTTGTATAATACATTCTCCCTTAGGAACTCAGACACCTTCTGTTCTGTTGCTGCCTTAATTGCCTTGGTTTCTGCCCACTTAGTCAAATAATCAATGCACACAATAATGTAATGTTTTTGCTTTGAATGAGGATCAATAGGCTCAATGAAGTCCATGCCCCACTTTTCAAATGGCTCGAAAGTCACTTGAGGTTGCAGAGGCATTTCATCTCTTGGAGTAGGCCTTCCCATCCTCTGGCACCGATCACACTAACTAGTGTACTTTTTCACATCCTGAGGAAGAGTGGGCCAATAATAACCTACTTGTAACACTTTGAATGTTGTCCTCTTTGCTGCAAAGTGACCTCCACAAGGCCCGTCATGACAGGTCAGAAGGATGTCAAAGACTTCCTCTTCCCTGACACACCTTCTCAAGATTTGATCTAGGCCAAGTTTGAAAATATTGTCCCCAATCCAAGTGAAGGAGGCGCTTTTCCTGACTATCTTGCTCTTTTCTTTGGAGGTCGTGGGAACTGTGCTGATACCAAATAGTTTGCTATGTCAGTAAACCATGGAGAGAGAACTAAAATAGCAAACAAGTGCTCATCCGGTAATTGGTCATCCACCATTCCTTCTTCACCTACAAGCAAATTTACCCTAGATAAAAAATCTGCAACCACATTTTCCTTACCAGGTTTATCAGCAATGGTTAGATCAAACTACTGTAATAAAAGTAACCATCTTATAATTTGATCATTCACATCTGGTTTGTTCATTAAATATTTGATTGCAGCATGGTCAGTATGCACAAATGTTTGATAGCCTATAATGTAATTCCTAAATTTGTTTAACGAATGCACAAAATCCATGAGTTCCTTTTCAGTCACTGTATAATTTAGTTCAGTCTTTGATAAGTTCTTACTGATAAAATAGATATCATAAGGCATTTTTTCATCTATCTGACCTAGGGCTGCTCCTATGGCTTTGTGTTGGCATATGGGGGCCTGACCTAGGTTCAGAGTTAGTTAGCGAAACAAATCCCTACACTATTGGCCCTTTCAGCATCAGCCCATTGAGCGCGGACTGAAGTCTCACCTGAAGCAGGATGGGGGGGTGTTGGAACCAAGTATTCGCACCCTTGAGATGGTTGTGATGTCAATTTAGTCCAACTATACCCTACTTTGCGCAAGTTGCTTCACGCTTAGTTCCACCCTTTAGTACCCTCGTGAAGTGTCACAATTGGCTTCCACGCAGCCCTAACCAAGGGCTGAGATGCTTTCGCGCTACTATGGCAGTGAACTATGCTATTTCCCAACCTAGACTAAATATCTTACTTATCTTATTGAGAGCTCTTAGTTATCTTCGCATAACAGATATTCTGACTTGCGTTCACTTAACCAATACAATTATACACATTCGCACATCGTATAATCATTTAGAAGTGAAATTCATACCCAATATAACAGATGCATAAAACAAGAAATAAAGACACAGAATTGATAGAAACTTCTCTTTATTAATACTTCCAGATAAGTACAGACTCGACTCGCCCTGCGCACTCAGCTGCAGGGGTCCGTGCACTCAGTTGTGAACTATTAGGCCTCTACGTAGTCAGCTATAGAGCCTCTAACTACACTACAACCCAAAAATTAGACTTACACTTTAGAGCTATCTCACATACATCATTATTCCTTAGACATTTTGTGATGCCTTAACTACTTAGAGCTTCACTCTATTTATACAATCCCATGGTCCATGGACCATGGGTAGATCTTCTACAACTGACATTACAATATAAAATAAGGGCAGACAACCCAATGACTCTTTTATAACTACGCGCTCTGTGCCCACAAAATGCAGAGTCTTTACATTGGAAGTACAAACTTGGACCAAAATCTGGGCTCTAAGCCCCAAAAATGCCCTTGGGGGATCCCACGCCCAACAGGCCCCCAACACAAAAATTTTGATTCGCCCTTGAGTCACTCTATAGGTGTGGAGATCTTAGCACAAAGACCTCCCAACTCTGATTGGATCATTTCAAGTTCGGTAGCACACTGAATGGCTGCCTGCTGAACTTCCTCTATGCATTATTCAGTGATTGCTGTGGTTGATCTACTACCCTGAATCCTCTCCTAAGTTGCTTGCAGCCGTGTGAGCATTGCTTCATTGGATGTTGTAATTGTATACGCCTCATCGATCCATGGTTGTAGGCGTGCTTTCAAAACTTCCTCTTTATACCGAGCGACATCCACTTGTTACTTTAGTGCCTTGGCCTGCTGCATCCTCGCAAGCCTCTGTGTAAGGGAAACCATCTGTGTTGTACCTTTTACCTCATCATAATTTTGCTGCAGGTCACATGCCTCTGTCTATAGGCGCTCTATGTTCGGGTCCTCCTATAGGGTGGTGAGGACCTTGAATGACTTCTCGAACAACTTCATGCACTCTATCACTGCACTCTCAACTACCGCCATTGTTGTTGTGATCACAGTGGTGTGTTGTTCTCTGACCTTCTATGGAGTTGAACACTGCACCTTCAACTATAGTTTTTCTATCTAAAGGTTCAGCTCCAGCTGAACCTTGTCTATTTCTGCTCTTGCGTCACGCACCCCTTTCGCTAACTTACGTACGCGTGCCTCCACCGGTTCCTTTGCTTGGATGGCCAACTCCAGGACCATCTAGCAGGCTTCCTCAACCCGTGCTATCTGTTTGTTCTGCTCCATGCCCTCGTTGCGCTATAGGCTCAACTGCTCAATGTTGATGCGCTGCTCACTCATTACCTGTATAGCATGACTCTCCCTAGCCCGAAGTTCTGCAATGACTCCATCCTACAAGAGATAGAGAGTCTCCTGAGGGAGCGCAACCATGTTTAGCCTGACCCCTTTCAAGATGCTAACCATAGGCCTGTCGACCTCATTCTCTATCATGAGTGCTCCATCTAGTAGCACTATTGTGTTGGTCATCTTGGCGTGCAACATTTCCTTGGCCGCTAAAGTGTCGACTGTGAGGCTGGTGGACACTATGCCAACTTGTGGAATGCGCACCTACAACTCCTATATTTGTGTCTAGAGAGCCCCCAATACCAACTGGTGTTGCTCCTCAAACTTCTGGAGGGCCTTCGTGGTGACATCCCTAATTGTTTCACCGACATCATGTAGATCCCCCTCAGTGAGGGTGATTGGGTCGAACAAAGTCTTTGAGGCCTTTGTCTTCTTTCGCGGCCTCACCTGCTCTCATGGGCATAGACGTTTGAGATGGGTGGATGTTGTTTGTGGGTCCGTACCACCTTTTTCTGTTTCTGTCTCCGATTCGAGCGAAGGTGACTTTTGTCCTTTGCACTCTTCTTTTGTTGTTTTCTGCTACTCTACCAACTGCACAGCATCGCGCGCTGCATGGGCCTTAGCCGCTGCTTCTTCTTTCTTGTGCTTTTCCACCAGCTGCACCATCCGAAGTTTTGTCTCTTCCTTCTTCTGTTGTGTGGCTGACTTCTCTGCTCCCACCGCGGAGCCAGCTGGAGCATGCCACTCTGGTAGCCAAGACTCAAGGACCATGAAAATTACATCATCAGTCGCCAAGTATGGTAACTCATGCCACGTCTTCGTGGGGTCCTTCCATGCCCTGATGAAGACATTCTAGAAGTCATCTTTGAACTTTGCAAAGCTATGCAGACTATTGTAGACAATGGGCGATAACCGCATCTTGTGATTGATCCCCATCCTGATGTTCATCTCCATAAGCACCCAAAAGATCTTTCTCTCCCTTATCCTCTGTGCATCCCTGGTTGCCCATAACAAAGCGTACTTCACTGCCTCTGGAAGGTCCTACGCGATCAATGGGAACTAGCTATCTTCGGGCAACTCCCATGCCACCAATACTATTGACAACAAGAGCCATGTGTAATGAAATGTTTTTACCTGCTCATGTGCCTCACGGTAGTTCGCATCACATAGATAGTTTGCCCAGTTGAACAGAACCCCTTCTATGCATTGCACTACTAGTGCAACCACTAGCATGGGCACCTCATCCGTGCAGCACTTCCGCATCACTTTTCCTTCCAATATCTGTGTCGCTTTCTCAACACCTCTGAGCCATTTGTGCAGCTCCAACTCTATCATTCCAGCGAGCGCGTTTGTCTTCATATACATTAGTTGCGTGGCTGCTAAATGCAGGAACTTCTCATGGTCTGTGAGGTCCAAATCTTCAACTTTTAATACAGGAACCCATCCCAAGTGCGCTCCCTCAAACACAATATCATCTGGGAGCAATGGAGTTTGCAGAGAGCTTTTTCTCTCATCTATATCCTTGGGCACCTTGGCTTTACCTTTCCACGGAGGAACATATGCAGGTAGCTTAGTGAGAGGGTCCGCACCTTGGGTTTTGACTTCCATCTCTACATCCTCCTCCTCCACCAGGATTTCTTCAAACTCTTCCTCCTCATCAGCCTCCAAATTGATGGCCTTACCCTTTTCCTCCAATGTGAGCTTGGTTCTCAGTGGATTTCTAGGTGAGATATGCACTGGTATCATGGCCTGCTTATCCTTCTTAGGTCTCAGCGTGCGTGGTGATTTAAGAACCTCTACGATTATTCCAGCGCTTTATGGGGCTTCTACTTCTACAATTTTCTATGCGGCTGCATCGGCTGTCACTACGCCTATGTCCATGGCTTCTTCGGGTGCTAACATAGTG
Source organism: Pinus tabuliformis (assembly GCA_031772625.1). NCBI lineage: Eukaryota > Viridiplantae > Streptophyta > Pinopsida > Pinales > Pinaceae > Pinus > Pinus tabuliformis. The sequence goes on along the minus strand of CM062810.1, from coordinate 189,625,776 downwards.
TGATTCCATAGTTCTCTCATTGTCTCTGGTAATTGCTCAAGCAACGAATTCACTTTCAGAATATCGAATAAGTCTCGGTTCATGAATATCTGAGCATGCAACAACTCAGTTCTCAAATTGCCAAGTGTTGTTTGATGGACAACCATTTGTAATTTATAGTGCCTTTTGAATTTGAATTCGACCGTTCCCCCCACATTAAGTCCATTAATGCTAGATTGGTGGTAGATTTTCAAGAATATAGCCCATAAAGTTCGCCTTAAATGCTTGTCGCCCGCTCCATTTGGTCTGAAACCAAGCATCAAATCATGAATAGTGACTGTAACAGTCACTTTCCAGTACACATGTGCGCCAGCGCAGCTGCCTTCGTGCTGTCGCAGACCCTGTGACACCTCGCTACTGCACGTATTCCTAACATCACACAGTTCCTGGGCATAGTAATTTATGGTCTCACACCTCCTTTCAGCTACCTGGAGTGCTAAGACTGTGCTTCTGTTGGCTAGTCAGATGGTTGGGCCTCCTCTGTATGGCTTCAACCGACTACCATTCACTTTTCCAGGGAAAGGTTCTCCATCCAATTTAACCAGCTAGATGTGCCACCATCGGTAATCTCCTTAATAACATACGGCCCCAACCAATGCATTCTGAGTTTCCATGGAACTTTATCAAATTTATTATCATACAACAACACGAAATCATTCACCTTAAAGGTGTGAAGCTTAATATGTCAATCATGCCATGCCTTTCCGTGCTGCTTCTGGACTTGCTGGTGAAATCCAGCCAAAAATTGTTCTTCTTCGAGCTCATCCAACTACGTGAGCCTCTCCTCTAGGGCTTCACGATCCATCATACCTGTGAGTGCTACTATGCGCAGACTAGGCACGATGTATTCCATAGGCATTACAGCTTCCACTCCATAGACAAGATTAAAAGGTGTCTGTCCCATCATCTTCTTGCATGTCGTTTGATAAGCCCATAATACTACAGGTATGCGTAGATCCCAATCACTTTGCTGCACAATGCATACCTTGGTCAATGTGGTTTCTAGTACTTTTTTGAATGCTTCTATTGTCCCATTAGCATGTGGGTGATACGATGTGCTCTTTTGATGATACACCTAGAACTCTTCCATTAGCACGTTGATCGTCTCGTTTAGGAAGTGTGTACCGCAATCACTCATCAAGATCTTCGGACATCCAAATCATGTCAGTACATGTTCAAACAAGAACTTCGCGACAGTCACGCTAGTGCAATTTTCATTGGTTGCGCTTTTGCCCACCGAGTCAGATACTTCGTCGCAGTGATAATATACCTCACACCTGTCTTTCCTTGAGGCTGAATATGTCCTACAAAATCTATTGCCCATTTTTCAATAGGCTGCAATGTTGTTTGTGGATTCAAAGGCATTTCATCCCTCCACGATGGCTTACCTGTTCTTTGGCATACATCACATGCCTTACAATATGCTTTTGAATCCTGATGAAGGGTTGGCCACCACAACCTTGTGCGTAGAATCTTCTGCGCGGTTGCTCTCCCTACATAATGTCCTCCCACAGCACCCCCATGAGTGTTTGCGAGGATGGTGCATCGTTCAAATTCAGATACATACCTTTGCAATATTTCATCATTCCCCATCTTGTATAGATGCCTAGCAATGACAGAGAAATCTACCACGCACACCACTAATTCCTTATTTTGTTGGACAGAGTATCCTTCTGGCATAGTCCCAGTTGCTATAAAGTGTATTATATCTTCAAAATGTCCATTCTCTACACGCATAGAAAAGAGCTACGCGTCAGGTAATCCTTCCTCCAAATTAGTAGGTTCCTCCCCTGTCTCGATGTGCGACAGGTGATCTAGTCCCACATTCAATCATCCAGGCTTCACAACAACTTCAAAATCATATTCCTAGAACAATAAAAGCCATCTATAGATGCCCCCCCCAACACAGGCTTATTGACCAGGTACTTTAGCACATAATGGTCTGTATACATCTTAAAGTGGCCTCCTAGCAAGTAGTGTCAATACTTCTGAAGCGCATACACCATAGCCAGTCCCTTGCATTTAGTGGTGGAATAGTTCTTCTTTGCTTTGGATAATCTGTGACTTGTGAATGCGATAGGGTGATCCAAGCCTTCTTCGCCATCCTGTGTTAGTACTGCCCCCAGCGCTATACACGATGCATCAACATGGACATGAAACTCTTTCTTCCAGTTCAGGAAGACAAGAATCAGCGCAGTAACCATTTTTTCTTTCAATATATCCAGGATTTTCTTACATTCATCATTCCAACAGAACATGACATCCTTCTTCAACAATTTTTCCATCAGCACGGTGATCTGGGCATAGCCTTTGATAAACTTTCTGTAATATCTCGTATGTCCCAGAGTAGCACGCAGCTGTTTCACACTTCTTGGCACTTCCAAATTCAGAATCATCGTGAGCTTCACGGGGTCTACCATCAGCCCTTGTCTACAAACCACGTGCCCCAATAGGTTCCAAAAAGGAATGAGAAACACACACTTCTTGAGGTTGAGCACAATTTGGTATCTTCGGTAGGTATCCAGCATCAAGCACAAGCTCGCTACATGGCATTTGACTAGCCCAAATACAGTCCAGTCATCAAAATAGACTCCAAGAACTTATGAATATATTCCTTAAATGTCACAACAACCACGTGATAAAAGATAGTTGGCACATTCTTTAATCCAAACAGCATGATAGTATATTGAAAGCAACCCCACTCAGTCGCGAAGGTTTTCTTGCTCCTATCCTCTAGCGCGATTTTGATCTGGTGGTACCCTGAGAACCCATCAGTGAAAGAATATGCTTCCTAACCACCTACATTGTCCAATGCTTCATCCGTTAACAAAGTTGGGAATGGATCATGCACACAAGTGTCATTCAATTTTCTAAGATCCACACATATCCTTATCTCATCCTTCTGCTTCTTCTCTTCCACCACCATTGGGCTTACCCAATTGAATTCTTCCACAAGCTCAATGATGCTTGCTATGAGCATTTTGTCTAGTTCTACGTGGACCTTCTCCTTGTATTTCGGATTTAAGAGGTATGGCCTCTGCTTAACTAGCTTCACGTCAGGTTTTAACGTGATCTTCATTACTCCTAAATATCTAATTATTCCTTTCAAATCTATAAACTTGGTCAGGAATAAGTCTTGATATTCATGGAGTAATTCAGTAACCTTATCCATCGTCTCGTCATCTCAGTAGTCTCCACTCTTCATGAACTTTGGCTCTGCCTCCGTACCAATGTTCACCTGCTTAGTTTTCACTGGCGTGGTTATATCAGGGTTCTCAATCTGTGGTCCTTGAACCTCGCAGTGGCCTTCAGTCTTTGGAATGCTAATTTTCCATGGATCTTCACCCTCTTCTTCAGCAGTTACATTATAACATTCCAATGTGAAACTCAACTGAGTAGCCCATTTATGTTGCATAAGGTCTAAAGGATCCTGCAGAATCCTAATGATGGCTTCTTTCACCTCTTGTAGTGCTTCCGCAATGGCGTCAAACCTCTCGTCAAAACTAAATTTCATCATGAACCCTTCGCGTAGGATATCTCATTCTCCTATCCCATGGCGAAGCTCTGTTTCTCTAGACCAATTCATTGGAATAACATCCAAGGTATGACATAATAGGTGAACCCACTCAGCTTGTGGCTTTTCTCCATATGCCTGCATCCGCTTGGACAGATGTGCGCACAGGTCATCCTGTCCATCATACTTGTCTATCAGTCACACCTTAGGCTTCCCAAATCATTCACTCATCATTCTCCTATATTTGTTCCAATCATCATAACTCCCTTTTTACGTACCCCACCATCTCGCGGGCATAGCGCACAGTACCCAATCCAAGGCCTGGAAGCATTTTTTTCTGGAATCTCCCTTTCAAATGCATCCAAGAAGGTATCTACCTCATTCAAACCATCATAAGTAGGCAAATCTCTCACTTTTGTCGATACATAGCGCAACAACTTGGTCATCATATTGTAGTTCAACATAGTTACTTCGTGTAACCAATTCTGCCAGCGCTCTATTTCTTGATCAGAATCTAAAGTACAGGAGCTCTCACGTTCCCATGTAATCTGCCCATCCACGGTGGGATTTACCTAGTCTTTGTCTCATGTTGTTATCTTGTAGATACAGTCTAGATCATCATCACTTTCATAGTTGTGGACTGGCTCCATGTAGCGCGATCCTTCAGCAAGGTCCAGGGGCATAATTACGTATAGTGACTTCTTCTCAAAGATCATTTTCCACTTCTTCAGATTAATTACCCCGTTCATATTAGTAGCCCAGTCAATTCCCAAGAGCACGGGGTAGGGATTGCTATCATCAACAATCTCTATCACTTCGAAATCTACCAGTGCACTTGCTCCCTAAATATCCACAGTGATTCCCTACAATCGCCCCATGGGTATTATTTTCTACTGATTCACCATCCTTAGCTGAATTGAAGACCATTGTAGCATAGGTCTCCCCATTTGATCCCATGTCTGTTTTGGTAGAACATTCGCATCTAGTCCCAAATCTAGAATGACTTGATCCATCTCATATTCTCTGATCCATGCAGTGAGTCTCATTTCACGTCCTGTCCTTGTCTTATGCTTTCCGATTTTCAAGACTACACGCGGTTCACCTGGCGCGGTCCCAGCACACTTATTGATGAGCTCTTGTATCCATTTCACAACCTTACTGTCGCACAGTAACTTCATATAGGTTTCCAGGAAATTCGTGAGCATAGATGGCTCCATTTCTGGCTCCAGTTTATCCTTGCTTCCTAAAGTGGAGGCATGAGCGAAGCTCTTCTTAGATTCCATGAAGGTTTCCTGAGCGCGGTCTAAATCAAATTCAGCTTCTTTCTCTGGGGCTTTACAAACCCATGTACTGTCTTCTGGCTGTTTTCCCTTGTCATCTCCCATCACAATTCCACTTCAGAGCACAATGTTTACATTCGAGTCTTCCTCGCATGGCTCAGACCTCATCATCTGTAGGTTCTGAGTCGGGGGTGGCGGTAGCGCTCCTTTGTCACATATCCTAGCTATCAGTGTAGTACAATCCTTTGTCTCATGATCAAACATCGTGCAATATTTGCATGACAGGCATGTTGGATTCATGCAATCGCGAGCATAGTGTCCTGGCCCTCCGCAATTGTAGCAAATGAAATGTTCGCAACCTCTTCCAGGTCCTCCTCCACCTCAGCCTCGTCCGCACCCCTGAAATCCTGTCCGCCCCATCCCTGCATTCTGGTCAAGGGGCCGTGTTTCATCCTGAACTCTGTAGGTGGGCATTCTATCCATCATCAATTCATAGCTTCTGCAAGTACACTCGTCATGTTCCACCGACCTACAAAAGTTGCAGAACAATTGTTGCAAATTTTTCATATACTTTTGTAACAAGTGGCAGTTTTCTGTGGCATGTTTTCCTACTATTTGATAGATAGCGCACCAAAAAGAAGGCGTCGCGCTAGGTCCTACTTGAGCTTCTGGCCTTAAAGGCATCGGTCCTCCTCTTGCAAGGGAATTTGTAAAGATCGGGCAGTGGTCTTTGTCATGACCCTGGCTCTTACATTTTACGCACCACACTTCTTCATGCACTTCTGGTCAAATATTCCTGTATTGTTTCAGACTCTACATCTCAAGGCACAGATTCTTCAGCTGCACGTGGATCTACTAAACTCCTAGGTTGGGATCCTACATCGAGGTCTCATGAAGCCTCATGGCAATCTCTAAAGCCTCTGCCTGAGTTGTTATCTTTTGCTGTGATAGCACACTCCTTAAATGTGGTAGTAGCGAAGCTACAAACCACTCGTGATGTTGTCCATCCATTAGATTCATATTGGTTTCGTAGATCATACATTTCAACCTCTGATCTAGTTCCCAAGGTGTCTCGCTTGGTAGCATCATGATCTCTTTGAATCCCACAATCAACTGCGCTTCCGATTTAGGCCTGCTAAATTCCCTATTTAACATTGTTTGGATATCTGCGACTCTTGCATTCGGGTTATTGTTGGAGTACTTAATATACCAGGTTAGTGCGCGATCCTGCAGGGCACTAACCAGTGTCGCTTTCTTTATATGGTCATCTGTAACACCTTGCGCTTCCCATACAGCCCTTACAACGAACCAGAATTGGTCTGGATCCTCATTTCACAATCCTTTGAACACAGGCAACTTCATTATGCTTGCCATACTAAATCACGGTGGTGGTGGGGTTGGTGTGAGTGAAGATGAAGGTGATGGTGGTGGTGTGGGTGGAGGTGGAATTCGTAGAATTATTTGTCTTATCAGATGAATATCACTTCATGGAGAGACCTTCGCGAGCTCTTCCTCGTCCCCTCACGGAGGTGAAATCAAGGGGCTATTTTCTGGACCCTTATTTCCTTCATTCCTGTAAACCTTTCTACTTCACATAGCTCTGAACATCAGGGTAACTACATAACCCACTTTTTGCACAACATCATTTTAATCCAAGTATTCAAAGACTTTACATACTTACCTCACAGTCCTTTGAAAAAGCATCGCTCTGCCTCACTATAGCTGACTGAGGTGTCAACTGCAAACTCAGTAACAAAAACTCCTATAATATGATCGAGCCAATGATCGAAAACATGCATGATCTTATCCTCTGATGCTTCCAATCTTCGCACTAACTCTAGGGTCCACACAATAGGACCGTCAAACTTCCACCTTCCTTGGCTATTTGGTAGCTTCGCGATCCACTCGTATAACTCAGTAGGGAAGGACATGAAAAAGATTTCATGGATCTCCATATATAGGTAGCTGTCTAACCACTCTTCTTTTGACAGTCACGGGTTTCTGTTCTCCTGCGCCGCAAACTCGTGAATTCTTTTGTCCAACCAGCCTTCAATTTCTTTCTTAGTTGGATTCCAATGATACGACATCACACATCTCTCATGCAGATTTTGTTCCCGACAATGGAACCATTTTTTGGCTTATGGGGGCCTGACCCAGGTTCAAAGTTAGTTAGCCAAACACATCCCTACACTACTGGCCCTTTCGGCATTAGCCCGCAGAGCGCGAACTGAAGTCTCACTCGAAGCAGTATGGGGGGATGCTGGAACCAAGTTTCTGCACCCTTGAGATGGGTGTGATTTTGGTTTAGTCCAACTATACCTACCTTCGCGCAGGTTGCTTCACACTCCATTCCACCCTTTAGTACCCTTGCGAAGTGTCACAATCGGCTTCTGCGTAGCCATAACCAGGGGTTGAGATGCTTTCGCGCTGCTATGGAAGTGAACTATTCTATTTCCCAACCTAAACTAAATATCTTACTTATCTTATTGACAACTCTTAGTTATCTTCGTGTAACAGATATTTTGACTTTCGTTCAATTAACCAATACAATTATACACATCCGTGCATCATATAAGCATTTAGAAGTGAAATTCATACCCAATATAACATATTCATAAAACACAAAATAAAGACGTAGAATTCATAGAAACTTTTCTTTATTAATACATCCAGATAAGTACAGACTAAACTCACCCTACGCACTCAGCTGCAGAGTACTAGGCCTCTACACACTCAGCTACAAAGCCTCTACCTACGCTACAACCGAAAACTTAGACTTACACTTCAGAGCTATCTCGCATACATCATTATTCCTTAGACATTCTGTGATGCCTTAACTACTTAGAGCTTCACTCTATTTATACAATCCAAGTTAGTTAGCCAAACACATCCCTACACTACTGGCCCATTCGACATCAGCCCGCGGAGCGCGGACTGAAGTCTCACTCGAAGTAGTATGGGGGGATGCTAGAACCAAGTTTCTGCACCCTTGAGATGGGTGTTATTTCAGTTTAGCCCAACTATACCTACCTTCGCACAGGTTGCTTCGCGCTCCGTTCCACCCTTTAGTACCCTTGTGAAGTGTCACAATCGGCTTCTGCGTAGCCCTAACCAGGGGTTGAGATGCTTTCGCACTGCTATGGAAGCGAACTATTCTATTTCCCAACCTAGACTAAATATCTTACTTATCTTATTGACAACTCTTAGTTATCTTCACGTAACAGATATTTTGACTTGCGTTCACTTAACCAATACAATTATACACATCCGTGCATCATATAAGCATTTAGAAGTGAAATTCATACCCAATATAACATATGCATAAAACAGGAAATAAAGACGCAGAATTGATAGAAACTTCTCTTTATTAATACTTCCAGATAAGTACAGACTAAACTCACCCTACGCACTCAGCTGTAGAGTACTAGGCCTCTGCACACTCAGCTGCAGAGCCTCTACCTACACTACAACCAAAAACTTAGACTTACACTTCAGAGCTATCTCGCATACATCATTATTCCTTAGACATTCTGTGATGCCTTAACTACTTAGAGCTTCACTCTATTTATACAATCCGAGGGTCCACAGACCATGGGTAGATCTTCTACAACTGACATTACATTATCAAAATAAGGGCAAACAACCCTATGACTCTTTTACAACTACACACTCCGCACCCACAAAATGTGGAGTCTTTACATTGGAATTACAAACTTGGACCAAAATCTGGGCTCTAAGCCCCAAAACTGCCCTTCGGGGATCCTGCACCCAACACTTTGTGTGAGGCATCAGCATGAATATGAAAGGGGAGGGCCCAGTTTGGACCTTGGAGAATTGGTGTAGTGGTTAACTTATCCTTTAGGATGTCTAAGGCCTCTTGACAACTGTTTTACCATATAAACTTAGAATCTTTGGCCAACAAACCAAATAAAGGAGAGGCCAACTTGCTGAAATCTTTTATGAACCTTCGGTGGTATCCAGATAACCCTAGGAAACTTCTGACATCTCTCTACTTTTGAGGAGGTGGGACCTTTTGGGTGATGACTATTCTGTTTGGGTCCACCTGCAGTCCTTGTTGAGATATTGAATGACCTAGCACGGTCCTTGCAGCCATTAAGAATTCAAATTTTTCAGGACTAAGAGACAAGTTCATTTCAATGTACTTGTGTAGTACCTTTCCTATGTTAGACAGGGCTTCTTGAAAATCATAGCCATAAGGTGTAAAATCATCCATATAAATCTCCACCACATCATGGACTAATTCAGAGAAAATACTCAAGACTGCTCTCTGGAAAGTGGTAGGAGCATTGCATAGGCCAAAAGGAAGGACCCTATAGGAAAAAGTACCCCAAGGACAGGTGAATGTGGTCTTATCCTAGTCTTCTGGGCAGATCTGGATTTGGTTGTACCCACTAAATCCACCTAGGAAAGTGAAAAACCTTTTCCCTACTAGGCCATCTAGAACTTGGTCAATGAAGGGTAGGGGAAAATGATCATTCTTTGTGGCTTTTTTCAACTCCCTCTAATCGACACAAATCATCCACTTACCATTTTTCTTGGGAACTAACACCAAAGGGGAGACCCACTCACTGTCGGAGACAGGGTAAATGAATCCTGCATCTAGCAGTTTTTGCAGTTCTTCTTTGACTATTTCTTTAAGAGCTAGATTCATCCTCCTTTGTGGTTGCTAGACCGGCTTGCAACCTTCTTTGATGTATATGTGGTTAGTACGCACTGAGGGGTGTACTCCCTTCATTTCCTTGTAACTCCAAGCGAAGGCTTCTAGATTTGCCTTTAACATGTTGCATAGCTTCTCCTCTTCGAGAGCAGAAATAGATGGATTGATTTTAAAGGTTTTCTCAGGGCTGAATTCTATGGTTTTGACACAGAGTGGGTTGGAGTCGGCCAAGCATAAGTCAATTAGATGATTTTTTTGGGTTTCCTTTACTGCTTCTTCCAAAGGTAATGAATTGGAAGTTGGACTTTGGAGCAGGTATTCAATCAAGTCATCCTCATCTTGTTGTCCTCCTCCCATGGTTGCTTCCAAAGCATAAAGTTGGGCAGAATAAACCTCATCTTCTTCCTCCTCCTCCAACCATAAAGGTAAATCATGCTCTAGAGAAGGTTGAGCAGGAGGGTGTAGGACTAACTGCTGGGACATATGCCCATTCTTGATGGTCATATTCCTAGCTCTGAAGCTAATGTAAGCATCGACTGTGGCCAACCATGGCCTTCCAAGGATGAGAGGATAACCAGTAAGCTTAGCCTTAGACTAGAGAAATAGGAAATCTGCAGGGTACTCCCAGGAGTCAATGGAGACCATCACATCCTCCACAATTCCCTCAGGGGTTACTGTGGAACAGTCTGCAAGTTGCAGAATTATTGTGGTCTTCCTCAATAACCCTTGGAGGTTGAGCTCGAGCATGGTGTCCTTGGTCATCACATTAATGGTAACCCCAAGATCGATTAGAGTGTGTGGGACAATGGTGCCATTGATGTGCACATCTACTATAGGGCTTCTAGGCTCCAAATATTTTGGACATATTACCTGCCCCAGCATTAAGTCAGACCGCTGCCCAATGAAATTAATGGTAGGGGCATCCCTTTTTTGCCTCCATGTATGCTTGAATAATTTCTCCTTAATCAACTTAGTGTAAATGGGAACATCTTTTATTTCCTGGAGAAGGTGGATCTTTGCACATAGATTTTTCAATTCTCCCAAAAGATTAGTCTCTTCTGGGGTAGGCTGGAGTGGTTGGGCTAATCTCTCAGGAAAGGATGGATTTACTTTAACGTTGCTTTCCACTCTTTCTTCCTCAACCTCCCTAGGTCGAGTGGGAGGTTGGTTATCTGGGAGAATTCTCCCAGATATCTGGTTAATCTCCTGGATTTCCATAGCATAAGCTGGATATGAGGTCTCTCCAATGCATACTTGTTGATCCTGCATATTGTTCAATTTTGGATTTGGCTGGGTAGGCATATGGGGTTACTTGGGTGGATCAGAGTGTAGGAGTTGTGGTTGGGCAAGTGGTGGTGGCAATAAAGATGGAGCATTATTGTATTGGGGCCTCCACCCCTTGAGTGGTGTATTCCACTGAGGTTGTGGTAGAGCATAAGGTTGAAATGACTAGTTGGCTTGCTAGGAATGATACAGAGATGCATAGGACCAAGGAGGGGTTGTAGACTAGGAAGGATGAGCAGGGGTCCCCAAAAAGGTATAGCTATGGTTTGGTTGGGGTCGTAATATGCATGGGATGACCCTTGCATGCCCTGCTGGTATGGTCTAGGCCCAGGAGGTCTCCTTTGGTTAATGTAGCAAAGTTTCTCAGTGACCCCTTCAGCTCCTTGATATACAACTTTGAGTCCGGGTAAAGAAGGCCACTTGTCTGTGGAGTGGTTTTCTTCACAAACCAAGCAAATTTCAATATAGTTCAATGGACATTCATTCCTAGGATGCCTCCTGGTGCATCTAGGACAAAAGATGGCCAAGGTTCTCTCTTCTTCCTCCTGCTTCCTTTTAATGTTCATGGTGTCCATTTTCAAGGCAAGGGTTTGCAGCATCTCACTTTTGAAATCTTCCATCATGTTTCCAATTTCACCCTTGATGGATGAGTTGGAAGATGATGTACTGGCCATAGGTTGACTACCCCTACCCTTTTTCCTGGCTGCCCTAGAATGGTTTCTAAAGACAATCTTGATATCCTCATAGGGTAATAAGTAGATACCTTCTCCTGCTAACAAATGTAAGGTATCCAGAAGATCTTCTCTTACTCCCCTAAGTAGGACCAACTTTAGTGACTGAGGGTCAAGTGTGCACATGACCCTTTTGTAATTGAGCTGGAATCTTTCTTTGTAGTTGTTACACAGTAATTTGTCACTGTCTCCCTGTCAATCTCCCTACTGTGTCAGGGGTTCAAAATAATCAAGCCCATGCTCTCTAAATTGGCCAAATGACCCACTTTGCCAAAGTTTTCATCATCAGCGCGACTGTTATTAAAATAACCGCGCTGACTGGCGCTTCATAACGGAACTCATGCGCTGCCAGTGCGGAAGCACACGGGTTTTCCGCGTTGGTCGAATTTCATGAGCCAGCGCAGTTTCCGTTCACATTAAGTCGCGCTGACATGACCTTCTCTATTATTACCTTTCGATGTCAGCGCTCCAGTCCTATTATTCACTCGCGCTGATCCTGTTTAGGCGAATTTTTTCTAACAGCCAGCCTTCCAGATGACTCCAGACCTGGTTGTTAGCCTTGTGAGTATCGCCCTCTCTTCTATGGCATGTCTGTTCGTCATTTGAGCCACCTTCCTTGGAGATAAGCTCATCCTCTTACCTTTCATGGAGGCTCCTCCTCCTATTTAAACCTCTACCATTTCCATGAGCAGCTAGTTTGGATTGTGTGGAGTTGATAGTGCTTGGATTGCTGCTAGTGTGCATTTGATAGGTTGTAAAGTGTGGCTTGTGTGAGAGAGAGTTTGTCTTGGGAAATCTACCTCTAAAGGTGAATGCTTGAGAGACTTGCTGGCTGGACCCTCTTGAGAAGGATTCGACGTCAGAACATTGGTTGTACTCTTCTCTGTTATTAATGATTAGTAATAGATGACTACTAGTATGGTTCCATTCTCATTTGTCTTTATAATGGTCAATGTGAATTACGTCCTTTCTGACTAATGTATAATTGCATTTATTAGATTTCACGCCTGTATTTGTATCTCTCTTCGTGTGTGCAGGTATCCATTCACAAGGATCGTGAGGGATTGTGACCGGCCAAAGTGAAGGAGCGAGGACAGCGTTTCTTCATCAAACATAAGCGTTGGAATCCAAGTAGGTCTTCTTTGCCTACCTTTTATTTGCAATTAGGAACTTGCATAGTAGCATTGTGTGATTGTTACTAGACCCAGTCTGGGCTAGTAGGGATCGTCTCTGTCCGCAGAGAGGATTTACCTCCGTAACAATTTGGCGACTCTGCTGGGGAGCTGGCCTTTGTCCCTTTTCATTCATTCTTGCTTTGAGTTTGTTTGATTGCTCTCTCTTTGAAGATTAGGGGTTAGTCCTCTGCTTTTGGATTTCCTGGTTCAATCTGGGAAGTGCTTTAATTGTTTGAAGAGCCATTGCCCTGGGTTGGGAACTTTTAGCTTGATTCTGCTTGTTTTTTAAACTCAGCACGTTTTTAATTAAAACAGTCGCGCTGACATCGCCCGCCTGTTTCTTGGGTCTCGCGGTCATCGCGTTTTCTCATTGAACAGTCGTGACGGTTCTGAAATCGAACCAACGCGGATAACCCGTGTCCTTCCGCGCTGACAGAGCTTTGTTGCTACGCGTGGTCCCCGATCAGTGCATAGTTGCTGTGTACCACCCGCGCTGACACCTGTAGAATTGAATTTTTTCAATTCTTCCTCCTGGGCCTGTTGGTTTGACTATTCCCTGTTCTTCTCACCTGGTTTATCACTTGTTTTTCATTGTCTGAATATTGAAGAACTTGCTTGGGAAGTCTTGTTGGGCGGACTTCGTTTTTGTGTCTTGTGACCTGGTGTTACCATCCCATTTTCGCTGGATTGGCTTTGTTTAGTTGCTTGTTCACAAAGATTCGCTTATTACTTGACTTTGCTTTTGCGAGAACTTTCCTTCTTGCTTGGTTTTCATTCCACCTTGTTAGGCTTAGATCACATAGCCCTTACAAGCCTTTGTTTTCCTTTGATTTGGAGAACTGTTGTAGTGTTTTGGGACTTTGTCGTATTTTTCATTGAGTGGTTTTATTCCTTTTTACTCGGTGTTACTGTCTCTCAAAATTCATTTTAAGTGCATTGTGCTATTGGAAAGGAAACCAAACTAATACCTTTTGCATTCAATAGTTAATGGGAAAAAGAGCATTTTATTGATTTGTGTTCTCAAAAGAAAAAGTTTTATTTCATTGCCATTAGCTGCATTAGTTTGTTTGGTTGATTGTGTTCATTTTGATTGATTGAAAACTCTTAACCCTCTCGTAATTAGAATTCATCGAACGAAATGACATCCTTTGGCATGTAGTTTGCATCTAAGCAATTGCGAGAGATCATACGGTAGGACCTGAAACCGAAACTTAACTCAAGATCAACCATAAAATAAACTGAATGAACTTAAAAATGCATTGGAACATAACGCTCATATTGTAGAGGTCTAGGCTAGAGACGTGCTCCGGCGTCGTTAAACCTAGTCACTGTTGTTTCACATTACGGTTGGGTGATTCCTCCTCTTGTGACTCGATAGTGGTCTAGCATGGATTTGAGCTCCCACGTACCGTCCCGTGTATAGGGGAGACCCCACTAGGTTATCGACCTTGATCCCTAGGAAGCCGAGTCTGCCGCCTTGCGAACCATAATGCACCGAACACAGCATTCGGGAAGATTGACTGCAGTACGGGAAGTCCTTGGTTCTCATACGATTGCCAAGGTGTATAAGCAGTTTTATGGATTTCCTGGTAAACCCTTTGCCTAGAGTCTCCAGAGTAGTCACTTTTGATCCTTTTTGGACTCCTTAAAAGAAACGGTGCCAGTGAGCGTCTTGTCACTTCGTGCTCATTAAACATTCGAAGGAGACTAGAGTCATCTTTTGTCCTTTTCTTGACTCTTAAAACATGAAAAGGTCAAGTTGTGTATGTGCGTCTTAAAATTCATTTGGCCACGATAACATTACCTGGTTAGATCTTGTGTGCGTTAGTTTTGAGTAGGGTTTTCATCGTTAGTTTCCCTTAGGTCTTGTTTGGGGTTTTGTCATCCTGGCTGACCCGTCAACTCCCGTCCCAAGTGATCAAGGTTCTCCATATTCTGCTGCTCCTGAGGTACCAGTTGTAAGCGATACTCTTCCGGTTATTCCGAGTATCCAACCTATCAACTCTCGTGCCCCGGGCGACGAAGATTACGAAGAAGATTGGAACCCTATCTGGGAGCCTGACGAGGACGATATTCCTGTTACCCCAACTAGTGTCTCGTCTCCGATGTCTACCTCCCCCATGGATGAGACATCTTCTAGCACAGGTGAGACACCTGTGGTGTCGAATGTTGACATTCCCATTCCAGCTACTTCTCCACTCCCCCCGCGTTATTCATCGTTGAGGGATAGAGTAGCTGCCAGGACTCCTGCTACGACTATGTGGGATCCTTAGATCACTCCCACCACAGGGCCTTTTGTTTCACGACCCCATACTACACCTGTTACCTCAGTTCCCACGAATCCAACCGTTTGTGTAGCGTACTCGACTCCGGTCGTTAGTGCCGTAACAGCGTCATCATCGAACACTGGTGCTAGTCCCCCTCACGGTCAAGTGAGTAGTGGCCAGCCGGAACTCTCGCCTAGAGTCGTCCACCCTGCACAAAGTGCTCCACCCTCTTCTGGTCCTATTCCAGGAGGGGGGCCTTATGATGCCTATGGGCAACCTGTTCAGGATCCGAATGCGCAAGGTCCACTCTTTTATTATGATTCTACTGGTCAATACCTTCAATACGCTCAATCCTTGCCGCTTCAACCTTTCGTTGAGGTTTCGGTACCATTATCCATTGCTTGGGACTCTAGTACTAACTCTTTTCATGGGGGCCAAGCAATCCCTGGGCAGTTTCAAGGACCGCCGTATCAAGGCCAGCCACCTTATGTGCAAGCCCCCCAAGGGCAACCACTTTATGGCCAGACTTACCCAGGACAATCTGGGGGCCCACAAGGACAACCCTATCAGGGACAACCTTTGGCCGCCGGTGGTCCGTCGTTTACCTATCAGAGTCAACCTTCTGGTTATCCGGGGCAACCCGGTACCCAGCAAGGTTACCCTTCTGGACAACCAGGACAGCCTTACATCCAACAAGGCCAACCTGGTATCTAGCAGGGTTATCCCTCTAGACCAGCTGGACAAACTTATGTTCCACAAGCTCAACCGGCAGTCCAACAGGGGTATCCTTCTGGGCAAGGGGGGCAACCCTACGTACAGCAGGGCCAACCCTCTGCTCAGTCTATGCATCCTCCTGGGCAAGGGGGGCAACCCTACGTACAGCAGGGCCAACCCACTGCTCAGTCTATACATCCTTCCGGGAAAACGGGCCAGCCTTCTACACAGCAAGGCCAACCCACCGCCCGTCCTAATCATCCTTCTGGATAGGCTGGCCAACCTCAAGGTCAACCGGCCGTCCAGCCTGCTCGACCATCTGCTCCGCAAGGAAAACCCTTGGTTGCCCAAGGACAACCTGGCGCCCAGCAAGCACCTCCTTCTGGGCAAACAGGTCCGTCCCAAACCCAACCAGGCCAACCTTCCGGCCAGATGGTCCTAGCCCAACCCGTTCAAGGACATCTTTCTGGGCCCCAAACTCAAATGGGTTATCAAATGCAAGGTGGGCCACGGCCCCAACCTTCTTACCAAACGCAGCCTTCTTATCAGGCTCAGAATGGAGCTCAGCAAGTGTATGGCTACCAGCAACCCCAGGGGAAAACTCAGTTTACCCCGTATCAAAATTATCAACAGATGCAGGTCACTTGTTATAGACAATTTTGTGCCTTGCAGCATCAGGCATGAATTGTCACTAATCCAAGGGATCCAAAGTCCCTAAACATGATGTTCCTACCCCTAGAGGAACAAGGTCAGCAAACCAACAGCTCTCAGATCAGTTCTCCACCTGAAAACACTCAAAAACAAGCAATCCTGAAATCAAAGCAGGTGCTCCACTAGGCTTCTGCGCTGAAACTCAACTCCTCCATGGTGTACCTGCGTTGCAAAGTAGGTAGAACAAAGGCCACCTGCACTGAGCGAGATGGGACAAGTGGCACACTGAGTCATTGCTCTGGAATTTTCCAAAAATGACACTTGGATCAGGGATTTCGCCTTGTGATGAGTCAGAGGCTCTGTTTCTCCAAGTGGAAGCAAGGTTCTCCAAGTGGACTCAAGAACTGAAGATCAACTGAAGAGAGAGAGGACACAAGGCAGCTACACATCAGTTGCAAGCTGACTCATCCTTTCTCAATTCATCTATATATTGAGCTCTCTCCTATGAGCTCAGGAGGCTAGAATTTTGTGCAAAGTAATGATATGCTGTTGGTTTCACTATAGAGCTATTGGGTGATTGCTTGAAGGAGGTGAAGAGGAGAAATTCTTTCTGCTGGGAGGTGTTGCTGGATTGGGGCCTTCAATGGTTGTAACACTCTCAGAACTTTACTTCTTCCATTAATAAAAGCTATTGAGGTTCTTCTATATGCACTTGTTTCAATGATGTGTTGTGATAATTGTATATTTGATTTATGCTAATCCTTGAATCAGTTATGATTGCATGCTTCCTGTAGTTTCCTTCTTTGTTATTTTGCAGGATCTCATTGTAGCTGGGCCAGCAAAAGAGCAAGGAGCTGGGAGCAAGCAAGCAAAGAGAAGAGTTTAGATTCGACATTAAGCGCAAGGCAACGGTTAGTGCATTTCTTCATTCTCTCTTGCTTTCATAAAGAAGTAAACCTTAAGTAGTTTT
Organism: Pinus tabuliformis; assembly: GCA_031772625.1. NCBI lineage: Eukaryota > Viridiplantae > Streptophyta > Pinopsida > Pinales > Pinaceae > Pinus > Pinus tabuliformis. Next base: position 189,608,473 of record CM062810.1, on the reverse strand, counting down.
GTTTACAGTTGTTGCTGAGGTACTATCACCCTTAGAGTGGGATAGGGTCATCCGAATCGGATACTTTTCCCTACAACAAACTGGCGACTCCGCTGGGGATCGTATCTGTTTGATTGTTTGTAGTATTTTGCTATTCATTTCCTGAACAAAAGAGTACCAAATCGAAAAGCTTTTGACTATATCAAAAGCGAAGTAGAGGGCAGCTACTCTAGCTCATTTCTGAGCATGTTCATGATTTGAAGAGCTGATCTATAAGGATCCTTGTAAGCTCTTAGTGATAGCTTTTCATCTTCCTTGTCATCCCTTAGTGTGTGCTTGACTGATAGCTTCTGATTTGAGCAAAAACTGTGATTTTTTGAGAAAATTGTGACCTGGAAACTGTGAAAACGCAACTTTCGTTTTCCAAAACAGGTAGTACACAGGCTACCTGCTTTGCAACACAGGTCCCGAAGGGGCTACCTGCGCTAAGAGCCAGACTGGCTGTGCAGCACCTGCGTTGGCCCAATTTTGCCTTGTGCATTTGGGGTTTCCTCCCTTTTTCTTGCCTATTTTCACTATAGATTTTGCAACCAGTTACCAGTCTTGTACCTATTCTGAAACCAACCTTACTTGCCATCATTCCGCCTCTGTTATATAACGAAATTGTACTTGTTCTTTTGTATTTCTTACATCATTTACAATTTCCCATAACGAAAGTGAACTAGTCTTGCTACTGCCTCTTAGATCTGAACCTGTGTTAGGCATTTTGCTGGTCTAAAGAGTTAGCTTGTTTGCTGTCCATAGCTGATTAGTCTTTTTACTTTTTTCATTATGGTTTGATTTCATTTCCAGTGATTAAACAAGTAAATCTTAAGGTGTCTTTTGATTTTGGACTAGCTTGTTTGTTTTCGCTTTAAATCAAAATCAAAGTTAAATAACAACTTTCTTTTTGTAATACATCAACATTAAGAAAGGGAAAAGAAAATACATGCATTGTGCATTTTGCATTTGAAAAAAGTTTGCATGATGATTTAGGAGAAAGTGCATTAGTTTGTGCTGTATGAACTGTGTGAAAAGATATGCCTCTCTTCTCCCTCAGTAGTTAAGATTTTCATCAGTCAAAAAGATTTGAAAAAGCTTGTTTCTCATCTTAGGCTGCATTTAGGAATTTGTCATATACATCTCGTGGTGAACCTTGAAAGGCAAACTTTAAAAAGATCAACTTAAAATATACTAAATGAACCTAACAACGCATTGAAACATAACGCAAACACATAGAGGTCTAAGCTAGAGATGTGTTCCGGCGTCGTTAAAAGTAGTGACTGTCGATCTCTACGAAGGTGGGTGATTCCTCCTGAGAGTCAGTGGCACTAATACGGACTTGTGCTCCCACGTCCCGTCGAGTATATATTGGGAGACCCCTATAGGCATATATCCTTTATCCTTAGGAAGCCGTGTTGGCCGCCCTACTGATCGCAATGCAGTGAACACAGCATTCACGAAGATTGACCACACGTACCGTAAAACGTATTCCGTGGTTTTGCGAAAGGTTTGGCACACCCTCTGCCTAGATCTCCAGAGCAGTTTCTTTTGGCCTTTTTCAAACTCTATAACTGAAAAAGTCCAACCGAGAATTTGTCACTTCGGGCTCGTTAATACATCGAAGGAGACTAGAGTCATCTTTAGCTTTTTCTCGACTCTTAAAACATGAAAAAGCAAAGTTATGTCTAAAAGCGTCTAATAAAATTCATTCAAATAGGAAACACAATTTTTCCCCTTTATATTTTAGTTCATCGAGTAATCCGCAATCGTGGAAGAAAGTCAATTGAATATCCGTCGTTCGCGGAGGCTTGCGAGTCAACCGTCTTTGTCTCCGGAGTTGAAAACAGTCCGGGCAAAGCGAGCTCGTCGAACCAGTTCAAAATCTCCTTTAAAAGTTAGAACAAGTGTTCCAACAACATCTGAGATTCTGGTTACTCCAAACATTTCCGGAAACCCTGCCTCTATAGAAGAAGTTCAACCGCAGCAGAAGGACAGTAATACTGATCCTAGTCTGGGGGCAAATACTTGTATAACTGAACCAGTTCCATCTGTAACCGGTCCAGAGAGTTTTGTTCCTCAAACATCTGTCGCTGTCGATACAACCCCTTCTTCGGCACCGGAAATCTTTTACGGACCTGACGGTCTTCCTCTTCCACCTGGTCTGATTGCGATAGAGGAAATTATAGAGGAACCGCAAGTATCCACTCCAACTCATTTTGGAGTAGGGGTCACTCTATTTCCTGCTACAACAGAAGTTTGTCCATCACCAGTGGAAGTTCCTGTAGAATCACTAGGCAATCAATTGGATAGACTCAAAATGTCTGAACAACCGTCGACATCTAGGACTGTGTCAAATGACATGGCGACGGCAGAATTACCTGCTGCAAATCCAACAATGTTCGCCGGCATACCATCTGTCCCAACTAGCTCTCAATCGCTAGAAGGAGTCCACCAAGGGACTATCTCGGCAGTATGGTCTGTTCCTGTTTGTTCCGGAGTAATGTCTGGTAACTCTTATGGTGAGACTCATCAAATTGGCCCTTTTGGGAATCAATTTAGGCCATCCAGTCCTCTAGGACAATCAATTGCCTTGAGTTCTGGATTACCACCGTATGGGGGGCAGTATGCCCTTTCATTACCCCCTCCGGGAGGGTACCCATACGGGAGTTCTCAACCTTATTCAAGTTATGGCGGAATTGCAACAAGTAGTTGGGTACCTATGCTATCCCAACCACCAAGAGTTGTATATTCTATGCAACAGTGTGTACCTGTGACGAACATCCCAACTACACCGGCTATTGTAACCGTGTCGCAAGTTCAAACGATGCCTGTTGTATGTCAACCTCAGATTTCTCAGGTTCTCATGCAACAGCCCCTTGACCCTGCGACCCGACCACAATCGCCTACTGGTGGGGCGACACAAGTACAATCGGGTACAATTACCCCACATCTTGGTCCAATGGTTAGTGTAGCACAACAACCCATGGTATCGCAACCGTGGATAGTGCAATACCAACAGCCACAATTCCAACAAGTGTACCAAGGTTCTGAACAGAAAATCTTTGTGAATGCTGGACAACCATATATCCAAAATGGTCAAAATCAACCACTTTATAGTGGTCAAGTCCATCAACCGTATCAATCATACCAACATCAACTCCATTATGCTGGTATGCAAAGACCAACTGTTCAGGCAATTCCATCGTACCCTGGTTACGCTTCCCCTAACTTGAATCAACAGTTACCATTCGTGGCGACTTTAGAGTTGCCTGATTTACATCGGTTAACCAATGATCCAATTGCTTACGCCCCATGGTGGCCAGTGATCCTGCACAAACTTCCATCCGACATTCCTAAATTCAATGGAAATCCAGGTGAAGACCCGTCGAATCATGTGATGACATTTCATCTATGGTGTTCATCGAACACTTTAAATGATGATTCGATAAGGCTTCGCCTCTTTCAGAGGACATTGACAGGTCCAGCGGCGAAATGGTATATAGAATTGCCAAGAGCTTCGTTCGACAATTTTAGCTCCCTTGCCACGAAATTCTTAACCCACTTTCAATTACCAATAAGGTATGAAACGGGAACAGAGATATTGACCAACTTCAAACAGACAACCGCAACTCATATATCAGATCATATACATGAGTGGCGACGTCGACGAAGAATGGTTAAAACATATGTTCCTGATCAGCTTTTAGCTGAGTGGTTTATAAAGTCGTTACTTCCGGCCATAACGGAAGATGTGGCGAAGGGAGGAGTCGTAACAGAAGAGCAAGTTATTGCTCGTGCGCAATATTTGGACTTAGTATATACTCAGTCCGGCACGCTCTATGACAAGATACCAGACGCCCTAGACCGGAGTTTTCAATTCCTCCTCCTCCTAAATCGAATAGTGACTCTCATGCAGGCGATGGCGTGATTGGCACGGCAAACGCGAATCCGAGAAAGGCCAATCCCAAGAAGGCCCATAACGATTCGAATCAAAATGCTCAAGAAGAGATTCTTGCTTTGGAAGTAAATGCCGTATCAGCAGATAAGGGCAAAGAAACCAATCAACCAGGAAGCAAGAAAAATCAAAGCAAAGGGAAGAAGAAGAAACAAGGAGAGTCATCTCCTCGAAAAACTTCTTCAAGCCCTCCTCGAGATAGGAAACCACCTTATGGGTGTCAGATATGTGATGAGGATCACTGGATGAGAGAATGTCCATACAAAGCTGATCTAAAAAGATTCTTAAAGAGTTCGCAAACTCCAGCTGTGTTAACTGATCCGTTTCCCGATCGAGGAAAAAATCTAGTTGGTAGTGGAAATGCTTCCCCGTCGCAAGTGCTTATGTTATCGATATCGAAGCAACAGAATGATGCTTTGATTTCGACAAGGAACAAAGATTACGGGAATCCACAGATGTCGAACGATAAAGGTAAAAATCAACCTAGCAGTTCGACAACAACTTCGGCAGAAGTTGTACCCCCCATCACACATGAATTAACAATAAAACCGCCGAAGGGAGTAGTACACAAGTCGACATTTAATCCTCGTGCCAGAGCGGCACAGCATTATAATATAGTGGAAGATTTGGCGCAATCGCCGTCCGCTATGTCGACTCTTGAAGTACTACAAAATTGCCCATCCCAAAGGCAGGCATTGTTATTAGCAATTGGTGGGGTGGATCCTAAAGATTCCAATCTTGTATCCTTTGATCACAAAGGATATGATCCTCAGTTACCAGCTCAACTAGCTTTCCTCGTCCAAGTGAAAGCCCTCAACAAAACAGTTCATCGAACGATTATTGATGAGGGAGCATCGACATGTATTATGTCGATGAGTTGCTGGAAAACTTTAGGATCTCCAACCTTGTCGCGATCATCAACAACATTAAAAGCATTCGACGGAAGGATATATACCCCTTACGGTATCCTTAGTAACTTGAAAGTTGAACTAGGGGGAAACATAGTAGAAATAGATGTTGAAGTCATCGATGGCAATCTTGACTATAACATCCTACTGGGAAGACCATGGATTTATGCCATGGAAGCTGTTGTGTCGACCTATTTTAGGAAAATCGCATTCCCCTTTCAAGGAGGGATTACGATCATTGACCAACAAAATTTCCTCCCTAATGGTTCACAAGTTACAGGAAGCGTTCCTCTGATCCATGGAAGCGACCATTCGTTTCAAAATATCGGAGTAGGCCTACTAAAAGATCCTACATTAATGGGAACTTTCACCCTTCCGCCAACGTTCATTGTGGGAGAAGTGGCGACAGTAGGAACCTGCAATATGATATCTTCCGCACAAAAGATGTCAGAAAACGATATCAGCATGGATCATGCAAAGGTTTTGTCCCCAAGCCCAATGGAAGTATTGTAGCAATCAATTTTCTTGGCCTGGGGGACAACCCCAAATCAACGCTCATCAAGCGTTTGGATAGATAGGTTTAGAGAATATGGCACCCCTTTAGGTCCTTGGTCGCGAGTGCATGGAACCGACAAAGGAATAGTCCAATCAATGGTAATTGATGGGGAACCATGGAATGATTCCCACCATCGTTCCCTTCTCCCGGGTTGTGGGGAAGATACTCAAAATAACCTTTATCATCCTTCAGTTTTCGATTTTCTATCGAGTACTGTAAATACAGTGGGCAATGAGGATAGTTCTTTTACTATGTCAACCTCATTAAAAAATGAAACGATCCCCTTTCCAGATCTCAATGGTAAACCTTCATTCCAACCAACAAAGTCGAATGCAATGAAGCTTGGGGGGCATGCACCTCGATTTGCGTTATTATGCTGGGGGCATGCAAATATATCATCGAGCAGTTTTAGCACACAGTTCATGCTCGTTAAAAAATAAACGCAAGATCCGAGCAGTTTTAGCACATAGTTCATGCTCGTTAAAAAATAAACATAAGTTGTGAGCAATCTTCCCCTAGAGTTCAAGCTCACCCAGAAAAAATGAACCGGTAAATAACCTTGGTAAATGTAACCTTTGACAGCCATATTAAAGCCCTTGGTCGTGTTCTTGCAGTCTCACCTCCATCCGTTCATTTGGCCAATCGTTCATCTCCATACGTTTGTTTACCCATTTTGAGGAACAGCTGCGAAGAGTGATTTCACTTAGCCATCCTTGTGACACTGCCGTGATTGGAAAATTCCAACCTGTACCTGGAATCTGCTGCTATCCCTGTTTATCACTCGTTCCTCAAAAGACGAGTCTTCTTTGAGCTCTTTACTCCTGACTCGTAAAATATGAAAAGTTTTCCGAGTTTTGGCCTTCCAGCTCGTTAAACGACCGGAAGAGCTATCCCTCCTCTAGATTTTAATCTTTTTGGACCTGGGGGATTATTGCACAAAAAGATCGAGCGCTTGTTTTGTTCAGCTCGTTAAAAGTACCGAAAACTCATCCCTTCTGTATTGTTTTATACTTTTTCGGACTTAAGGGATTAGATGACGAAAAAGGAATTCTGGAGTTGACTTTATGTACCTTTTCAGACTCTCTAAAAATGAAAAGGACCGAGTTATCCTTGTCGTTAGACTCATTAAATTCATTAAATAGCGACAAACTTGTCTTTAGACGAGAACGAGTTTCCCTATCGCTAGGCTCGTTAAAACATAGCGATGGGCTTGCCCGAAGGGCAGGTTATAGAACAAGCATATGTTATCCTCCTCAAGCTTGCCAAAAATAAAGAGGTACTGGTCAGCAATGACTGGGGAAAAATTGGGAGAACCTCGCAGCTTTAATGGTAGCAAGTCGCTCTTGAACATGACACTTTGTCCTCCGTACCACATCGGGTTGGGTTGTTTCATTCACCGGTCTCATCACCATGGTCCTCGCCACACCATCCACAGTTGGGGTAATGCTACCGATCCATCACATCAGTGTCGTTATATGTTCAAGAGATGTTGTTCTGCAAAGAGTCAACCGTGTCCCATCCACTGCCATACATTGTCCTTCATCCATTTCATGACCGCCACCCTGAATCATACATCACAGTTTGTTTTCACCTCATCACAATCACTAGCTCCGTTCCGTGTCAATGATGTGGGATTCATTAAGGCCCTCCTTTGACGGATCGCTCCTTGTCGACATCAGCTCATTATCCAAGGAGTTGGTCTAGGAACAACCCCTTCAGTACTTTGAAGCTTGCATGCCTCAATGGCAAGTTTCTCACTTCCGGCGACAGGTATACATCAATGACCTTCGACCAGAGGATTTTGCATGGTGGTCGACGCCAAGTCCTTTATTCCCACCATGTGAATTGTACTGCTGTACCTTGAGGGTCATCATCCTTATCGGTGATTCCTCTCGCGCTTGTTAACGGTTTACCTCATTGACCGGTAATCAAGCGATGTCTTTCCATGTTCGACTTCGAGAAATTCTCCCATGGATCGACTTGTACATCGAGTGAAGATCGGAAGAGATTGAAGACCCCGGATCTAGTTTCATCCATCCGGGCTGCGATATATATTCAGGATATAAAGACATTTGATGTGTACATCATTGCAGCAGATGATCATCCTTCTCAAAGGATGATAATTTCAGCAGAGAATTATCAGTCTACCATCAGACGATCGTCTGTTCTATGTACCAAAATGAATTTATAAAGCTGAGCATGGGAATGCCCACCTCAGCTAGATCATGAAAAAGTATGAAAAATAATGTATTGTATTGTATCTTATTACAGGACACTTCTCAGCAGATTGAATGAACTTCGGATCCTCCTAATAAAGCATTTCACCCGATAAACGACCTCATACTTTAGGGGGCATCTGTTATAGACAATTTTGTGCCTTGCAGCATCACGCATGAATTGCAATAATCCAAGGGATCCAAAGTCCCTAAACATGATGTTCCTACCCCTAGAGGAACAAGGTCAGCAAACCAACAGCTCTCAGATCAGTTCTCCACCTGAAAACACTCAAAAACAAGCAATCCTGAAATCAAAGCAGGTGCTCCACTAGGCTTCTGCGCTGAAACTCAACTCCTCCATGGTGTACCTGCGTTGCAAAGTAGGTAGAACAAAGGCCACCTGCGCTGAGCGAGATGGGACAAGTGGCACACTGAGTCATTGCTCTGGAATCTTCCAAAAATGACACTTGGATCAGGGATTTCACCTTGTGATGAGTCAGAGGCTCTGTTTCTCCAAGTGGAAGCAAGGTTCTCCAAGTGGACTCAAGAACTGAAGATCAACTGAAGAGAGAGAGGACACAAGGCAGCTACACATCAGTTGCAAGCTGACTCATCCTTTCTCAATTCATCTATATATTGAGCTCTCTCCTATGAGCTCAGGAGGCTGGAATTTTGTGCAAAGTAATGATATGCTGTTGGTTTCACTATAGAGCTATTGGGTGATTGCTTGAAGGAGGTGAAGAGGAGAAATTCTTTCTGCTGGGAGGTGTTGCTGGATTGGGGCCTTCAATGGTTGTAACACTCTCAGAACTTTACTTCTTCCATTAATAAAAGCTATTGAGGTTCTTCTATATGCACTTGTTTCAATGATGTGTTGTGATAATTGTATATTTGATTTATGCTAATCCTTGAATCAGTTATGATTGCATGCTTCTTGTAGTTTCCTTCTTTGTTATTTTGCAGGATCTCATTGTAGCTGGGCCAGCAAAAGAGCAAGGAGCTGGGAGCAAGCAAGCAAAGAGAAGAGTTTAGATTCGACATTAAGCGCAAGGCAACGGTTAGTGCATTTCTTCATTCTCTCTTGCTTTCATAAAGAAGTAAACCTTAAGTAGTTTTGTTTACAGTTGTTGCTGAGGTACTATCACCCTTAGAGTGGGATAGGGTCATCCGAATCGGATACTTTTCCCTACAACATCACTCCTTACCAAAATTATCAGTATACTGCACCTGCAGGTCAAGTTGCTAATCCATGGGGTGCTGGGGGGCATACCCAGGTGTTATAGACATTTTTGTGCCTCGCATCAGGGAGCATGGAATGTCAATAATTACAGGGATCCTCAGTCCCTAAACATGTTGTTCTTACCCCTAAAAGAACAAGGTCATCAAACAACAGCACTTCCAATCAGTTCTCCACCTGAAAACACTTCAAAGCAGGCTTATTTTGGATCATGTCAGCTGCTTAACTGAGCTTCTGCGCTGTAATGCAACTGTCCCACTCTGTACCTGCGCTGGAAGTCAAAAGTAATGAAGGCTACCTGCGCTGGGCGAGATTGGCCAAGTGGCACAGTCATCCTGCAAGGTGTCAACTGCCCAGGAAGCTTCCAAACTGACACTTGGTTCATCAGATTCGCCTTGTGATGAGTAAGAGGTACTTGATCACCATGTGTAACCAAGGATCTCCAAGTGGACTCAAGAACTGAAGATTAACTGAAGAGGGAGAGGACACAAGGCAGCTTCATGTCAGTCTCAAGCTGACTCATCCTCTCTTCTTCTATCCTATATATAGAGCTCTTCTATGAGGTCTAAGGAGGCTGGAATTTTGTGTAAAGCAAGGAGGTGTTGTTGGATTACAGTTAGAGCTATTGGGTGATTGTTTTACTAGAGGTGAAGAGGAGAGTTCTTGCTGCTGGGGAGGTGCTGCTGGATTGGAGCCATCATTGGTTGTAACCTTCTCAGAACCCTGTTACTTCTATCAATAAAGTTTTGCATGTTCTCCTATATACTTGTATTGCATTGATGTATTGTATTTACATGTATATTTGATTCACTCTAATCCATGCATCAGTTATGAGTACATGTATCTTGTAGTTTCCTCTCTTGTTTTGTGCAGGATCTGTGTGTAGCTGGACCGGCAAAGAGAGTAAGGAGCTGGGAACAAGAGACAAAGAGAGAGGATCAAGATCGACTAAGCGAAGGACACCAGGTTGGTTAATCATTTCTTCTTTCTCTCTGTACTTTCATAAAGGAAAACACCAAAGCTTTACTTTCAGTTGTTGCTAAAGACTGTCACCTTTAGAGTAGGGATAGGGTCATCCGCATCGGATACTTTTCCCCACAACAAACTGGCGACTCCGCTGGGGAGCCTAGTATCTTGTTGATGTTTGTAGTATTTTGCTATTCATTTCTTGAAGAAAAGAGTACCAAATCGAAAAGCTTTTGACTATATCAAAAGCGAAGTAGAGGGTCTGCTACTCTTGCTCATTTACTGAGCAAATTCAAGATTTAAAGAGCTAATCTACAAAAGACTCTTTACTCTTTGTGATAGATCTTCATCCTCTTGATCATCCCTTAGCCTGTACTTGACCTATAGCTTTTTATTTCAGCAAAAACAGTGCATTTTTGAGCTTTTTATGACCCGGAATTCTTTGTAGACGAAACTCTCGTGAGTCAGTGCAGGCTGTCCACAGGCAGTCTGCATTACAGCGCAGGTACTCCCTTCGGGAACTGCGCTGAGAGTCAAACTGACAGACCAGAGCCTGCGCTGGTCCAGTTAGCCATTGTCTTGCTCAGTTTTCCCTTTGTGTCTTGGCCCTGTTTTCACTGATTTTTGCTGATTGCTTGCTGGTCATTGTACTTACTGTAGACCACTTCTCCTTGACATTATTCCGCCTCAGTTGTGTGATGAAACTGTGAATGTTCTTTCAGTATTTCTTGTCTCAGTTACAGTTTCCCATTGTGAAAAGCGAACCAGTATAGCTGTGACCTCTTAGATCCTGAACTGTAAAATTGTCTTTGTGATCTTATGAGCTAGTTTTATTACTGTTCATGGCTGTTTGAGTTTGTTTGCTTTTCATTTCATGGTTTGAATCTATACATTTCCTGTGTTTTTAAACAAGTCTATCATAAGGTGTCTTTTTGATTGTGGACAAGCTTGTTTATTTCTACTTGAAATTAGATTCAAAATCATACAACAGTTTCCTTTTTGTCTAGCATCAACATTAAGGATAACGAAAAGAAATACATGCATTGTGCATTTTGCATTTGACTGTATGCTTGACGATTTAGGAAGATGTGCATTTTAGTGTGTGTTCTTTGATCTGTGGAAAAAGTTGTGTCCTTCTTTTCCCTCAAGTAGATTAAGGTTTTCAAAGTTGAAAGATTGAAAAGATTTGCTTCTCATTCTTAGATTGCATATAGGAAGTTGTATATATACATCTCGTGGCGAACCTGAAAAGCAAACTGTTAAGAAAGATCAACATTAAAATAAACTCAATTTACATAACAACGCTTTGGAATTTAACGCAAACATCTAGAGGTCTAGGTAGAGACGTGTTCCGGCGTCGTTAAACATAGTGACTGTCGATCTCTACGAAGGTGGGTGATTCCTCCTGAGAGTCGGTGGCACTAACACGGACTTGAGCTCCCGCGTACCGTCGCGTATATTGGGAGACCCCTATAGGCTTTCATCCTTTATCCTTAGGAAACCGTGTCGGCCGCCCTACTGATCGCGATGCAGTGAACACAGCATTCACGAAGATCGACCACCCGTACCGTAAAACATATTCTGTGGTTTCGCGAAAGGTTTGGCACACCCTCTGCCTAGATCTCCAGAGCAGTTTCTTTTGGCCTTTTTCAAACTCTATAACTGAAAAAGTCCAGCCGAGCATTTGTCACTTCGGGCTCGTTAATACATCGAAGGCGACTAGAGTCATCTTTAGCTTTTTCTCGACTCTTAAAACATGAAAAAGCAAGTTTGTGTCTAAAAGCGTCGTTAATAAAATTTATTTTAAAGCGGAACATAATCACCTGTTATTCCCACGTTGATCTTTCAGTTGAAAAGTATGGAGCCCACCAACCAAGGAAGTAACCTTGGCGGAAGTCCAAATCCCTTCTCCTCTTGGGGAGATGTTGGTGCGCCTCATATGGCTACATTGTCGCTTCCAGGATTGACAATCGGCCTCCCTGTATGGCTCTTTTCAACTAATGTAGTCCAGATCGCCACTAATCCTGAGCATTCGAATCAACAGTCAGAACAATCTAGAACTACCCACCAGCCTTCCACTTCTTATGATACTTCCTCTGATCCTTCGTCTTCGCAAGGTAAAGCTGGCAAAAGTCAGCCTCCCAAGGAGAAGAAGGAAAAGAAGAAGAGAGAAAAGAAGCAGAAGGAGCCTCTGGCGAAGGCGACTGGGGGCAAGCAGAAGAAAGCTGACAAAAACCCACACACTGCACCGACCGGGCCAAAATCGCCATGTGTCATTTGCAAAGGGATCCATTTCCATCGTGATTGTCCTTGTATTCCCCGGATACTAAGGGACTGGTCCCCAAGGTTGCACAATCCGGTAGCATCAACCTCTGGTTGTCATGTTGATTGCATTCCGTCAACTAGCGAGAGTGAAGGACGAAGAAGGGGACCAAAATCACCCTGTCTATTGTGTGAAGGTCATCATGCCATCCACAAATGTCCATTCTTAGATGAGGCCAAGAGAGTTTTGGAAGATCGCCCGGTGTCACCGGTGCGACTTCCACCTGGATATCAAAAACTCGCGCCTAATCCCTCGATAGTTGAAAATCCGGTTGAACCACTCAAGTGGTCAGCTGAAGTGTCGGTCATTGAGAATGAACCTACTGAATCTAGACTAGACGAAAGTCTAAAGGTCGATACGGCATTTGGCCCGGTTCTTCCTTCAGAGGTTCTATCGTCCAATGACCCCGTCATTGAAGACCCGTCTTCAAATGACACCGTCGCCGAAGAGTCGTCTTCATGCGACACCCTCACTGATGAGAACAAAGATGACACCATCCAGGTTCTTTTCATCAGCACCGACTCCGATGAGCATCAGGGCAATGCGCCCATTCCTTTATCGCAGGAAGGAACATCATCAGAGTCATATCCGGCCGTATATTCGGTCCCACCGCCAAGCAACCTGGTTGTATCCTTTGATTGGAATCAACTAGGCAGACCCCGGTTACCAGCCAGTGTACCATTCAGAATCATTGTCCAGATCTATAGAATGATTATGGCTGGTACTATCATTGATGAAGGGGCGTCTGTGAGTATCCTTTCCTCTGTTGCTTGGAAAGCACTGGGTTCCCCGGCGCTTTTACCTGAGTTGAGAAATCTCTCAGGTTTTGATAAAGGAACCAGTCGACCATTAGGGATCCTCCCCGATGTACCTGTTACATTGAAGGGGAAGACCGTCAGGATGAACGTGTTGGTAGTTCAAGGACCCTTGGATTATAACCTACTCCTTGGACGCGACTATATTTATTGCATGGGAGCGATAGTCTCCTCACTCTTTAGAGTAATGTGTTTTCCACATGAAGGAAGGGTGGTCAAGCTCGTAGACCAACTTTCATTTCCGGGATCTCGCATCGCAAATAGTCAAATACCAATCCTAAATGGTCTGTTCACTCAAGATTCGCCTCCGCCCCCGGTCCTCCTTCCCGATGAGCGCGAGTGATTCGGAAAGAAAGACTAGGACCCAGGGGGCATGCACCCTGGTCTGCTTCGGGCAGAAGAAACTCCGGGTATAAGACAGAATTTCCGCAGGAGAACATGACTAGTCCGTAACCCGTCCGTAGGAAGTGGGGTTGTTCTAGAAAAATGATCTTTTGTTAAAGTTATGTGTTTGGGAATCATTCACCTTTGTCTAAAAAAGTGGGCAATGCCCGAGTAGGAATTCCCTTATTACAACAAGTAGTCACCATCTTTAAATTCAAGCCTCGCCCATCGAAACATGTGTTTTGAAGGATAAGCAGGGGCAGTCTATTAAGAAGGAGACCGTATTGTTGTGACAGAGGGTAACCATCTTAGGACAACCCAATGATAGGCACCGCCGAAGAAAGAGATTGATCTGCGGCAGCAAATCGAACCGTCTTTGGAATAATAAGAAAGAGGCAAGCCTCCCTCAATAATACCAATGTTTTATCTTTGAGTAGTGTTCTTCTATTGTCATAAATAGCTGTTTGTTAAAAGTGGGCCGACGGGAAGCCTGAGTACTGCGTAAGACCCCTTAAAATAACGAGAAGACAAGTATCGTTAGCATTAGATTAGCAAGATGACAAATAAATGTGAACACCCAAAGAAAAGCAGAAGTAGGGGAGAGGAGGGGCAGCCTCGAAATTCTATCCTATACCTGGGGGCATGCAAACTTTCTGGAGTGCAAGCTAGGGGCGGTTATTTATCTGGTTTTAAGATTAGCCGTTTCCAAACTTGCATGAAAGAAAGCCTGTGGGGCAAAAGTAAAATTTGCCAAAAGTGAGCACAGCTGTGGTAAGGCATAAGCTCTATAAAAATTGGTCCTTACGAGAGGCGTTCTTCATATGACTGGTATATCGAGCAGTTTTAGCATATAGTTCATGCTCGTTAAAAAATAAACGCAAATTCGAGCAGTTTTATGACTGAATCTATGCTCGTTAAAAAATAGAAAAGTGTGAGCAAAAGTTTCCCCCAGAGTTCAAGCTCATGAAAAAATGAACCGGTAAATAACCTTTTGAGATCGTAAATTCATCAGCCATAAGAACCTTGATTGTGTTTTCATCCATCACCTCCACTGTTCATTTGGCCGATCATTCACTTCCATTTGTGTGTTTACCTCTTTTGAGAAACAGCTGCGAAGAGTGATTTCACCTAGCCATCCTTGTGACACTGCCGTGATTGGAAAATTCCAACCTGTACCTGGAATCTGTAGCTATCCCTGTTTATCACTCGTTCCTCAAAAGACGAGTCTTCTTTCAGCTCTTTTCACTGACTCGTAAAATATGAAAAGTTTGCCGAGTTTTGGCCTTCCAGCTCGTTAAATGACCGGAACGCTATCCCTCCTCTAAATTTTAATCTTTTTGGACCTGAGGGATTATTGCACAAAAGGATCGAGCGTTTGTCTTGTTCGGCTCGTTAAACGTACCGAACAGCCATCCCTTCTGTATTGTTTTATACTTTTTCGGACTTAAGGGATTTGCTGACGAAAAAGGAATCATGGAGTTGACTTTTTGTACCTTTTCAGACTCTCTAAAAATGAAAAGGACCGAGTTTTCTTTGTCGTTAGACTCGTTAAAATGATTAAATAACGACAAACTTGTCTTTAGACGAGAACGAGTTTCCCTATCGCTAGGCTCGTTAAATCATAGCGATGGGCTTGCCCGAAGGGCAGGTTATAGAACAAGCATATGTTATCCTCCTCAAGCTTGACAAAAATAAATAGGTACTGGTCAGAAATGACTGGGGAAAAATTGGGAGAACATTCAAAGTTTAATGATAGCAAGTCACTCTTGAACATGACACTTTTCCTCCGTATCACATCGGGTTGGGTTGTTTCATTCACCGGTCTCATCACCATGGTCCTCGCCACACCATCCACATTTGGGGTAATGCTACCGATCCATCACATCAGTGTCGTTATATGTTCAAGAGGGGTCATTCTGAAAGTGTCAACCGTGTCCCATCCACTGCCATACATTATCCTTCATCCATTCATGATCGCCACCCTGAATCATATGTCACAGTTTGTTTTCACCTCCACTAAAGTCATTAGCTCCGTTCCGTGTCATTGATGTGGGATTCATTAAGGCCCTCCTTTGACGGATCGCTTCTTGTCGACTTCAGCTCATTATCCAAGAAGTTGATCTAGGAACACCCCCATCAGTACTTTGAAGCTTGCATGCCTCAATGGCAAGTTTCTCACTTCCGGCGACAGGTATACATCAATGACCTTCGACCAGAAGATTTTGCGTGGCGTTCGACGCCAAGTCCTTTATTCACGCCACGTGAATTGTACTGCAGTACCTTGAGGGTCATCGTCATTATTGGTGATTCCTCTCGCGCTTGTTAACGGTTTTCATTATTGACCGGTAATCAAGTGATGTCTTTCCATGTTCGACTTCAGCGCAATTCTCACATGGATCGACTTGTACTTAGAGTGAAGATCGAACGAGTTTGAAGACCCCGGATCTAGTTTCATCCATCCGGGCTGCGATATATATTCAGGAAATATAAAAACATTTGCCATGTACATCATTGCAGCAGATGATCATCCTACTCAAAGGATGATAATTTCAGCAGAAAATTATCAGTCTATCTTCAGACGATCGTCTGTCATATGTACCAAAATGTATTTATAAAAAGCTGAGCATGGGAATGCCCGCCTCAGCTAGATCATGAGAATAATGATGAATGAAAAATAATGTATTGTATTGTATTGTATTACAGGGCACTCTCCTCAGCACTGGAACGAACTTCGGATCCTCTAGATAAAGCATTTCACCCGATAAACGGCCTCATACTTTAGGGGGCAATTGTTATAGACATTTTTGTGCCTCGCATCAGGGAGCATGGAATGTCAATAATTACAGGGATCCTCAGTCCCTAAACATGTTGTTCTTACCCCTAAAAGAACAAGGTCATCAAACAACAGCACTTCCAATCAGTTCTCCACCTGAAAACACTTCAAAGCAGGCTTATTTTGGATCATGTCAGCTGCTTAACTGAGCTTCTGCGCTGTAATGCAACTGTCCCACTCTGTACCTGCGCTGGAAGTCAAAAGTAATGAAGGCTACCTGCGCTGGGCGAGATTGGCCAAGTGGCACAGTCATCCTGCAAGGTGTCAACTGCCCAGGAAGCTTCCAAACTGACACTTGGTTCATCAGATTCACCTTGTGATGAGTAAGAGGTACTTGATCACCATGTGTAACCAAGGATCTCCAAGTGGACTCAAGAACTGAAGATTAACTGAAGAGGGAGAGGACACAAGGCAGCTTCATGTCAGTCTCAAGCTGACTCATCCTCTCTTCTTCTATCCTATATATAGAGCTCTTCTATGAGGTCTAAGGAGGCTGGAATTTTGTGTAAAGCAAGGAGGTGCTGTTGGATTACAGTTAGAGCTATTGGGTGATTGTTTTACTAGAGGTGAAGAGGAGAGTTCTTGCTGCTGGGGAGGTGCTGCTGGATTGGAGCCATCATTGGTTGTAACCTTCTCAGAACCCTGTTACTTCTATCAATAAAGTTTTGCATGTTCTCCTATATACTTGTATTGCATTGATGTATTGTATTTACATGTATATTTGATTCACTCTAATCCATGCATCAGTTATGAGTACATGTATCTTGTAGTTTCCTCTCTTGTTTTGTGCAGGATCTGTGTGTAGCTGGACCGGAAAAGAGAGTAAGGAGCTGGGAACAAGAGACAAAGAGAGAGGATCAAGATCGACTAAGCGAAGGACACCAGGTTGGTTAATCATTTCTTCTTTCTCTCTGTACTTTCATAAAGGAAAACATCAAAGCTTTACTTTCAGTTGTTGCTAAAGACTGTCACCTTTAGAGTAGGGATAAGGTCATCCGCATCGGATACTTTTCCCCACAACACCAAGGTCAACTATCTGCATATGGATAGAATCCATATGGACAGAATCCGTATGGGCAGAATCTGTATGGGCAGAACCCCTACGGGCAAAGTCCCTATAGGCCAGGTCCCTTCGGACCAGGCCCATCCGGACAAAGCCCATGGGGGAAACCACCACCTGGTTGGAACCCTGGTGCTCCCTCTGTTCCACAGCCACAAATGTCCTTTAACCCTCAGTTGCCATTCTTAGCGACGTTGGAACTCCCAGACGTGTCCAAGTTGACAAATGATCCAATTCTTCATAATCCGTATTGGCCACCTGTTCCAACTAAAATACCCGGTGATTGCCCGAAATTTGATGGCAAGGCAGGTGAAGACCCTCAAGCTCATGTCATGACCTATCACCTTTGGTGCTCATCGAATTCATGGCTTGATGACTCTATCCGGCTTCGCCTCTTTCAAAGAACTCTCACCGGCTCAGCCGCTAAATGGTATATTGAGCTCAATCGCGGAACATTTCAAGATTTCAACTCGTTGGCTATGGCGTTCTTAACTCATTTTCAGTTACCCATTCGGTATGAGACAGGGACACATCTCCTTACGTCTCTCAAGAAGGACACGGCAACGCATATATCCAATCACATCCATGAATGGAGAAGGCGTCGTCGTTTGATCAAATTTTGGATTCCTGATCAACTCCTCACCGACTAGTTCACGACTTCCTTTGTCCCCGCGATCGCGCGAGACATCGCAATGGGAGCCTGTGTAACTGAAGAGCAAGTTATCACGCGTTCTCAGTACCTTGAATTAGTATACTCTCAGTCAGGTACTCTATATGATTATTTTCCAGACACCCCGAGGCCTGGACAGACCAAAGCTCCACCAAAACCATCTGTTGATGGAGTCATTGGTTCTGTGAATTCGTCATCAAAGAAATCGTCCACGAACCCTGGGAAGCAAAAACAGAATGCTTCTAATGGAAATGCTCCTCAGGGCCAATCTAATTCTGGAAGTACCTCAGAGGTTAACGCCGTTCAGTCCACCGCGGCGGATAAATCCTCGAAAGGGAAAGGGAAGGGGAAAGGAAAAGCTAAAAATAAGACTGAACAACCTAAGCAGGACTCCCCTAAAAATTCATCTGAAGAAGGAGCTAAACGAAAACCTAAGTATCCTTGTCTCATCTGTGATGAGGATCACTACACCAAAGACTGCCCCAGGCGGTCTGAAGTTAGTCGGTTATTGAAAGGTGCTCCTGGGACTCCTGCTGTGTTGAAAGAACCTTTCCCTTCTCAACAGACTCAAATGGTGGCAGACCCATCTCAACCCTCTTCCTCGTTCGGTTCTCAAGTCTTCATGGCTGGCACGATTCCCATCCATGTCTCCACTCGAGCGAAAGATTATCCATCTCATGCCGGGAAAGAGCCGGAGGTCCCCTCCAGCGCTCCTCCATCCAGTTCTGGTCCTCTCCATATTGAAAGACCCAGCACTGAGACGATCCCCCGACCCCCTCCGAAAGGTGTACTCCGGAAGTCGTCTTACAACCCAAATGCTCGTGCTGCCCAGCACTATAGCATTGTTGAGGACCTAGCTCAGGCTCTGTCTGCTATGTCCGCTCTAGAAGTCCTCCAGAGCTGCCCCTCCCAGAGGAAGTCCTTGCTATCAACTATCGGTGGCATAGACCTGGCAGATTCAGATCTGATTTCTTTTGATCTCGAGGGTTTTACACAGAGACTGCCTCACCAAGTCGCTTTCCTTATACAGGTCATCATCAATAGCAAAACGATTCATCGTACAGTTATTGATGAAGGTGCCTCAACTTGCATCATGTCTGTTGCTTGCTGGAAGGCTATTGGTTCTCCTACCTTGAGTCAGTCTCCTACGACGTTAGAAGCCTTCGACGGAAGAGAATCCCGTCCTTATGGTATTCTCCAACGCTTGCCCATTTCTTTAGAAGGTAAGACGGTAGAAGTGGAGGTGGAAGTTGTCGACGCCAATCTTACCTACAACCTCCTCCTCGGACGCAGCTGGACATACGCCATGCAAGCCGTGGCTTCCTCCCTATTCCGTGTCATTCGTTTCCCTCACCAAGGGAAGATTGTCACGGTGGACCAGCTCTCCTTCTTCGCCTCTTCTTCTGAAGGTAATGTGCCATTTGTGGAGCATACCTCTAAGTCATTCGAGAGCGTGGGGGCCGGACTTTTCAAAGATCCCGCTTTAATGGGAGTCTTTCCCCTCCCACCTCCGAATCTCGCCCCTATTAATATGATCTCTGTACGTTCCGATCCGTGGGTCCTTCCTCCTGCTAATCAGGAAGACTCCTGGGGCGATATGATGCCGTTGAGTCCCGCCGAGCTCAACTACGTCGAGATTGTCGCTGCATCGGCTCCACCTCCCGAACCTGCTCTTCCGAGCAGTGTTCTCGATTCATATGGTCATGTCCCTTGGCTTGGAGAAGATGTTACTTCAGATCCATTGAAGGAAGCTTTTCCTTCTGATGAAGCTATCATAGAGACCATGTCTCTTGAAGAGCCCCCTTGGTCAGATCATCACCACCGCTCTTCATTTCTCCCTACCCATCAGGACATGATCGCATGTCTCGAGCGGTTTGCTCCATGTATCCCATCTACGCCCCTACAGACACCGATTCAGATATACCAAGTTTCTTCTGAGGGAAATATGGGAAATATCATGCAAACCCAACCCATCGACATCTCTGTGAAACCAGGGATCGTCAAGCATATTCATATTGGAGTCACTTGCACTCCAGAGGAAGTTCTACTCTATACTGATTTATTTCGCGAATTTCGTGATGTTTTTGCGTGGTCCTACGAAGAGATGCCCGGCATCGACCCTAGTATCGTGGTGCACGAGATACCTACATATCCAGGTGCTAAGCCTGTTTGTCAGCGCTTACTCCCTGTGCACCCTCGAAAGGCCGCCGCCATCAAAGCAGAAGTGGAAAAGCTTCTCAAGGCCGGTTTCATTTACCCCATTCCACTGATGGATTGGGTTTCTAATATAGTCCCTGTGAACAAAAAGCAGGGCACTATCCAAGTTTGTGTTGATTACTACGATATTAATCGTGCTTGTCCTAAGGATAACTTCCCTACACCCTTCATCGATCATCTTATCGATGACTGTGCGGGAAGCGAAATTTACTCGTTTATGGACGGCTTCTCTGGATATAACCAGATCAACATTGCACCCGCTGATCAACACAAGACGGATTTTATCTGTCCTTGGGGCACTTTTGCCTATAAAAAGCTCCCTTTCGGTTTAAAGAATGCCGGCGCTACCTTCCAGTGTGCGATGTCATATGCTTTTCATGATATTCGAAACATCGTACAGCCTTACCTAGATGACCTCCCGGCTCATTCAGCTAAGCGTCAGGACCACCTTTCCCATCTTCGCGCAATTTTTCTCCGCTGTCGACACTATCATATCAGGATGAATCCTCATAAGTGTGTCTTCTGCGTAGAATCTAGCCGACTACTCGGGTTCATCGTCTCTCGGGAAGGCATCCGTCTGGATCCCCTTAAAGTCGAGGCCATCTTGAATCTTCCTCCCCCTACGTCTTTGCAGCAGTTGCAGAGTTTGCAGGGCAAAGAAAATTTTCTTAGACGATTCATCCCGAATTATGCCGAGGTGGCTAAGGGTTTCACACGATTGTTGAAGCGAGACACACCCTTCCATTGGGATGCCATCGCTCAGGAGTCTTTCAAGCAACTCAAACATCTCCTTGTCTCTGCTCCATTGTTAAGACCTCCGAATTACCATCGTGACTACACCCTCTATCTGGCTGCCGCCGATACCACTATCGGCATGGTTCTGGTGCAGGACGATGATGATGGCAATGAACACGTTATTTATTATCTCAGTCGCAACCTCCTCGATACGGAAACTCGCTACGCTTATGTTGAGAAGTTGGCATTGGCTGCCGTGTGCGCCGTCCAACGTTTCCGCCACTATATTTTGTTGCGCACCACGACCGTGATTTCCGACTGCAACCCCATGACGTACATTCTGTCACGTCAGCTGTTGGGAGGCAAATACTCTAAATGGATCGTGATCCTCCAAGAGTTTGACTTGGAATTTACTGCTGCCAAGTCTAAGAAGTCTCTGGTCTTCGCTGAATTGCTTTGTTCTTTGCCATCCCCTTCTGCACCCCCTGTTTCTGAAGAGCACATTCCGGACGAAACATTGTTTCTAATCAGTACCCTCGACCCTTGGTATGGGGACATCATAGTATATTTGCAGACGTCTTCCTTCCATCCCAACGTATCGAAAGATGCTCGACGAAGGATTCGTCATCAATCCCAACCCTATCGCATCATTGGCGATACCCTGTACCGCCTCGGCGCCGACTCTGTTCTCCGCCGATGTTTGACTTTCGAGGAGGCTGAGCGGGTGTTGAATGATTGCCACTCCGGTGCTTGTGGTGGTCATATGTCCGGATATGCTACTGCTCAGAAGATCCTCCGCGCTGGTTATTTCTGGCCTTCCATATTTAAAGATTGCATCCTTGCCGTCCGTGCATGCCATGAATGTCAGATCTACCACCGGAAGATGTGTGCACCCCCTGCACCACTACACCCTGTTGTTACCATAGGTCCGTTTGCCAAATGGGGCATCGATTATACATCCTGTAACCCTCGCTCGGCCGGGGGGCATGGGTTTATCATCGTTGCCGTGGATTATTTCACCAAATGGGCCGAAGCGATGCCTACATTGACTGAAGACGGTCACACAGCGGCGCAATTTTTGTTTAATCATGTCATTACTCGGTTCGGGGTCCCTCAGGCCATCGTCACGGATCACGGAAAACATTTCCGTAATCACATGATGACGGAATTGACAACCCATCTAGGCTTGCATCAAGATAGTTCGACGCCGTACTATCCCCAATCCAACGGTCAAGTTGAAGCTGTGAACAAAGTCTTGATCACAATGCTTCAACGTACCGTCAACACACACAAGTCTAATTGGCATCTGATGTTATTCCCCGCCTTGTGGGCCTACCAGACCTCTGTGAAGGACGCCACCGGTTTCACCCCTTTTTAGTTGGTTTATGGACTGGAGGCCACCCTTCCTGTTGATTGTGAGATTCCTTCATTGAAGTTAGCTGTCGAGTTGCTTCCCAACACCACTCCGGTGGAGGAACGGCTTCTTTATCTAGAACGGTTAGACGAGACCCGTTGTTTAGCTTCTCTGGCTATCGAAGCGCAAAATAAGAGAGTTAAAGCTCACTTCGAAAATAATATTCAACCTCGTTCCTTCGTTGAGGGAGACCTAGTACTGCTCTATGATCAAGCTAAGGATAAGCTGGGGGCAGGAAAACTCGAATCCATGTGGCTAGGTCCCTATATTGTGAAGAGAGTTTTACAGAAAGGGGCATATGAGCTGATTGACTATGAAGGAAATCCTCTTGACAAGCCCCGTAACGGGCTTTATTTGAAAAAATATTATGCATGATCTCGTGCACCGAGTTTGTACATACGTATGTTTTTAGAAGGTGTGTGATGTGTGTATGATTTCATGTTTTGTTTTGGTGTGAAGGCGTGCTTGCCTCTTATTGTGTTTTTCTACTTCTTGTGCAGATGTCTAGTGCACCTTATGTTGGTTTCGCTGATGGTGCTTCCCGTAGCACTTGCAGTCTGTCTTCTGCGCCGTGGGCGAGCTATGATCCTCACGGAGAGTTGTTGGATCTTCAAGGTGTGTGCTTGGGACGTACCACTAACAATGTTGCCGAGTACAGTGTTGTGATTGAATTATTAGCTGAGGTAGTTGATCTCGGCATCCGTGCGTTGGTGGTGAACCTGGACTCTCAACTTGTCATCCATCAGCTCAACGGGCGTTATTCCGTCAGAGACCAACACATCCTAAGGTTGTATCTACGTGTAAGATTGTTAGAAAGGAATTTTGATTACATCACATATCAACACATGATTACATCACATATCAACACATCCCGAGACGATTGAACACATTGACTGATGCATTGGCCAACCATGTATTAGATAGACATTTGCGTAATAGATAAACATCATACAAGAAGACATAGAAAGCATAATAAGACCATAGAATAGGCATATGTAAATAAATCTTTTTCCAAGCATAGTTTGCATGCGTGTTGTGTGTGCTTTTAAGCTTGCATTAAAAAATTAAAATATGTGGGTCGTGTGTTATGCAACTAATACATGAGATTACATTTGTATTAAACATTTGCATAGCATATAAAAAAAATCATCATATGTAAAAGATCCATCCAAAATCGGTATATATATATCGTGTGGCGCACTAGGCGCTCAAAAATAAGTGTATATGTCTAAGATAAGGCCGATGTCCTCAGTACATCTGAGACAAGTGTCTCTCAAAAACAGCAGTGGAAATAAAACCTAGGTGACTACTGTGTTGGGTTATGCTCTCTATAGCATACCACCGCCCATGCCACCCGCCTCAAAAGGCGGTGCATCCTGGGCTCTACCCCCACTGTGTGAATTTGGGATGCTATGGGGACCTCTTTGATCCCCTGGTAATCCGGGACTCCCTCCAGTAAGCCTCGAGGTTCTGCACTACAATCTCAGGCGTATTGACTCCTGGAGGAGCCAGGGCCAAGACTCCTTCGCCCTGTGCCTCTCTCCTCGCCTCTGGAGCCAAGCCAAGGGGTCTCGTTGGTCCTACATCTGCATATCATAGCATTTATCGTCAAGACATGTACATGAAAAATCAAAAAACATTACAAAACATAAAAAATTAAAAAGAGATCAAGTGGCTTACCACCATCGTCCCACTGCTCTCCCGCAGGCAGTGGCATGTCTGGATCTCCTCTGAAATCAATGCCAGCATATGGCCAGTCCTCTACAAAGATAACCTGGCGATCCAGCCACTCTCGGAAATAATGCCCCCATGCCACTGGATGGCCGCCACCTCCTCGCGGCATGATATGGCCCCATCGACTGGCCCTCGTCTCTCGGGGACCCCTGGGTGGATCTAAGGCCATGTCCTGCAGCTGTAATGCTGGCACCCGCTCCAGCATGAGCGGGACTAAAATGGACCCGTAACCGAACTGTTTCGACTCCCCGCGTCGACAGTTGCTCAGTTGTCTCTTCATGCTGGTGGTGACCGCTGCCGCCCAGTTGAATATGGTGGGCTGTAAACACTCGAGAGCCAGTAGTAGGTGGGTCTTTGAGGCCTCATGATTGGCCAAACAGTCCGCTGCCCCGGTCACCATAAAGAGTATGGTCCGAACGACGATGTCCTCCACTGATGGAATGGACACCTTCCCACTCCGTGTCTTGCGTGCCTATGGGCACACCCAAGCCATCTGTTGGGTCATTAATATGCCATTATTATTGTCACTTGTGAACGTTTATTCCACCCATTTCTACCATTCTTCATCATGTCATTTATTATAAATCCATTTTATGATGATTTATGCTCTTACATTATTTATTCTCCTTTATTTCTAATAAATTGATGATTATGCATTATTTTACCAATGATAGTTCTAATAAGTTGGTTATAACATTATTCACTATTTTTAGCCTCCAAGGTAACTTCCAGATTGAAGATTTGATTTTTAAATCTGCCAACTCAGAAATTCGCTGGTTTAAGGAGTGACAGTTTTGCGGTTGAGATTCTGAGAAAATGAAGACGAATTTGAGAAATCCGGAACATGGGTTTTGTCCAAAACGGGCCCAATTAACTTTGACAAAGAACGGTTTGCCCAAATTCGGCTTGTACAGGGAGAAACGCAGGGTTCTTTGAGCACGATTTTCTCAGATTTGCAGTTGCGGCCGTCCTCCAAATCTCAGCTGCAAACCCAAATTCGTCTTGCTTTTGTTGAAGAGATGAAGGGAAATATATTTTCTTGTTGATCATCTGGTTAGAATCAACCTAAATTTGTAAAAGAAATCATGTTGTAATTATCTATGCTCTGATCCTTCTCTATTTAAATGAAACCAAAGATCAGAGGAGGGACGACTGTTCTTGTAATTTTACGGTTCCAGAATAAACTCTGATCATTGAGTCTCACTGAGACCTGATTTTGTCATACTTTTGTGGATGCAATTAATATAAAAGACTTGGTGTTCATTCCGTCTCTGCGTCTGGAGTAATCTAAGGCGGTGTACCATCGGCAGCTAAGGGCCCAGCTCCGAAGGACACTTGCCTTTGTATCATTATACGGTGATTTGTGTGTGGATTGTTTATCTTTATTACGTAGCAATCTGATACATTCTTTATATGATACGCTATGTTCTGTTATGATCAATGAATGAATGATTTCTCCATGTAAGAACTCTGCACTATATAATTGAATTCACACGGGGTCGAATTGTATCTTTATTCAGCCATTTCCGTAACAGAGTGCTGGTATGAATATTTGTGGGATTTGAGAGTAGCGTCATTCTGTTTAGAAACATAGTTATATCATCCAATATTCTCAGATTGCTATATTAGTGTGTTTTGTATATATGATTGACGTTCTTGTTTTATAATGAACTTCTGTTCCAAAATTCATTTGTAAATATCTTCTCGTAAAGTAAAGATCATTGGAATTGCTTTTGCCGATTTTTATTTGATCACATAATGAGAATTCAGTTCTAACTCGCGAGATTTAGTTCTTTTAATTGCTATTTCTTTACTGCTGTTCCATTTCCAGACTGTTGTTCCATTTTACTTTTCGCTGCTTGATTTACCTGCCTTTAATTCTTTGGTGTGAGAGAAGGTCCAAGGCTGTCGTGAGCCTCAGCAGATGCTACCACGCTCCCAGATCCATGGTCCATACTCTATTCCATCAATTTCTAGAGGAATGAGTTATTGCTACTATATCCTCGATTGATGGTTGTTTGAATGAATGATTTAGTTTAGAACATTTCAGTTTCTTGCTGTTCCAATTAGATTTTGTTTCAAGCATTCATTTACTTTTGGGTTTTAAGCACTATACTGCAAAACATTACTCTTAAGTAAATAGCCGCCTCAGACAGAGTACACTCTTGAAATAAAAAGTCATCCCTGGGTTGATAATTAATGTGAAGGTAATTAGGAGTTCGAAAGGCACCTTTTTATCGCTCCACACCATCAACATGTCTAAGGTCTCACCGCTAGGACACTGCCCCTCCAGAATGAGCATCTCACCCCGGCGTGATAATCCAGTCAAAAAATAGATGTCCGTGGCATCGAACTCGATATCACAGCCTCGGATTGTGAATTTTCCATCCACTGGGTTCCAGGCTCTGATCAGGAACTCAAGAAGGTCGGGCTGCGCTCGCAGGCGCGGAGTGAGGAAAAATTTGAGAAATCCGCATGCCCGCATGGCATTGCGGCACCCAGCATCGGCATAAGCAGCAATATCCTCGTTATCGTGGGCTCTCTCTTACCACACAAATGCCATTTTGTCCTGCATGGCCATTAAAAAACATTAGAAGCCTGACCATTGAAGTTCATACGTCCAAAATTGTAAAAATGAAATTTCACGGCGTCAGCGCGGCTGTTTTTAAAAACAGTCGCGTTGATCATGGCAGTCCTTTGTTTTTTCTGCTGGGTCAGCGTGGAAGCACACGTGTTTTCCACACTGACCCAGAGGTGGTGTGTGTAAAAATTAATCGATCAGTGCAGACCCGATGAGGATTTCCGCGCTGACCGAGAGCGCATTGGAGCTCCAAAAATTCGCCCAAATGGCCAATTCCCACCATGAAAATGCTAAAAAAGGGACTCAAAATGGAGCGCAGGGAGAGGAGAACCTACCTGGAACAAGTTGCAAAATGAACAGTGCCCACACGGGATGGAATTCGCTCCGTCAACTTCGCAGCTCCACAACGTTCTCCACAACTCAAATGGTAACAATGGTAAAAAATTTCTTTTACCCCCCTATTTATGGTAAAAAAAATTATTTAACTATGGTTTCTCATAAATGTGGGTTTTTTGTCATATTTTTACCATATATAGCATGCTAATGTCGCTGTACTATGTTTTTAACATGTCGAATACGTTTTACGTGGGTGGTGTTCTTGTGCAGATTTTCGTCTCGATGGAGTCATAATAGCCCTGTACACACTTGGTCTCGCAACGTCGTTTTTAAGCTCTTTTTCGACGTAAAGAAAGAAAAAGATGGCCGAGCCCTCCTCTCGGCTCGTTAAAAGGATCGGGGGCGGTCGCTTTTAAAGCTCTTTTTTTTACCGTTTAAACTAAAAAGATTGCCGAGTGTTTGTCGTTTCGAACTCGTTATTGGCTCCAAAACGACATACTTCTGACCGCTTTTTTAGTTTTTTGGGTCAAAGTCACTACTTACGAAAAGTACTCCTCGATCATAATGGTCGGGCGGTTCTTTCGAGCATTGTTTTATACTTTTTCGGGCTCGAGAGACACAACTCTACGAAAAAGGACCCCATTGGAGTTTTCTTTTTCGCTGTCTTTTCAGACTCTCTAAACAGGAAAAGACGCCGAGTTTTTCCTTTGTCAGACTCATTAAAATTTAATGACATCGAACATCGTCGAAATGACACTCTACAAGCATATGCTATCCCCGTCAAGCTTGTCATCCAAAAATAATCGGGGTACCTACCAGAAATGGTGGGGAAAATGGAACTGTAATAATTGTCATGTCGGCAGTATGTCGCTCTTGAACATGGCACTGGTTTGCATTCGTGTCTGGGTGGGGACTTCTCATCTTTTTTTACACTAGCCTCCGTGGGTTCAGGTTATCCTATTTGGCCTCTCATCTGCTCATTGCCTTGTCACCATGACCTCTTCTCATTTGATGTCAAATACTGCCAAATCCACCGTCGTGCCGCCAATATGTTCAAGAGAAGTTGACCTCTGCAACAGTACAACCTCCTCTGATATCTCACACAAAATATTTTACCTCTGTCTCGTGTCGATGATGTGGGAAACATTATGGCCCACCTTCGATCAAGGTCACTTCCTGTCGACTTCAGCTCATTATCCAGGAAGGTGACTTAGAGACTCCCTTCAGGTGCCTTAGAGCCTGCATGCCTCAATGGCAGGTTCTTCGTGTTCGACGCGAGGTTTTCATCATTGGCCTTCGATCGAATGATTCTGCGGGTGTTCGACACCATCTCATTGATTCACACACCGCGGATTGTACCTATAGTACCTTGAGGGCCATTGTCATTATTGGTGGTACCTCTCGCGTCTGTTAACAGTTTTCATCATTGACTGGTAATCAGACGATGTTCATGCATGTGCGACTTCAGCTCATGTATTCACGTGCTTGAACTTGTACTTTGTTCGGGTCGGGACGGAGCGCAAGACCCTGGATCTCTGTCTGTGATAATCCAGGTTGCGATTTTGTGGATAATTATCATCATTACATGACTCATTGATGGATGGCTGTACCCATACCTAAGTCTTCACGGATGGCTGCGACCATACCTTCTCATTACCATGGTCTCTTTAGCTGGGTGGCTGCGTCCATACCACAGACCTTCTTCGCATGTCTTTTGGATGGATGCGCCCATGCCTAGACTGCATGTACTTGATTATCAGAGATATTCGGTCCTTCCTGGTGGCGTTCCCATTCAGCGAGTTTTGTAAAGCATTTCACCCCTCCCACTCTCTCGGGCTTCATGCTTTAGGGGGCATCTGTTACACAGTAATTTGTCACTGTCTCCCTGTCAGTCTCCCTACTGTGTCAGGGGTTCAAAATAATCAAGCCCATGCTCTCTAAATTGGCCAAATGACCCACTTTGCCAAAGTTTTCATCATCAGCGTGACTGTTATTAAAATAACCGCGCTGACTGGCGCTTCATAACGGAACTCATGCGCTGCCAGCGCGGAAGCACACGGGTTTTCCGCGCTGGTCGAATTTCATGAGCCAGCGCAATTTCCGTTCACATTAAGTCGCGCTGACATGACCTTCTCTATTATTACCTTGCGATGTCAGCGCTCCAGTCCTGTTATTAACTCGCGCTGATCCTGTTTGGGCGAATTTGCTCTAACAGCCAGCCTTCCAGATCACTCCAGACCTGGTTGTTAGCCTTGTGAGTATCGCCCTCCCTTCTATGGCATGTATGTTCGTCATTTGAGCCACCTTCCTTGGAGATAAGCTCATCCTCTTACCTTTCATGGAGGCTCCTCCTCCTATTTAAACCTCTACCATTGCCATGAGCAGCTAGTTTGGATTGTGTGGAGTTGATAGTGCTTGGATTGCTGCTAGTGTGCATTTGATAGGTTGTAAAGTGTGGCTTGTGTGAGAGAGAGTTTGTCTTGGGAAATCTACCTCTAAAGGTGAATGCTTGAGAGACTTGCTGGCTGGACCCTCTTGAGAAGGATTCGACGTCAGAACATTGGTTGTACTCTTCTCTGTTATTGATGATTAATAATAGATGACTACTATTATGGTTCCATTCTCATTTGTCTTTATAATGGTCAATGTGAATTACGTCCTTTCTGACTGATGTATAATTGCATTTATTAGATTTCACGCCTGTATTTTTATCTCTCTTCATGTGTGCAGGTATCCATTCACAAGGATCGTGAGGGATTGTGACCAGCCAAAGCGAAGGAGCGAGGACAGCATTTCTTCATCAAACATAAGCGTTGGAATCCAAGTAGGTCTTCTTTGCCTACCTTTTATTTGCAATTAGGAACTTGCACAGTAGCATTGTGTGATTGTTACTAGACCCAGTCTGGGCTAGTAGGGATCGTCTCTGTCCACAGAGAGGATTTACCTCCGTAACAGTAGTCTTCTAAAGATTCATCATGGCCTATGGTCATCCTAAAAATTTCTTCTTTAGTATCCTTTGACCGACAGTAGTCCTGATATTTGTTGTTAAAGTCTTGTTGCATCTGAGCCCAAGTTGTGATGTTATCTCTAGGTAAGCCCACGAACCAGCACAATGTTGCATCCTTGAGGGTAGATGGAAATAGTTTTAACATTTTCTCATCATCTGTATAGTCATAGGTTCGACATATAACAGCAAACTAAAATAGGAAAGTGTCGGTGTCCTCTATGGTTAGGCCATAGAAATGAGGTAGGGCAGAGGGGCTTATATTTTTCATCTTAGTGTCCCCATTGGTTTCCCTGATGGGGAAGGCACCATCAAATCTCTCTCTATTCCCTATGTCATTTTGGTTTTCAGCCATTGGTTCATTAGGAATGGATTCCTCTTCTTCTTCTTCCCATGTAGGTTCTTCAAATATGTCAAGTTGTTCACCTAAGGGTTCCTCCAGTTCATAACCACCGAAGAAGAGAGAAGGTTGGTTGTTGGATGCAGTGGGGGTATTTGGAAAAAATTTCCTTGAGTTGTCCCTATTCCTACAAGGCATGAAAGGAAATATTTTTGGGTTGGTTTTGTATTTTTATTTATTTTTTAACTTGGAAAGTACTTGCAGAAATGAAATCCTACTTGCAGAATGGAAAGGAAAGTAGATAATGAAAAATGAAAGAAAGGAAACAACTATATTACTTTTGCAGAAATAAACTAATGGAAAAATATTGAAGACAAGAAATAGAAGAAAAGAAAGCAGTAATCACATTCTACTCAGACACCTCCGCGGAAACAGTGCCAAAAAGTGATGAGCGCTAGTATTGCAGCAAGGAAGATGCAACTCCTGGGCTACCAGCTTTACTTATCAACTCGGGGTTCATACAAACTTGGAGGTGACAGTGTTGTATGCACAAGTAAAAGTGATGCTTCTGCATGTTGTCACTGTTCAGCTGGCGAGAGACCACTGGGATTCCAAGCCAGACTTCTATAGAGTCAGAAGAAGTTGATTCTTTGATGGAAGAAGGGCAAATCTACTCTAAGAGAGTTACTCTACTGCAGTAATGGAAAAGAACCAACATGTAATGCTAAACCACACCATATCCTAATTAACCATTTAAGCAGCTATGCTAAGTAGAATTGCTAAATCAACACTAAACAAATGCTACTATCTAAGTTGTAGAAGTAAAAAAAATTAAACAATACTAATGTGCAAGCAAAGAAACTAAACTAAATTTGTTTTCATTTTTTTGTTTTTTTTTGGCAAAATCAAGTATACAAACTAATTGTTCTTGTGGATGTGACAAGTGGATGGAAGGTGTTTGAGGATGGCTAGAAGGTTTATGAATTGGTTGGATGGTGTGGAGGGGTCCTAGGAGGCTTTTTGTGACTTGCTAGAGGTTTCCCATCAATCCGACCTCAAAACAAGCCGTTTCAGGAAAACCTACAGGATGTACTAGAAACCTATAGGATGGTCCTGTAGGAATTACAGGAAGCCTACAGGATACAACTGAGAGCTAATTGTGAGTTTTTGGAGGTGTTGGGAAGCTTGGGAAAGGTGTGTGATGGGTGGAATGGAGTGTTCGAAGGTCTAGGAGCACTCAGGAGTTAATATCCAAGATAAGAGATGGCTAGATTCACTCAATGTATCTAGCAGAATTTTAATGAAAAATTATGAAAAACTAGTGAGGGTGATGGTGAAACAAGGGATGGCTAAGGTGGATGGAGTGGAAGGTGGTTGCTGGTGATGAAGTCTTGGTCTCCTCCTGAAGTACCTGCTCTGCTTAAAACATGTGTGTCTTCCCAGAACTATGCAACATGATACATTTTCATAAACTAGAAAAGCATGAATCAATTGCCTATATTATGCAGAAGAAAGTTGTTGAAGGGAATGAAAGCATGAGTGAGATCTTATTGCAGAAATGGAGATGGAAAAAGATGACAATGAAATCTGACTTGAAACATTAACCAAATACTGAATCAAGGACAACAAACTCTGTTGAGAGATTAAATTGTCAGATTAATTCCCTTAATATTAATTGTCAACCTAGGGTTCGTGAACACAACTGCCTTGCGCTTTCTTCATTTAGGGTTAAATTATATTTTTAACATTTCCTTATAATGATTTGTGGAGTAATAAACACATTAACACTTACAAACATTTAGCTGTAAAAAGCAGACCCAACAATAAAATTTAATCTAGAGATTTCAAAAACCTTTACAAACTCTAGCATTCAAATGTGAACTCAACAAACTATTGAGCTATGAATCTCAAGCTATAAAAATGGAATTCTACTCACACAAAAACTTACTCCATCAAACCCTCAAATGCTGGTACTAGACCTTCTATTTGTAGTAACGGTTTATTCATCATTCAACAAGCAATCTGTAATGATGGCGATTCAATCCTTAAGAAGACAAACAAACCTGTACTAATAACCATTCAATCCTTAAGCAATCTACACAAACAACAATTCATTCCTGAAGCAACTAAGCAGTCTATAACAATTCAATTCTTAAGCAAACAAGCAATTTATACTGATAGCAACTCAATCAAACAATCAATCTGTACCTAATGGCTTGTTACCCTATTAACAAATATTTGAAAGTTAAGTACTGATCTAGAGCAATCACTCTATTCTACTCTATCACTCACTAATTTATTGTTATACTCACAATCAAGTAATCTACAGGTCTTAATTTGATGAAAGCAACTCAAACACTCAGCTTATTCAGCACCTAGAAATTCAACCAAACAATTCCTAAGAAATTGTACTCTAAACCATTCTATAATCACACCAACCCTTATTGGCGAATAACCTTACTTGGAGCCAATGTACTGTTGTTTGAATTCTGATTGATATCTGACTCCTGAAAACTGGAATCAATCACCTCACAAAGCAAAGGAAATCGTTTATTTGGACAACTAATAGAATTGATCTTCACACGAAACAGGGGAAATCCTTTATCTACTAAATTTAATGAAATCAATCAAAACACATAACAGGGGAATCATTTATCTATTAAACTTAATGAAATCAATCAACACACAAAACAGGGGAATCATTTATCTATTAAACCTAATCAAATCAATCAACACAAAAAACAGGGGAATCATTTATCTATTAAACTTAATGAAATCAATCAACACACAAAATGGGGGAATCATTTATCTATTTTGAACTAACGAATTCATAGTTAACAACTAATCATCGAAAGCACTCATTGGTATGCTATGTTCAATCCACGCAGTCCACTACGCAATCCAAGAGTCTATTTATCAAATGAAATAGAGCTAAACGATAGTAAAGCATCCAATATTCATGAAAGCAATCTTCAATCCAAATAACTTGAAACTAGACCAAAGGTATTACAGCGTTTAAATGATCAACGAGAATTATTTTATGTGGTATTTCCTGTAAAACAATTCAAATAAA
The DNA here is from genome assembly GCA_031772625.1 of Pinus tabuliformis. Classification (NCBI taxonomy): domain Eukaryota; kingdom Viridiplantae; phylum Streptophyta; class Pinopsida; order Pinales; family Pinaceae; genus Pinus; species Pinus tabuliformis. Next base: position 189,575,095 of record CM062810.1, on the reverse strand, counting down.
GAGTCAATTTGATCCAGTTCCTGAGGGAACGAAGAAAAATTTGGTGGTCAGACAAATCCCATTCTAATTAGTTTGAATTCACTGAATAGAGTTAAATATCAAAGTAATCTTAGCACTCTCAATGTATAGATAATTCGTCTCACTCATTAGATGATCATGTGGCACTTCCCCATTGATTATGAATCAATGCGATAGGAAGCATACACTGTTCTAAAATCAAAGCAAGTATCACAAAAAAGTTCAACTGTGAATTATGGAAACAAAGGTATTAAAGAACATCAATGCATCTACACTCTTTTAAACAACCAAATTAATGCAGTTCACATGCAGCAATCCAAACCAAACCAATTCGTAATGAAGGTAAAACTAACTGTGACTAGTCACATAGTGTTTCTATCCTTCAATATACAAACAAAACCCAGATGGGTGGGCCCGACCACACCTGGGAGCTAGATAAACTTACAGTAAAGAAAAGATCTCAAACGCAATCAATTGACTATCCTCAACAATCCATCAACGCTTAATGCCAAATTCAAAGCAGAACCATTTCAATATTATTAAAGATGAGTTATGGAATTCACGAAAAAATACTTCACTGTTTTAGCACTAACTTGACATATTACATCCTCTTCCTTTTATAGGCATTTGATTACAGTTAAACACTGAACTAAAAATGGTAAGTTATAATAGTCTAACAATTTGACTCCTCTAGAGAAAATATGTTTGAATGGCTGGCCCGAATTGGTCCAACAACTTGTAACCAATTCCCAAACATGGTGTATGCCGTAACCAGAGAAAAGAGAATGAAGATCTTGGGATCAAATGCGCTCATTTCAAGGCTGGTGACATCTCATCATCCAGAAGCATGCGATTCTTATCCAATTAACTATTTGAGTACCGAATCTGAATATATCTTTTGAGTACAGTAGTAGGGAGCCATGGTACACTAGCTGCTTCTTTCTGTTATCCTCCTGCACATCTTGCTGAGAAGTCTACACTTGGTCATAATAATTAGTTAGTTTTTGGAATCAGCTACCTATATCTACTTAAATCCACCAACAAATAGCCAAATGTAACCATAAAAATATTTACCTCAAATGGGGATTGGGACCATTGTAGGGTAGCAAAATAGCAAGGAAATAGGTTCCATAGTGTCAAAAAAAGGTCAAAATGGGGATTGAAGATGGTATTAATAAGAACAAAATAGAGGATCAACATCCTCCCACGCCGATCCTGATGCATGCCCTCATGCATCCAACAAAAAGGAGACTACATTCAACTAAAGAAGACTGTGGTCAGAGACCAATAGTCTTGATTAAAACCTCAATCCCTTGTCTGATAGGTGGCGAACACTTTTGAAATTGCAGTGCCAATCCCTTGGCATTCAACCATTTGGCAGGCTTGTTTTGGGCTACTTTCCACCTCAGAAGGTGCTTTCTTTTCCTTTCCAAGGCATCATTATAGGCATATAGTTTCATATTAGAGTCCCTTACTTGCTCATTCACATCTTTTACAAAATGAAATAAGACCTTGTATTTATTTGCCTGCTCTCTAAGCTTGGCGATTGTCTTCCGCAGCTTGATAAGCCTGCTTTTTAAATTTTCTTCAGCATCCAGTGTGGGGGATTTAGTTGGGGTCGTTGATTGCTGCGAGGTACTTCCTCTTGGCGATTTACCTCTTGGTTTCTTAGATGATGACTGATGCAGAGTAGCCTGTGTAGTGTCCTTGCTTGCTGTCGGTCCATTGGGAGACAAAGCCTCCAGATCCCATGCGATATCCTCAGGGATTTTAACCTTGGTCGTAGCAGTGGGCTCCTCCTCAAGAAGCATTTTTTATTGCGGAGGATCATCATCACGGGAGGACTAAATAGGAATATGTGTGAGGCCGGTGCCTTCATAAATGGGCTACAGGGTAGGGGCCATGCAGCAGGTCTGACGATGTCCTTGAGTTGAGGTTTTAGCCATAGGAATTGGGGGAGTGTTGTAGGGGAACATGGGTTGCCGGTGTTTAGCCTTAGGAGTGGTGCTTTTGGGTTTGAAGGAGGGTTCTGCTGGAGATTCCAGAGCATTTCTTTCTGCCATGGGACTTATTTTCGTCTGGGTGGATTTTGCCTGATCATGTTTCCTTTTTCGTTGCAAGCCCAATGGGATTTCCACTGAACCCTTCCTTGTCCCATCTTTTAAACTATTTACAGCTATATGAGGAGGTTCAGAACCAAGAGTAGGGGAATGGGTAGGGGTAGACTCAGACTTGGATGGGGGTGTTGCATCATTGATTTTTAGGGAGTGACCCACTGCGTGTTGCCTGCCCTTGGTTTGTGTCTCTTGTCCAGGGAATGCCTCAATGAGGAAGTCCTCCCACGACCTCTTCCATTTCTTAAGCTCGGCAACCAGTAAAATTTTAATTAAACTATGATGATACAATGCAGTTTCAGGCTTCTTGCCATGACACTATACACCCTTTTCCATTTTATGCAAGCTTAATCTTAGGAAATAAGGAATGTTTAGTGGCCTATCTTCAGTAAAATGAACCATGAGCCAAATATGATAAAGGAATAGAATGACAAACCTTCCCTCACAGGTCACGAAGCGCTGTAGCATTGTCAGGAGTGGATGCCATTGGTCCTCTATGCAGTTACGAAGCACTCCCTTCACCCAACTAATTGACCTGTAGGTCGGTTTCAAGAACATGATGCAATTCAGTATGTCTAATTGGCCGCCCTTGAAAAATCGCTCACCAATAGCTGGTAGCCCAATAGCCTGGCTTACTAATTCCTATGTGATGCTGAAGTTGAGGTCGCCGACTTGGGCATGCTCCCCATTAAAAATCCATTCAAATGCCATTGCAACCTGATCATTATAGCCCTGAAACTTCTGTAAAAAATTCATCCATCCTTTCTCCTCCAGAATTCCCTTACATTGTTCATATTCTGGGTTGCACAGAAATTGAACAAAAGTGGGTTCATGCCTATCTGCTCCCATGGTGCCTGCGTTCTGCTGAAATTCCTTTTTTTCAATTGACTGCATTATTGGTCCCTTATTACTCCTCCACCCATGCTCACAATCAACCTCTGTTTTAATGGCAGATGAATGATCGTTGCAATGATGGATCAGATACATGGGATCGATTTCCATAATGGTGATAATCCCATCTTCAACTAGTTTAGAGCATGGGAACTTGATTGCAGTGTGTGATCCATGGATGGAGCTTGTGAGCATCTCGGATGTGAGACAACGCATCTTTACCATGATGGCAGAGGATGTCATGAACCGATGGTCAAGTGGGCGAGTAGTCATCATAGCAAGAATAGATCATGGTGGTCGTGGTGATGTCTTACTAGCATGTTGGAGGATAAGTGTTTATGAGATCGGGAATAGACAGGTGAGGGCGTAGGATGTATGATCATGGTGATCACAGGATAGATTCAAAGGCATCCTTCAATGATTAACATTTTAACTACTTGTCAGTTAAACTCAAGCAGAAAACAAGTGTGTACCTTTACCACTTAAATGATTTGTGTCAAGTGTGCAATCGATGTTCTGAAGCAATGCCTTCTGCAATTATGTGCCTTCTGCCTTGATTCTGGAGAATTGCCATATTATGCCTTTGGTGAGTTGAGTACTGATTCCATGAATCTGTACTTAACTCAAAGTGAGCTAGTAGCCCTGATCGTTCCTTGTCTACTGATGAAGACAGGCCCCAACTCATCAAAACATGTTAACACAAACAAGATGATTCTTTTTATGATACAAAATATTTTCTTGTGCATCTTGTGACAACACTGTGTGATTATAGGCCCCAATTTTTAGGCAAGATCTCAAGACCCTTGTATGAAATATGAGTTGCATTTTGGACAGAGCATTGAACATAGGCCTTTTAACAGAAAATGAAACATTGTATTTTGATCAAGACATGAAACATAGGTATCTTGAATAGCATGTGGAATCAAATTCTGAGATCCTCATAAAAGAACAACTGAAGCTTGGATAAAGTATAAGATATCGACTATCTGTACTGATTTCAGAACCTTCAAATTGAATGTCATAGACCCGGCTACTCAATTATTTCAGAAAAGGAGACTACTTATCAATCCATGGATTTTAACCAGGCCTGGAATGATAGCTGCCTAGGGCATTTCTTCTTTAGGGAGTTGGAAATGGCCAGAAAGAGAGCTCCAAGGGGGCTTCTTTTCCATAGTTTATTCCTTTGGGCCTGGAAAAGAATAATTCACAACCCAAAGGATCCCTATACTACTACTACCTTATTATTTTAGAGAGCCTAAAGTAGTTAGTGCTCGAGGGATTCTTATTTAGAGAGTCTGAATTTCCCAGGTAGACTCCATAGGTTTCCTTTCCGTAATCATTTCCTTGATCTCGAAAAAGAACAATTCTATGCTCAAGGAATCCCTGGACTAATACTGGTCCATTTCATTTATGAGCCTAGATCAGTCGATGCTCAGGAGCTTCATATTTAGAGAGTCTGAAGGCTTCCAAAGGAGACTCCGCCAATTCCTTTTCCGTAGATAATCCATCAAACCTGGATAAAGGAATAAACTTACTTCTGGTGGATTGCTCCTTTATTCTACATGGGCTGTGGGGAGGACTAACCACAGATATAAAAAGTGACAACCCACTAGTTTACTTATATATATATATATATATATATATATATAGCTAATCAACTGAACCAGCAAGGGGCTGATTATTGGCATGAATCAACTCCAATCCTAGATCCTCTCAAACTTCCTGCAAAAATTGATCACGTGAAAGTGGTTTATGATAAACTTTAAGCCGATGGCCATTTACTACAAAAGAAATCTTATCATCATCGATACTACAAATACGAACTGAACTATTATTAAATACTTTAGTTACCTCATATGGTCCTAACCATCTAGTGAAAAATTTATCCTTGAAATGCTTAAACTTACTATCGTATAACAAGGCCCAGTCACTTGGATAGAAGATTTTCTTCTTAATAAATTTGTCGTGCAATCTTGCTCTTTGGTCCTGTACTAATGTAGTTCTGTGGTAGGCTTCATGTTGGATCTCATCAGGCTCGTTCAATTGCATCAATTTTTGTTCTTGAGCCTCATTTAAATTCATTCCCAACTAAGTAGCGGTTCTAAATGTTTTTACCTGGAATTCGATGGGAAAAAGTACTTGTTTGCCATAGACTAATTCGTAAGGTGTGTGTTCAGTCACATTCCTCCAAGTGATCCAGTAAGCCCAAAGTGCTTCTCGTAACTTTTCTGCCCAATCTTTGTGATGCAGTTGAATTGTTTTTGTAAGGATAGATTCCAACACTTTGTTTGTGGACTCCACTTGCCCATTAGCCTAGGGGTGGTAAGGGGTCAATTTACAATGCTTAACTTGATATTGCTCCGTGAGTTCCTTGACCAACTTTGATGTAAATTGGGTTCCTTGATCAATGACAATTTCACGAGGCATCCCAAATCTTGTAAGGATGTCCTCGAACAAAAACTCTACTACTGCCTTCTCAGTGGCAGCATACAATGCTTTGGCCTCCACGCACTTGGTGATGTAATCAGTGCATACCAAAATATATTTCTTCTTGTTTGACATTAGGGAGATGGGCCCTACGAAGTCCAATGCCCACTTCTCAAAAGGTTCAATAGCAATTTGTGGTTGAAGAGGCATTTCATTGGAGGCAACTGGTCTCCCCATTCGTTGGCAAGTGTCACAACTCAAAACAAACTTCTTGGTGTCTTTGAATAGGGTTAGCCAATAGTATCCAGTATGGAGAACTTTATATGTCATTATTTTGTCGGAAAAATGGCCACCACAAGGCTCGTTGTGACTGGCACTTATTATATTGTGCATTTCATCTTCCCACACACACTGCCTCATAATCAAGTCCGACCTTGTATAAAATAGATCTCCCTTGATCCAGGAGTAACTTGCACTACGCTGCACTATATTGTGCCTCTCTTGGGCTGACAGGTTTTGAGGTAGTTTTCCTGATACCAAATAATTGGCGACATTAGCGAACCAAGGAGTAACAGTAGAAATGGAAAATAAAGCTTCATCTGAGAATTCGTCGGGCACTAGTGTTGGCATGCTTCCCTGTGTAAGATTCAAATGAGATAAGAAATCATCTGCCAAGTTGTCTCTTCCAGGCCTATCAATTATAGTTATAGTGAATTCTTGTAGAAGCAACAACCATCTAGTTATCCTACTGTTAGTAATAGGTTTATTCATTAAAAATCTAATAGCAGAATGGTCAGTATGGACAAATGTCTCATAACCAGTAATATAATGTCTAAACTTTCCTATAGCATGCACAATTGCTAACAGTTCTTTTTTAGTAATCGTATAATTTAATTCAATGGGAGAGTGATTTTTGCTAACAAAGTAAATGGCATAGGGAAAGTTATCTTCCCTTTGTCCCAAAACTTCTCCTAGTGTAGTGTCTGAAGCGTCTCTACAAATATGAAAAGGTAAGGACCAATTTGGCCCTCTTAGCACCGGAGCGGTAGATAATCTCTCTTTCAGTACCTGAAAAGCCTGTTGACAGTCAACATTCCATACAAAGTTAGCATTTTTAGTTAACAACTTGAATGATGGTGCTGCAATTCTAGTGAAATTCTCAATAAATCGTCGATAATATCTTGTGTGCCCTAAAAAAATTCTTACCTCTTTTTGCGAGCTTGGAATAGGGATACGTGAAATTACCTTGATTTTTGCTAGGTCAACTTGAATCCCTTCAATTGACACATGATGGCCTAGAACAATTCCCTTAGTTTGCATCATTCTACATTTATCACTACTAAGGCCTAGATTAACTTCTTGACAACGGATTAATACCTTCTCTAGATTCCCCAAAGCCTGTAGAAAGTCATCCCCATAGACTGTGAAGTCATCCATATAGACTTCCACACAGTCATGGATCAGATTAGAGAAAATGGCAAGCACAGCTCTTTGGAAGGTGGTAGGGGCTTTACAAAGACCAAAGGGAAGGACTTTATACACATAAGTACCCCATGGGCATGTGAAAGTAGTCTTTCCCTGGTCTTCTTCAGCTATCTGAATTTGATTGTACCTGCTATAACCATCTAGAAAAGAAAAATATTTCTTATCTGAAAACATGTCAAGAACTTGATCAATGAAAGGAAATGGAAAATAATCCCGCAATGTTGCCTTGTTTAATTCTCTGTAGTCGATGTAGATTTTCCACTTGTCATTATTCTTTGGAACTACAACCAAAGGTGATACCCACTTACTATCAGAAATGGGGTAAATGAAATCCGCAACCAAAAGTTTTTGAAGCTCCTCTTTAACGATGTCTTTTAATGCTGGGTTCATACGCCTTTGTGGTTTCCGAACAGGTCTCATTTCTCCATTCGTGTAGATATGATGGATGCAAGTGTCTGGATGTATACCTCTCATATCCAAGTAATCCCATGTGAATGCTCCCATTTGTTCACCAATCATATTCATCAATTGTTGCTTTTGTTCTATAGTCAATCCTGTACCAATATGTAAAATTTTCCCTTCGAATATTTCCACAGGTTCTGTGGTGAGCTCATGGCTTTCCTCCATTGCTGCAAATGAGGCGAAGATATCTGGGTGGCAGGTTTCCTAAAACTCACCACTAAACACATGATGATAACCATTAAAAGAGATAGGATAATTGATACAAGAGCTATCTGCTAAAAACTACTGCAAAACATGCTCATCAGAATGCTCCTGGGGACCTCTATAGATTGATCTAATGTTAACAAGGGGAACATGCAATCTTCATCTCCATATGGGTTTTTGAGCCATAATGGTACTTTGGCAGCTGTCTTAGCAGGTGGAATGAGGGACAAGGTTTGATTGTGAGAACCATTTGAAATAATCATTTCCCCAGTCCTGCATCTAATGACGACATCAAAAGTTGCCAGCCATGGCCTTCCCAGGACCACAGGGTGTCTAGGTCTAGAGGTTTCAAAAGAAATGGCTACAAAATATATAGGGTATAGCCAAGAGGAAATAGTGACTACTATGTCCTCCAAGGATCCTATTGGTTTGACAATGGATTTATCTGCCATCTCTAAGAGGATAGGGGTGGTTTTTAGTCCAGGTAGCTGTAGTGACATCATTGTTTCATAAGTCATTGCATTTATGGCTGCCCCTAAATCTACCAGGGTGTTAGGAAAAAGTACTCCATTTATTTCAATAGTGACAATGGGATTCCAGGGCTCATTATATTTGGAAGGCATGTCATAGATCATTGTGTACATTTGGCTCATGTTTTTGACATTTTGGTTCTTATGCCCCTTTCTTCTCAGCTTCTTAATGTAGAGTTCCTTGACAATTTTAGTGTATATGGGAATGTCTCTAATTGCTTCTAAAAGTGGGATTTTAATATAGACATTCCTATGTTCATTTTCCAGGTCATATTCAAGCAGGAATTCCTCTTTCTTTACTATTAGTCTTTCCGAGTACGGTGGTTCCGGTGATTCTTCTTCTTTCTGTTGTTTTTTTTTCCGTTTGGTGAATGATTTTCTGATGACGTGGAGGGTACCTCTTCCTCGATGAAGACGACTGATTTTCCTTTGTTAATTGTCCTTCCTGATCGTAATTGAATTTCATTTATAGGAATGGCAGTGATCATGTGTTCACCATGAAACAGGTTTAGAAGAATCTCTGAAGAACAGAAGAAAAACTTTCCCTAAAAGATTTCTAAGAAAATTTTCCAAAACCTAGTTTTCAGGATCAACGCGTTTTGCACCACTGGTGAACCATGTGACTAACTTGTTGCACTATGCTGACCTTGCACTACCAGTGCGGATATTATAAGGAAAACATGCACCAATCCTCTTTAGGCAGTTTTTCCTAAAGTGGAGGAGAAGCTTCTCTTACTAGAAGTCTCGAGAACGACAAGTTGGTTACAGGTGAATAAGGATTAGAGCAAGATCTCCCATTCTTGGTCCTTGATCCTACTTTCATGGATATTTTCCTTGAGTTGTGGAACCTCTCCTTCCTTTTCTAGATCCTTAACTCCCTGTCCCTCGCTATAAATGAGATCCCTAGTATCCACAACTCGTTGGCTATTTCTTGGTTTACTTCCTATGCTAAAACTATGACTAAATTCCCATTTTTATAAGGAGAAAGGAGTACTTGAACGTCTTGGCTAGGAGTTGGAAACTCACCTAAAGGAGGCTTCCAACATCAAGGCTTCATGGTGAATACACTAACACCTTTCATAATTTTGTCGCTTCAAAATATGAGACAGGAAGTGTGAAAAAATATTATGTAATAGATGCCCCCTAAAGCATGAAGGCATAACAAGAGTGATGGGTGAAATGATTTACAAGTGAAGGCATGGACTTGGAGAAACATTGTTAGAAGACCTGCAAATCAAGAATGATACAATATATCTGACATCTTTGATGTAAGTATGCCTAATAATACATCTATGAATAGGCATCTAACAATACATGAATCCATGAAATGGATGCAACCATCTGAATAGAAGGGATTATGTTTATGGATCCACAGCATAGACGCAACCATCTGAATAGAAGGGATCATATGTATGGACCCACAGCATGGATGCAACCATCCAAATAGAAGGAATCATGTTTACAATCATGAATAGCTAATAACTCCATGTACTCTGGATTTATCAGATGAAACCTAGGATCTTCACCTCTATCTTGACCCAACCAAAGTATGAATCCCACCATATGAATAGATGTGTCAGAGTCGAACATGGTAGAAAACCACCTCATTACCTGTCAATGATGTGAACCATTAATAGGCATGAGAGAAACCACTAATAATGACAATGGCTCTCAAGATATGACAACACAATCCATGAGTGTGAACAAGGAAGCTGAAGTCGAACACTCATAGAATCATTCGATCGAAGGTCAATGATGTGAACCTATCTTAAAATGTGAAGAACCTTCCATTGAGGCATGCAAGCTCGAAGGTACTGAAATGGAGTTTCTAGATCATCTTCCTAGATAATGAGCTGGAGTCGACAAGAAGTGATCCATCTAAGGAAGGCGATAATGTTTCCCACATCATCAACATGAAACATAGGATTTAGCAAAGTTGGTAAGAGTGATTTCAAGATTGTTGCAGAAAAGGAAAACAAGGTATAAGTGTTTTAAATTGTAGATGGGACTTCCCTTGAACATATCGATGACATGACTCCCGACTTTGGTAGCATTTGACTCAACATAGGATCAAAGGTCATGATGACAATAGGATATAATCGGATGAGAGGCAAAGGGATTCTGAAAACCCAGAAAGGCAGGTGATGAAGTGAGGATAACCCAAACCCAACATGAGCAACAAATAAGTGTCATGTTCAAGAGTGATATGTTTCCTTTATACAAAATACAGGACATGTTTACTTCCATTTTTCCACACTATTTCTAGTGAGTGCCTCATTATTCTTTATCTCAAGCTTGGAGACGATAGAATATGCTTGTTGTATAAGTTCATCCTTTGGATGAATCCATCTTAGTATTTTTATCAAACCCTAGGAAGGAGTAGCTCGGTCTCCTCATGGTGACAATTCCTTCATCATTTTAGTTTTATGAGTCCGACAGAGGGGTAACTCGGTGTCTTTTTCATGTTTAGAGAGTTTGCAAAAGAGGCAAAAAGGAAACTCCAGAGGTCCCTTTTCGTAGATAGTCTCTCAAATTTGAAAAGGTAGAAAACAATATTAAAGAGAACCTCTTACCAACGTGTTACCGAGGTATTCCTTTTTCGTACATTAGTCTATCTCAGTCCATAAAAGGGTTACACTTATACTGATTAGACGTCATTTCATTTACTTTAACAAGTTCGAAATGACAAGTACTCGACAATCTTTTCATATTTCAAGAGTCAGAAAAGAGTTGAAAGATGACTCCAGGGGGGTTCCATTTTCATTTATTTTTCACAAGTTTGAAAAAGAGATAAAACAAAAATCAATAGTTCAGTCAAAATCAATTACTGTCACCAATAAGCCATAAATTTACGTTAGACATCTAAACAAACATTACCCGTTTCGAGAAAAATATTAAAACATAGGTAAAAAGATGCCCTAAATGGTAAAAATACTTTTAAAAGGTTATATAAACTCAAAAGGTAAAAATAAACTCACCATTTACCATTTTGTAATTTGGAGAGCACAATTTACCCCAAATCTCCCCGATCTTCAGGCGAGAAGCATGATCGATCCCTGGCATAGTTCGATGAACAGTTTGTTGCAGGTAAGAGATTTGTCCTTCCTCTGCAATTTGATAGTATTTTTAAGTGATTTCAACCACAGGATAGGTAGTTAGGATGGCTTGAAAAAAAATTATGTCAAAGGTGATCAATGCAGGTTTTACCCATCAGACCCATGCTACTCTCCCTGAGCCCAATGGTGCCATCACACTGGAAGCGTGGAAAAAAATACAAACAAACATGTTGGCGTCATGAATCAAAAATTTTCAAGATATCTCCAAAATTAATAATTATTTTACAAATTTTCTTCCATAACTGCCAATTAAAACTATGTCCATTGATATTTAATAGGTCATTTGCTAGCGAAAATGGTTATTGAGTGGAAGGAAAGTGGTCATGAAGTGGAAGACCATCAAGCAGCACAAGATCTAAATTTCATAAGGGCTCTTCAGGCATTTATATTGCTCAAATTCTTCTGTATCCTTGGGATCATAACCCATATGGAATTACTGCAACACTTGGTAGGATGGTGGGAGGTAGACCTCCAGATGTTCATGATAGGAGACCAGGAGCTCGAAATAGAAATTATAGACATCTATTTCATCACAGGTTTCTCCAGGAGGGGACAACGAGTTCAATTGTCTGGTCCTCATACTGGCAGACAGAGTAATGACATGTTGATAGCTAGACATTGCCTAGGTTCCCGCAAGACAAAGAGCGGGAAGATTGATACCAAAACTATCACAAACCTTCCATTGAGAACAATTCTACTTACCATAGTCCGAGTAGTTGTAGCCCAAGCTCTACATGAAGCAAATAAGTCTCACTTCCAGTATGTAGTAGATTGTCTTAGTCCTACAATGTTTAACTGGTGCAAAGGAATACTAGTCAACATGAAGGACCAACCAAATGAAAGACAAGGAGACTTAAACAATTTGGCTACAAGACAGATTCTGGGGACGTTCATCCTAGAGCATGTCCAATTGTTAAGGTATCAGTGGGTAGATGTGGAAACTCCTAGACCTATGGATCCAAGTCTACTGAGGTGGGGTGAGTTGATGCCTCGTCATGTAGGTGGTCAACAAATGTCTCCCCCCAGCATTATTTGGATGGCTACAACAACAACTCATCATGGTAGATGATTGGTCTTATGCTGCTACATATTTCCAGGGAGATCCCAATCTCCCACTACCACTTGGATCATAGTGGATTGACTCGGGTAAAGAAGTATTTTATTTTTTTTTCAAATTTTTTGATGTTTTTCATTATGTGAGCTAAGATTTAAACTTATGATATTTTGCAGATGTGGGACCAGAGAGATCTCCAGGGGTTTCTCCAATAGCGAGGAGGGTGGCATGGTAGGTTGAGGATGCCCCCTATGAGGAGGGAGTCAATCCCGTGGTAGGGGTGGAATGCAACTTGGAGGCCTTGACAAGAGGCATTCCAAAGTATGTGATGATTGATGAGGTGCCACTCCATTATGAGAAGCATACTGTAGGAGTTTTATCTAGATTATGTCGGCTATTGGGAAAAGTTATTAGGGTCATTCCATGCTATCATGAGCACCATGTCGATGGATAGCCATGTCTCCAATTTTATTTTCTACAATTATGTAGGCTCGAGAAGCCATGTGTCTCAGAACACAATTTTTATTTTTGATGTAATAAACATTTTGTAAACCTTATATATATATATCTATATATATATATGTGTGTGTATGTATATATATGTTTTTTATTTGATGTTCCTATTATGCCATGGTTTTTGTTTTTACATATGCTACAAATGTCGATCTAAAACATAATTGGCTAATGCATCTGTCAATGTATTTAGATGTCTTGGATCGTGTTGATATGTGATGTAAACAAAAGTTATTTCCAAGAGACAAACATGAAAATACATCCTTAAAATGTTAGGGTTTCTGACGAAATAATGCATCTTTAATTGTGTAACAATGAGTTGTGAATCAAGTTTAACAACTAATGATCGAATACCAAGAGAAATAGCTTCTGACAATAGTTCGATGACTGCATTAGATTCTACTATGTTATTAGTTGTATGAACTAAACATATACCTTGTAAACTCACTAACTCATCATTGGGATCAAAGAGTTCCCACACAGTGGAAGATAGATTCCATGTACTATGACAAGCGCTATCAATGAAACCGACATAAGGAATAGGGTTTGTTGACATCTGAAAACCAAGTGGAACACATGCTAAGAAGTGGAAAACGTGTTTAAAAAAACACAAACAATCACACCAAAAGACTGCACACTAATCAAACACACACTAATGTACAAAGTGTCCACGGAAAATCAAGCATAATACTTTTTAAGGTAGAGCCCATTGCAGGGCTTTGACAACTGATTTCCATCATAGTCAACTAACTCATATGAACCCTCTTGTAATACTTGTTTAACAATATAGGGTTCATGCCACATGGGTTCGAATTTTCTAGCACATAATTTGTCATTAGCTTGATCATAAAGTAAGACCAAGTCACCTTCTACGTTTGTATGAGGGGTCATGATTTTATCATAATGAGCTTTGACCCGTCTCTTTTGAGTCTCAGTTACCAATGCGGAAATTCAGAGGGTCTCGTCAAGACGTTCTAGGTAAAGCAACAATTCTTCATCAGGTGAAGTAACGAGAAGTAGCTCGATAGTTAGCTTTAATGATGGGATTTTTCATTCTATAGGTAGGGTTTCTTCCAGGCCATAGACCAATTGGAAAGGTGTAAATCCAATTGTTGTTTTAGGAGAAGTTCGATAAGCCCATAAGGCCGAAAAAAGAATGAGATGCCAATTATTTTTATGTGTCCAAATGGTTTGTTGAAGCATAGTGACCAAAACTTTGTTGACAACTTCAACTTGGCCATTGGCTTGTGGGTAATACGGGGTTGAGCTATTGTGATGTAAGCCCAATTGAGCAGTCAATTATTTCATCATGTGATTTCAGAAATGGAAGCCATGGTTGGTGACTATGGCTTGTGGTACACTGAACTGAGCTATAACATGGTTGAATAGAAATAGAGCTGTAGTTTCACTGTTGGAATTGTAGGTAGGAATTTCCTTAGCCCATTTTGTGAAATAATTAACAGCAATGATGATGTATCCATGCCCCCCAACTGAGTGATGATTACAAGTCATCAAATCAATGCCTCATTTGGAAAATGGGCCAACGGTTATAACTAGGTGTAAGGAAGCATGTGGGGTTCGCTATTTGCGGTTGTAGATCTGGAAGGCATGACATTTCTCGACTGCAAGAATGCAATCTTTGAAAATAGAGGGACAAAAATAACCGATGCGAAGGATCTATTGAGTGGTAGCATATCCTGACATATGACTGCCATATGCTCTAGAGTGGCAATCACTTAAAGCATTTTGAGCTTCCTCATGCGTAAAACATCTTCGAAGGACTGAATCCATACCAAGGTGGTATAAGGTATCCCCAATAATGCGATAGGGTTGGAATTGGTACCAGATTCAGCGTCGTTCAGAGTGAGATATCTCTTATCTAAAGGTTTAAGTTTGGAGATATATGATGATATCTATGTACCATGTATTGTGGTTGCTAATAAGGAAAAGAGGTTCATCACGAATAAGTTCATCATATACAAAAGTCATGTCTACAGAGGGAAGATCACAAATCAAATTAGCAAAAACAAGTGATTTCTTTGAATTATCTTTAGTGAAATCTAAGTCAAACTCATGCAGGATGAAAATCCATTTGGATTATTTCCCCCCAAGCAACTACCAAGACAGAATATAAGTGATGGGGTTACAATCATATATCACTATAGTTTTGCGTAAGAGGATGTAGTGGCGAAAACGTTGGACAACATGAACTATTGACAATGCCAACTTCTCTACATGGGCATACTGAGTCTCAACATCAAAGAGATCATGACTCAAGTAGTAGATAACATGCTCATTTCCATCGTCATCATCTTGAACCAGTACCATACCAATGGTACTGTCAGTGGCGTCCAAGTATAGGGAATAATCATGATGGTAATTAGGAGGATGCAACAAAGGTGTGTTAATGAGTGTGGTCTTTAAATCATCAAAGGACTTCTGAGCAAGGTCATCCCAAATGAATAGGACCCATTTCTTCAAAAGGCTAGTAAAACCCTTGGCAAGCTCAGCATAGTTTGGGACAAAGTGACGAAGAAATTTTTCCTTCCCTTGCAAACTTTGAAGTTGGTGTAAAGAAGACGGAGGTGGGAGATTGAAAATGGCCTCCACCTTAAGAGGATTTATTCTAATTCCTTCTTTGGAGACTACGAATCCTAAGAGATGACCATATTTTACACAAAAGACATACTTATGAGGATTTAAATGGATATTATAGTGTCGGTAGCGAAGAAAAATTGCTCGTAGGTGATTCGTATGGTCTTGACATTTAGATGACTGTGCAGGTAAATCATCAAGATACAGCTAAACAATATGTTTAATATCATGTAAAGCATAAGACATGGCCCTTTGGAAGGTGGAACCAACATTTTTAGGCCAAAAGGAATCTTTTTATAGGCGAAAGTACCCCAAGGACATATAAAGGTAGTCTTATGTTGATTAACAGGAAGGATATTAATCTGGTTATATCCAGAAAATCCATCCATAAAGGAAAATATTTCACTCCTAGAACATTCGTCGATAATCTGGTTAACAAAGGGAGTAGGGTAATTATCCTTAGGATAGGCTCGATTAATATCATGATAATCAAGACAGACATGTATGATTCCCTGCTTTTTAGTTACTAGAATGATATTGGAAACCCAATCTTTCAGTGGTATGGGGTAAATAAAGAAAGATTTGAGAAGATTTTGAACTTCAACTTTAATAGCAGCTACCTTCCTTGGATGCACCAGATGAAGATGTTGTTGAATAGGTTTCACATCCAGGTAGGTTGGGATCTCATGCACCACAATACTTGGATCGATGCCAGAAATTTATTTGTAATTCTAGGAAAAGGAATCATGAAATTCTTTGAATAGGGTTGTATAGATATTAATCTCATTGGGAGAACAAGAAGCCCCTATGTGAATGTTTTTGACTATCCCTAGTTTCACAGAGATGTCGATAGGCATGGTTGTTGATATGTTTCCCAAATTTCCTTCAGACGGTACCTCGTGAACCAAGATAGGAGTCTAAAAAGGAGCATTCGTTGCATGGGAAACTAAAGTCTCTAGAGAGGTAGGAATTACACTAAGGCTAGGAAGAAAAGAGGAATGATGATGAATATCATTCCAAGGGGTTTCTTCAAGAGACATGACTTCAATGATATTTTTGTCAGTGGGGAAAGTATCACTCAAAGGATCTTCAGAATCCAAAGAACCAATCTAAGAAGTTTGTGAATATGAGTCTAGGGCCATATTCAATCGGTTGTTGGTTTCAGATGCAAGAGTGGAATCCATAAGGATAGCTTGGTAATCTTGTTCAACGGGACTAAGTGTCATGGTGTCACCAAAATTATCAATCTGATCAGGGCAAGTGATGATCCAAGGGTCATTACTATACGAGATCATGTTAACTGATGCAACATTGGTGGGAGGAGGAACAGAAAAAGTTCCCATTAAGGAAAAGTCTTTGAAAAGACCCGCTCCGACATTTTCATAAGGAATGATGGTTTTCCCAACATAAGGTACATTACCGGTTGAAGAGTCAAAGGAAAATAAGGCCAATATGTCTACTGTGACAATTTTCCCTTGGTGGGGAAAATGAAGCACACGAAAAAGGGAAGAGACCACAAAAAAAATTGCATGATTCCAACTTTGGCCAAGTAGAAGGTTATAATTGAGATTTGCATCAACAACCTCTACTTCCAAATTGACAGTTTTTCCTTCCAACTGAATGGGTAAAGAGTTGAGAATACCATACGCTCAGAAACCTCTACCATCGAAAGCTTCCAAAGTATTTGGGGACTGGTTGAGAGGAGTGGAACCAATGGCTTTCCAACATGATAAGGCCATAATGCATGTAGAGGCTCCTTCATCAACAATAGTTTGGTCAATGGTTTTGCCCATGATAACAACTTGTATGAGAAAAACATGTTGAGGTGTTAAGCAAGGGACATGGTTTTCAAGATCAAAAGTGATCAGGTTGGAATACGTGAGGTCAATTCCTCCATTGGTGGATAGAAAAGCCTTCCGTTGTGATGGACACATTCGAAGGACTTCCAAAGCCGACACTGGAAAGGGTGATTGAGCCATATTTTCTACAATATTGTAGTGTTTGGCAGCTCGCACATTTGGATTATAAGACGATTTCTGAAGAACACCTTTAAGGGGTGGTTAGATTATGGAATTAGTTCTAGGTTTCCCGATATGTAGAGGATAGGAATTGGGTGAAGTGCAGGAAGAGGGTATATTAGTGGCATCTTTCTCCACCATGGTTCTTTCAAGAGGAGGATAATCTTTTGATCTGGTGGCTACAAAAATAGGTTCCGAGCCACTCATGAACACTTAAGAGCTTCTAGAGGTCTGAGCATGGGGTTGGTCTACCATTTTCATCTCCTCATATGCGAAAGGTTCCTTCATCATAGATGGTGTCTCTAATGTTCCTACCAGAGGACGATTTACTTTGGCACATCAGGGGGAATCCTTAGTGTAATGATCTTCATCAAAAATAAGGCAAGGATATTTAGGATTTCGCTTTGATGAATCGTCAGCTGACAATTTTTGGGAATCCTATTTGGGGGTATCCTACTTAGCTTTTCCTTTACCCTTTTTCTTTCATTTTAAGGATTTATCTATTGCAGTAGACTGCACATCATTTACCTCTGAGGTTTTACCAGGATTCTTTAAGTTGTCTCCAGTATTGTAGGTTGCATCAGCCTGAGTAGATTTAGATTTTTTAGAAGAAGTCAGGGTACTACTAGATTGATATGCCACATATCGAATGATACCATCAATGGGTGGTGTATCTACAGGTGTGGAAGATGCAAGACCAGTCGAAGGTCATTGGATACCAGGTAGGAGTTCATACAATGTGCCATATTGTGAATAGACAAGATCCAAATACTGGGCATGGGCGATGGCTTGTTCCTTAGTTACACAGCCACCCACGGCTATATTTTTAGTGATAGGAGGGATGAATGATTTGGTAAACCATTTAGTAAAAACCTGATCAGGGATGTCAAATTTGATGAGACGACATCTACGTATCCATTCATGAATATGATTGGAGATACGATTGGAAATCGTTTGTTGCAAAGATGTTAAGAGATGGGTTCTAGTATCGTAGCAGACATGAAATTGGAAATGGGTGAGGAAAGACATGGCCAAACTATTAAAATCTTGGAAAGAACCTCAAGGGAGCTCGATGTACCATTTAGAGGCAAAAACCATTAAAGTGCACTAGAAAAGGCGCAACTAGATTGAATCATCAACCCAAGAGTTAGATGAACACCAAAGGTGGTAAGTCATAACATGTGATTGTGGGTATTCTCCAGATTTACCTTCAAACTTAGGACAATTGCTAGGTATTTTAGTTGGTACTGGAGGCCAATACGGTGAGTGTAGTATTACTTCATTTGTAAGCCGTGACACATCTGACAATTCCAACATTGCCAAGAATGGAAATTGTGGATTATATGGGGTGTAAGGTCTCTGGTATGTATCAAACTAAGTATTCCAACCTTGCTGAGTTTGGGTCTGCCCCCACTGTGGTGGGTTTTGTCCATAAGGTGGTTGACCATAAGGAGGTTGACCATATGAAGGTTGACCTTAGGGAGGTTGACCATATGGAGTGTTGCAGATAAATATGCAAGGAGTTTTTTCTCCATGATATCATGTCCAAATCACATTATCAGACAAAGAAAAATAGAATCAATGGAATAATAAGCTAATTCCCAACCAAAATGCCCAATTGTGCAGCAACCAGTTGAATCTATGCTATAAAAATATAAGAGACCACACCTGGAATCCTCGCATGTCGGGGAAGGGTTTTGATTTCAATACAGATGTTGCGTTCCACTCAAGAGATCCAACACATCCACACCAGATTTCTATCCTTGCACACAGTCACGACTAAACGAAGACAACAAGTGATCTTCCTCGGAAAATTGTTAGATCAAAAGCAATAGATATCAACATATAGCATACTGAACATAAATTCATGTAAGGAAGGCAATATATATTTCCATTAATTATGAAAGGAAACAATACAATGCTAAATTTTCACCTCCAAGCCTCTTCTCTACAATCCGGCAGAGTTTCCCCACTATATCCAAGAAATGAGCATGAAGAGTAGTAGGCCAATGGAAAAAGACCTCACAAGTTATAACATAATCTCAAGATCTAAGTTTCAATCCTAGCTCTCCAAAACTAGTTGACCCTCTTAGATGGTCCAATATAAAGAGGCAAAAGAGAGGTCTTGGGAGGATGTATCTGGACGCTCAGGAAAAAGAGAAGTCATAGAAACTTCTAAGAGATAAATCATCGCTAGCTTGAACATATAAGGAATTCAACTGATCTCCTAGGGACTAAGACACTTTAGAAGGCATCCTTGGTCACTGGCACTGAAAGGGGAACAAAATTCGGTGGTATCTCCCATAGAGTGGGCCTGAGAGTGACTCTGGGTTTACAGTCACTCCCATAGGTTGCTGTGCGAGCGACTTTGGATCAAATTGGGAGAAAAAGAGTCCTGATTTTGGAAAAAGTAATTTAGACTCAAGTACTAAGGTTCATACCTAGAGGGTAAAATAGGCTGATAACAAATGCCCCCTAATGTATGAGGTTAGAAGAGAAGCTCAACACTGAAATACATTATGATAAAACTCAGAGGTCAATATGGGAGTGAGGAAACAAAGCCAGGATTGTGGATCAGACAACTTTGAAGGTGACTAAATGTATCCCCCATGTATCCCCCATGTATACATTGAGGAGGGCCTTAATGTATCTCCCGTCAATCGACATGGAAAAAACCAGGATGATGTGATGAATCGATGAATTCATGAAGCGATGAAGTAAAACTAACACAGGGATGGCTGACTCAAAAAGGTCAACAGGCTACTGCAGATGGTTGACACAGGATGAGACTTCCATTGAATACATAGAGGCATGACACAAGAGTGACTTGGTAGCATGACTAATGAGCACCATGTGATATCATGCAATGAAGCAAGAGGCATCGAAGCATGCTCCATATGACTAGAAGAGTAACTAGTCAGAGGAGTAAAGAGACTCATATGGATGGTACAACTCCTAGGCAAGCTAAAACCCATCTATGATATAATGAAACAGACAAGTGCCATGTTTAAGGGTGATGCAACTGACGTTTCCATTAAGATGACTAATGGAAAAAGATGTTCCCTCCCTTCTATTTTTTATAAGTTCCTTTTTCATAAAGTTGTCCCCTAAGCTAGAAAAAGAGATAAAGGTATAGAAAGGAGAACCTCCTAGCTGAGGTAGACAAGTGTATTCCTTTTTTGTAATTCCGAAAAGGGTTAAACTTATGCTAGGTACATGACACTTTAGATACTTTATTGATCGTGAAGTAGACAAGTTCACTGGGAAATATTTTCTAAATTAGGGAGTCTGAAAAGAGCTTAAAGAAAACTTCCCTTGGAGGAAGAAGTGGTATGGAGGGTAGAAACTGGTTTGGTAATGTTGGAACTGCTCATGACATACGAAGGACAAGAGGTTGGCTAATAGGACCACTCATCGCAGTATTTACTCCAAGAAAGGGTAAACACCAAGTGATAATGCAAACTATATTGTCTATTCAAATCAAATTAGGTTACATATAAATACATTTAGTGTTGTCTCAAGATAGGTAGACTATGTTGGACACGCAATCACCTAGTTGAGACAATATCTCGACGATACATCAATCTAGGAACATCTAGATATAACAACCCTAAGGAATAGGAACAGACTCCTTTACATAGAAATTCACAACTAAGACAAGTAGGAATTACATTTTCCAACACTTTGCCTTAATGACTACTTGTCTTGATATCAATCTGCAAAATCTAGTTGTGGTCAAACATAACAAAAGAATATGTTGATGTCCATATAAAGGAGAAACCATCCAACAAAATGCATGGGTGCTAACTGTTGTGTTATAGCACAATGTACTACGATGCCCTTTGCAAACATGGTTCTATCAACCATTATAACTGCATACATGTACCTGTACCTGCAAACCCTCCTCCATCATCATCATGGGTTTTATCGGATTACCCATAAGCATGCTCTGGGTTTTATCAGATTACCCTCAACCATGCCAACAAGGGCTCTCAACCAACAAGGCTCAGACACAGCCACTAAGGCTCAACACAACCACCAAGGCTCAACTCAACCATGAAGGCTCAACAAAACCATGAAGGCTCAACTCAACCATGAAGGCACTCAATTCAACCATCAAGGCTCACCATAAACCCAACTTAACCAGGCCCAGGGTTTTCTCGGCTCACCCTCAACCATGCCAAGGGTTTTGTCGGCTGACCCTAAACCATGCCTACAGGAATCCCTGTCCACTTCACTCTCATAAGTGGTTTCTGGCTTACCACAAACCAACACTGCACAATGGTTTCCAGCTGACCACAAACTTGCAATTACAAAGTGGTTTAAAGATTACCACGAACTTTATGGGGGTACACATGCCACATCAGGCTTACATTACACAATCCAACTTTTCGAGTTACCAGGTACATACATTATAAAGACCAATACAAAACATCCTAGACTTGCTTACTAATAAATATATGTGACACATAATACACCATGAGTCTGTTCCACAAACTCACACAAACTTTAACTGGTTGTCCATCATCCTTTAATCTTTGATGCAACTCCTCTAATTCCTTCTTCAATGTCATGTCTTCATCATATCCTACAAAATTTGTGTATTGTTGGAATGACCAGTTCCAACTCACACTCAGAATTGTGACAATAGTTGGTCAGACCACTGTCACTTTAATAACAACCAGAAATACCATGACACGACATAAAAATAAGCAATAAAATCATCAACATTAGCCCCAAACTCCTACATTTCAACTTGATCAATGACACATTCGACCAACAATTTCCATCTGCCCATTTATATTCTATGCAGCTCGAACATCTTCAAGTTTTGTAAATTGAGAAAATCACAACAATCCTCTGTGCTTCCTAGCTCAGGAATGGGAAATAGTTGGTGACCTCAAGAATGCTTCCAATATCCAAACCCAAAAATTTTCTTGCTGACAAGAGCAGTCAAACATTCTATGCAATGCTTTATGATTTTCAATACGACCAATCCATTAATCTAAACTGATTTGAGTGGAGTGACCACCTCTTCCATGGCAGAAACATGTGCATCATGTTCACCCGATATGAGCAAATGAACTGCACTGCGAGCTGAAGCTCACCCATTTTCTTGCCAATCTTGGCATCCTTGGAAGCCTTGTCATTACCCCCATAAAAAAAACTCCAACTATGATTACAGTGCACGGATAAAAAAAATACTCCCAGATTCATAAAAATAAATAAAATCCGCATACTTACGCTCATTCAAATCGCTTGCATCAGAGGTAGCATAATTAGAATTCGAATTCTGCAGGGAAAACACCAAGAACTTCTCCATACGGCTCACTCCAGCAGCCATTAGATGGCGATCTTTGGAAACATTATTAAGACTTCAGCCATGAGGAAAGTGTCAGGGTTTACACACGGCAAACTGGTCATCATATTTAAACAAAAAATTTACAAATCCTAACCATAATAACTGGTGTCAGAATTATATTTGAAGCATAGTTAACTGCCTTTAGGTAAAGAAGGTCATAGATGATGAAAAAATTAAATAAAGAAGTGGAAGAACTGATCGATAATCATCCAATACAGAAAACCTGCA
Source organism: Pinus tabuliformis (assembly GCA_031772625.1). Taxonomy (NCBI): domain Eukaryota; kingdom Viridiplantae; phylum Streptophyta; class Pinopsida; order Pinales; family Pinaceae; genus Pinus; species Pinus tabuliformis. The sequence goes on along the minus strand of CM062810.1, from coordinate 189,552,078 downwards.
CAACATTAAAAAATTACACGCTGCTTGGTTGGATACCTAACTAGGGCGATGCAAGTTCGATATTTTGCAATTACAAGAAGATGATTTCAAGAAACTCTGTGAATCCTTGTGCCTGATCGCTTCTAGATTCGGGCTATAAACGCCTTGAGCCTTGCCTGGATACCATACTTTCCCTCGCTCATATGGATCGTGATTTGATCCTGGGACCTCGATCTTCTTTCCTTTCAAGATCCCTGGCCTTCACTCACTCTAATCCGACAAATCCGACATCTCTTCTCTTCACTCGCACTGATCCGACGAATCCCATACTCGCATTGAACTTTGGGCCTGCAAATACCAGCAAAGCCCCTTCGTAGGAGTTCGATGAAAAAAAGATATTATCTATCAGTGCTAGCAACGAACTGTAGGTTCCTACATGCCCACATCCATGACTCTCCACACTCGCCTCATCTAGTTGAGCCCTCCAACCCTCGAACAGACTTCAAGCGACCTCATTCAACTAGCATGCAGTACTCCATATCACTAGCATGTAGTCTTTCACAGAAGGTACTCCGCTCAGCCTACTCTCTCCACTCTTAGAACCTTGCTCGATGGACAAACTTAAAAACTAAAACAAATATAATCTCTCTCTTATTTCCCTCAGCCCAGGAGGGGCTGAGGTCCAGGCCCAAATGGGCTCTGATACTAAGATGAAATTTGATAGTGCAAACTATATTGTCTATTCACATCAAATGAGGCTACATATAAATACATTTAATGTTGTCTCAAGATAGGTAGACTATCTTGGACACACAATCACCTAGTTGAGAGAATATCTCAACCACACACCAATCTAGGAACATTTAGATATAACAACCGTAAGGAATAGGAACAGACTCCTTTACATAGAAAGTAACAACTCAGACAAGTAGGAATTACATTTTCCAACACTCAGATGAAGCATATTCAGGTTATATTCGCCTCAAATTCGATCTTTTTTATATTGAAAAGTGAACAAAGCTACTTCTACCTAAACTTGAAATAGGAAGCCTTCCGATATATCTATATATATATATATATATATATATATATATAGATATATATATATATATATATATATATATATATATATATATATATATATATATATATATATATCCTATTCCTTGAATTATTCTTTTCCTTTGAATTAAACAAACTTTTAGGGAGTGTGAGTGCTTAAGCGATATATCTTTCTTTATTGGAATTCTATGGTTTAATAAGTTTAATTTGGAGTACTCAAACAATGGCATATTTCACTTTACTATCTTTTTTGTTTCATTAGGTATTATTTAATTTATATAAATGGAGTATTTAGAAGAGTTTTTTAATGTGTTGAATTAATGTGGGTGGAGTTTGGATGTGTTTTGGAATAGTTTAAAGTTTTTCAAAAATATTTTTCATCTTCATCTCCTCTTCGTAGGGTTTGACTATAAAATCTCATGAAGACTAGGGCATACTCAAAACAACTAGTCTACACCTTGTGAGTTTCTTATTGTCTATTGTTGTTATGTGTGTGTGTGTATAGATATATAATTCATTAAGATGATAATATAAAATATAGTCATAATTTAGTTAAGTTTTATGATTTTTTTAAATTTTGGCAATGTGAGATATATCATGAGACAAGTGTTTTGATGCTTACTGCTAAACTTATGCTCATTATTAATTTAGGAATACTTGGAATCTAAAAATATATAATTTATATAGTTGCAATTTTTTTTACATTTAAAAATACAAAATAAACCACGAAACAAATTAATATAATGAAATTTAGTATGGTAAACTAGAACTCATCATTTATTTTAAATTCCTTATTAACATTGCCATTAATATTTTATTTTAGAACATAACCAAATTAAAAATAAAACAATTTTTTTACATAAAAATAATTATGATGCATATGATTTGGATTTTAAAAGATTTAAATTATTTATTATTATTTATTATTTAATTTCTTTTAATATTTTTAAAATAAAATTAATTAATTTTATATTTTATATTTTATATTTATTTCATATGATATAATTATAATTTTGGAATTATATTTGAATCATAAAATGACATAAAAATTATCGCATCTTTAGATTACAAATAAGGAGACACGGGCGAGGGCTTTTTATAGCTTTAATTATGGTTGAAAAATTATGCGATTCCGGGGAGGTACGCGTGAGGACTTTCTATGGTTTTGGAAGATAAATAAAAATATATTATTAATAGGGTTTGGGATTATGCCTAAATGTATAATTTTATTGGAAGACTAGTTTTATTAATTTTTTTTAACGAAAGAAATTATGTTGCATTGGATGGACCAAGGACCACATGATATGTAGGGACCAAATTTCCTCATTTACCTGTTGGATTACATACGTGAGATTATTAAAAATTGTGTATGAGCTACTCTCAATCATACATATTTTTCCAAAGGAGTGGACCACAAGATCGGTGAGAATTAAACCTCCCACTTAACCATCGGACCATGTCCATATTCATCTTTTTCCTTTTTCTTTTTTAAGTTTTGGGATTCTTATTATTGTAAGAGATTGAAATACTCTTATTAATGTGAGGGATTTAAATAATATTACAAAACATTTCAATTGAATTTGATTTTAATTAATATAAGTTAAAATAGTGTATATCAAAAGAATTTTCAATTATATACTTTCCATCTAAAACACTTGTATCAAACATATATTAGAAGTTTAAATATTGTATATAGAATCTTTAATTATATATATTCTATCCAAAACATTCATATTTAATATATATTTAGGTAAATCAACTATTTTTCTTCTTTCTGCCTTAGGTCTCTTATTAGTGTGAGAGACTCAATTAATATCATAAAACATTTTAATTGAATTTGGTTCTAATGGATAGAAGTTTAAATATTATATACTAGAGAATTTTGACTTATATGTTTTCCATCCAAAACATTCATATTAAACATATATTTAGCTAACTCAACTCTTTTGCTAATTCATTAGCCAAGCATGTAGTTTTCCTAGCCCCTAGAACCTTGATAGTGAATATATCTATGAAAGATGCTCACATCCCCTAAAATAGCTTCAGATTAGCTGCAAGTTGATTCTTATGATATTTTTTAGGACATGACAACCATTTATTTATGAGTATGGTCAAGGAGCTCATTTAGTACAAGTGTGATGTGCATACATGTGTTTGTTTGAAGATAATTTATATTGTATATTTTTAATGATTGATATATGAAACGAGAGCTTGTGACCACTTTGTGGGAGAATGTTGTCATTTCCTGGATTATAGAAGTTTGCCTTAGTGAAGAACATTACTTGTGTTTCCAATTATATGCTACAATAATTTATGCTACTAATGGTGAATCTGCTCAGAGTTTTGTGATGAAGATTTAGAGCATTAACTCTTCAAAGAGAAGGATGCAAAAGAGTGAAGGAATGGCACATGTTGAGGGGAGCACCTTTGCTTCCAATGGACCAACAAATTGTTGGCATTGTGTGAATTATGGAGGAGCTTATTATGCATCTATTTGACATTGCTTTGTTGTAGGAGTATGTTAAAAAAAGTTGTGTTGTTGCCGCCTCATGAATATTTAGATGTGTTAGTATGCTTGCATGGAAACACTGGTATGTTGCTAGTGGTCACATCACTAGATTACATATTTTCATTGATTATCATAATTGTGTGGTTGCTATTGAGATCAAAGGATCAAATATTAGAGTTGGCACATCTAGAGTGTACAAATTGTTATTTGTTCTTTATATATCTAGATGTACGATGTATAATGTTGTTAACACATGGAGAGAGTATGATGTTGATGAGTCTCATGAGAGAATGTATGTTGCCTATGATGTCTTGGTTCTAGAGATTGGCATGCTTCTACTGCTTGGGATTTTGATCTCAATGTATGAGGAGAGAGGTTGTTTACCTTGATAGCATGAGGTCAAGGAGATTATGAGTTTATGAGTTGTTGATGTTGCTATATTGAAATATCTTATGTTTTTGTTGTTGTTGCATAGATCAGTTCTTTTTTATTGCTTCTTAGATGCACTATTTGCTTGGAAACATACAATGATGTTGCAGAGATTGTTGTTATATTGTCTTATTTGCTACCATTTATGCTTTTTCTACTTGCTAATTTGTTGCCCAAAGCTAGATTTGGTGCTATAAGAGTATGCTTCTATAATCTTGAGCTTCATAGATGATATATTTTTTTACTGATGAGGAGGATATATATATATATGTTGTTTTTACTATGTCAAGCTATTTGTGTTTCTACTATCAGATCATTATTTTGTAGATGTCTATGCAGAGTATGGTGGTTGCTACAAAGAGTTCATTGTTGGTGTCAGTTGTTATTTTATATGTTGTTGATCAATGATATTTTGTTGTTATACTTAATTGTTTGTGAGGATTTTAGATACTGCAAAAGGCCTTCATTGAGGTTACATTTATATACTATTAAGAGCTCCATATATGTTGCTGCTGAAATCCTTATTTATGGTTGCAGTGTTGAGAGTAGCCATGTGCTAGCATATTCCATGTAGTTTTCTCCTATTGGTGTTGTTGCAAAGAGCACATATCATTGCACATGGATGCATGTATTTTCTGCATATCATTGTATTGATCATGCATATAAGAGAGCACACTTGTGCACCTTTGTAAAAGCCATGTATCATTATTGTCTCAAATTTTTGTGCATTGGTCATGGAGAGACACATGGTGTCTAGCATGTGTTGCAAAAGTTGTTAAATCTAGCTATGTATGTGGTATTGGTTGTAAAAGTATTTTTCTTCATATCATTGACATAACCCTTGTTATATTGGAAAATTTGATTGAATGATGTAAGTTGGGTCCATAGAGTCATTGGTTGGTGATATAAGAGTTATATATCAATCATATATACTTATCAAAATGATGTATTTGCTCCATATAGCATTGATTTGTATTGCATATCATTGTATATCATTGGTTAAAGTTGGTTGAAGTCCTAGTTCACGAGGAGTAGTCGCTTGCACTTGGAAAGAAGACTTATTTTAGAGAAGTGGAAGTGTTGTTACAACGAAAATGAGAGTATCATTACAACCCTTTTACATGGAATAAAATTTTAAAATGGGTCTGAACCGAGGTATGAATTTTTTTATTGTATTACTTTGAAAAGATAAACATATTCACTAGTGTTCATTCTTAGTGCCAAACTAGCCAATGATTTGGTGTAATTATGGGATGATGCATAAGCATTATTTATGTAGTTTTAAAATTTTAGAAACCATGTTAAACCATTAGGAAATTTGTTTTGACACTTATCTTTTCAAACCCATTAATTATAGAGTATTTTGAAGAGGGAAAATCAATCTCAACTTTTAGCATGATGAGTTAGAATGAAAGAGGACATTATAAATAACAAAACAAGTTTTAACCCACTTTTAAATATGAATAAAGGAGGGTTCTAAATTTTCAACTAATAATAATATACATAACCTACATTTTGAAGAAGTTCATATCATTTTGACAAGTAAGAAGGATAATTCTCTCCCACCCATAGCCTAACATGTAAAAGGCCCAAACCCAGTTGCATCCATATTCAAGTATGAATATAAAACACCTAAGTTACCCAATCCCAATTATACTTGCCTTGTAAAATATTGCAATTTTGTAGTCAATCTCGATCGTTCATTAGGCAAAAGACAATAGAATTTATGTTAATTTAGGGCTTTCTCCCTAGATGGAAAGCCTCAGTTTATATGAGGGAATTGTATTACAATTGTGTATTATTATGTGTAAGAAAAATATAGGAGACAGTGTGAGAGAAAAGATGAAGCTACAACAAATTTGCTATAGGTTGCATCCCTTCAAGTTGTTGGATAATATAAAAGGAAGGAGTATATGTTTCTCCTTGGACGTATCCCAAATTGAGTGAACCACATATATCTGTGTCTCTCTTTTTTTATGTTTTTCTGTGTTTGTGTTTCTGCAATATTTTATGTGTTCCATTGCTTTGCTATTTAATTTCTAATAACATTTAGATTCATGTATGAATGTATTGAACATGTTATATGATTTGTAAAAATACATTTGAGATTTATATATCTAACCACTAAATAAATATTTTTTCTAATTAAACTAATAAATAACCCATTTCATAAAAATCTAGATCTACCCTAAGCTTACGAACACTAAAGAAACTACATAAAAACTCTTGAAATCAAATAGAAAATGTCTATTTCACCAATCAAACAAAAAAATCAATTATATTAGTGTTTTTGTATAGCATGATATGAATGGCTAGTGGGTGTAGTCATATCGAGTAGATATTAACCTTTAAGCTTCCCGCTTTAAGCTTAATTTTTGTACAATGCAAGATTGCAAGATGTGAGTTGAGAGGATGGAGAGGTTTTTCAAACAAGTCCAATTACCAACTATAAGTGAGTTTATGTTTATCTTGGAGTCTCAAACACTTTGGAAACATTTTTTGTTTTTTTTGTGTATCTTAGAGTCTCAACTAGCAAGATTGTTATTTTATTTTCTACAATCATATATATATAATTGATAATTTTAAAAATTAAATAAATATTATTAGATGTATAAATTTTAAAATAGTTAATATTTAATAATTACGGAAAAGAAAATAGCATAACCATATAACTTAAATGGGTCACAAAATTCATAGTTGTAAACAAGATTTCAGACTTTAGAATAAGCATAGTAGTGCTAAGAAAATAAAACGACTAAAATGAAATATAAAAGAATTGAATTATTCTATTTCTATAATATTATGGAAAAAAATATTTGAAATTACACGTTAAAATAAAGATGAAATGCAAAAAAGCTTAACTATTAAAAAAAAAACATTATTCAAAAACATTATTACTCTTTAAATATGATATATATATATAAAACTGCCCTTTATTATTATATATTAAAAAACACGATCAAATAAACCTATCACATGAAACTACAACCTCTATACCAAAGAAAATAATACACCAAAGAAAACTCACATGCGATTAGCTTATAAAAACTTTTTCTAAAATAGTAGACCCTATATCAGCATTGAGATTTGATATGTAATAGTTATCATATTCCACATCACATGCACGACGAACCAATAGAAGACGACAAATCAGCGTGTGTGATAATTCACAGAACGCGTCCGGACGAATGCGAAGTTTGTTTGCGTGTGTGATAATTCACAGAACGCGTCCGGACTCCGGACGTGTGTGATAACACTAAAATTAAATGCCAAGGCTTGGCGACTAACGTGAACGGAACAATTAGAAAGCGTATGTAAATTAAATTAAAGATTTTAGCACTCCTAGTAAGTTGGTGGGGTTAGTGGATTTCTTTAATATTAAGAACAAGATCGGCGCCCTCGTCGGACCGGCTAAGCACAACTTGTCCATATCGGATTCTGGTGAGTTCCGGCTCACCCAGACCAGCGCAGTGATATAGATTTAATTCAATCAAACGGGATACCGTTAGCCGGCCCTTCCCAACCTTTTTCTCCCGGTAGTTGTTTCCAGTTCGGAAATTCTACAGCAGCCAGGATACCAGTTGCCCTCACGCGACACATTTCTTCCGTTGCTTCTAGTGGGCGTCTGTGGTTGGGATCGGTGTACAGAGTTCTAAAGAGAGAAAGCTAACTGCAGAATTGGTTCATAACAAAGTTGGCCTGGCCATCATGAAAGCCACAGAGGGAGTCTGTTGGCGTTTGTTGTTTCTCTTCACCTGCAGCCGGCTTGTTTCTGGAATTCCCGATTCCAACAACCAACGGCTGAGCCTTGGTTCGTCGCTCACTCCTCAACAGAACACTACTTGCCTGGTTTCTCCTAATGGAAGATTTTCTGCTGGATTTTATGAAGTGGGTAACAATGCTTATGCTTTTGCCATATGGTATACTTACACAGCTAACCGAACAGTAGTCTGGGTGGCCAACAGAGACCAACCTGTCAACGGAAGAGAGTCCCGTCTTTATCTGGAGAAAGATGGAAACCTCGTTCTCAGGGATGCAGATGGTAGCGTTGTGTGGAGTACCAACACCAGTAACAAGAATGTAAAGGATGCTGTTCTTCTAGAAACGGGAAATCTGGTGTTACGCAGCTCTTTAGGTGAAGCATTTGTGTGGGAAAGCTTCCAGCAGCCCACCGATACTCTTCTTCCATTTCAAACCCTGAATGATAATACAGTGCAGTTAATATCCAGATTGGGGACTTCCACGTTTAGCCAAGGCTACTATCGTCTCTATTTCGATAGCGACAATGTTCTTCGTCTGATTTACAAGGGATCAGGCATATCGAGCAACTACTGGCCTGATCCTACTCTGCCAAACTTTCAAAACGGCAGAAACATATATAATAGCAGCCGCCAAGCGGTGCTGGACAGCTTCGGTAGTTTCCAGTCAAGCGACGGATTTACCTTTAAAGCGTCAGATTACGGCGAAGGCCCCATGAGAAGATTAACTTTGGATTTTGATGGAAACCTCAGACTATACAGCTTGGTGGAAGAGACAGGTATATGGAATATTATGTGGATGGCTTTTCCTAATCAATGTTCTGTTCATGGCTTCTGTGGACTCTACGGTCTCTGCATATACACTCCGATGCCCAGCTGTACCTGCCCACCTGGTTTTCACAGGAATGATTCCACCGATTGGTTCCAAGGTTGCGAGCGCAATAAACCACTGAGTGCGTCCAGTGCAAAGCTTATTTATCTTCCACATACAGATTATTATGGCTATGATCTAAACTATCAAACTGGGATCACGTTTGAAAGCTGTAAAAGTTGGTGCATGAATACCAGCCAATGTGAAGGCTTTGCCTACCAAATGGAAGGCAGAGGAACTTGTTATCCTAAGGCTTTACTTATCAGTGGATATCGATCTCCTGGTCAGCAAAACCACATGTATATCAAAGTTTCCAGCGATGATTCTTCTGTTTCTAATTCTACTACTGCGTCTCAGCCTTTGCCATTAAACTGTTCGGCTGTGAGACCGATTGTCTCTGGGACGGGCCAATACAAGAAGCATAAGACAAGAAGCGTTGTCAAATATACGCTAGGATTTGCGATTGCCTTTGGTGTCGCAGAGCTGGTTTGCGCAATATTTGGATTACGGTATATGCTTAGAGCATTTAGAGATCCTGGCTTGGATAGTCTAGGACGTTACTCAATGATTCCCGGGGGATTCAAGAAGTTCAGCTTTTCAGAGTTGAAGAAGGCGACTGATAACTTCAAAATAAAACTGGGGGAAGGAGGTTTTGGGACGGTGTACAAAGGCGTGCTTCCCGATGGTGAGGTGATAGCTGTAAAGCAACTAGAAGGGCTATCCCAAGGCCATGATCAGTTCTGGGCAGAAGTGAGTATGATTGGGAGAGTCCATCACATGAATCTTGTTCGTATGTTTGGCTTCTGTGCAGAAAGAAAACACAGGTTGCTCGTTTATGAGTACGTTGAAAATGGGTCTCTGGACAAGTATCTGTTCACAGAAAGCAATGATAGAGTTTTGGGCTGGAAAGAAAGATTTGGGATTGCAGTAGGCACGGGCAAGGGTTTAGCCTACCTCCACGAAGAATGTTTGGAATGGATTTTGCACTGTGACATCAAGCCCCAAAACATACTTCTGGACAAGAAATTTTGTCCAAAAGTTTCTGACTTTGGTTTATCAAAGCTGGTAGACAGAGATCGAGCATTCTCCTTCTCCACAATTAGAGGTACGCGGGGTTACTTAGCACCGGAGTGGGCGATGAATCTGCCCATCACGGCCAAGGTGGATGTTTATAGCTTCGGCATTGTTTTGTTAGAGATAGTGACTGGACGAAGTTCGTTATCCAATTCAACAGTCCAAAATTGCGGACATTTGGTGCAGTGGGTGTCCGCAGTGATGAGGAAAGGGAGAGGGATTGAGGAAGTAGTGGATCCCAAATTGAATGGAAATTTTGATTCGGAAGAGGTGGAGAGAGTCTTGAAAACAGCACTGCTTTGCGTTCAGTATGAAAAGGATGTGAGACCTTCCATGAGCGAGGCCGTCGAACTACTTTCTAAACCAGATTTCTTTACCACAACAAATTTCATGTTGCCTTGCGACTCGACAGATTTCTCTTCCACATCAGAGGGTGACTCGACGGATTTCTCTTCCACAGCAGAGGGTGCGTCCTCGTCTTCCGCTGTACCGAGTTAACAGCGTGGCAACCAGAGGATTCCTCTTTACTCTCATGCATGCATATATCCATTCCATTATTGTTGAAAGGTAATGAAAGCATATATCCATCATTAGAACAATGTAATTAAAGAAAATAAAACTAATTTGCTTTCATTATTTTCATCACTGTATCTAGAATCATAATCCTTTAATGGATGTAATAGGATTAATGATGTAACAGGATGAAGAATTTGATTTTCATGGCTGTCCATCTATCTGTTTGGTTTATTTCAGAAATAAAGTATTTTTTATAAAATATCTCGCTTTCTTTGAGAGAGGAGAGAAAGAATTTGTAAGTTTCAAGCTGCTAGTTTGTAATCAGAATTTGAGGATTTTATTTTTGCAATTTGCAATGCATTTCCCCTTTTGATTAATGGTTTCTTGAGGGTTCACATTTTATTACTTTTCTAACTAGGGTCTCTTCTAAGGAGGAAACCCCCTTTTTTAGTCCATTTAATTATTTATATCTATAATTTAATTATAGTTAAAATTTCTATTTCTATTCATTTATTTATATATTTTATTTTTCGTATGGTTGCAATTCTAATAAATTAAGAATTTTTACAACTTCTATCTTTATTCATGTCTTTGTTAAGGAATTACAACATCATGTGAGTTAGGGTTTTTGCTGTAACTCTGATATAACTTTAACAATGCTATATTTCCATAATCTTAAAAAGTATGCTTTCTTAAATAATTTGGATTAGTTAATGTAGACATTTGGTTTTTGGTTTCAATTTTTTCAAGAAAGTGAGTTAATGAGATTTTTATTAAATGTTTTTTCATTGCACATGCAATTACATATAACTTACAACAATCAAGGTCATTCTTGATACTTACAAAGTCATTTTTGGATGTTGGTGCGATTTATTTTTCTTACAAGTTGATTTACTTTTCTCCAAAATTGGCTTGAAAGATTGAAGGCGTATTGCTAGATGACTTGAAAAGACATCTATTTTGAACTGTGACAATCATTTAGTTATTACAACTTCAAGAAACATACACGATTGTACTAGCATATATTGTGCATGACAATTTGCAAGCTCCCTTACAAACCATGTCTCAACAATTAAATGAATAGTATTTTGGTTGTCTCTCTAAGCTAGCATTTCAAAGGTAATTAAAAGCCACAAATAAAAGGAATCCCTGTTGTGACATTCCATGCTTTTCGATCTCATCTCCTCTAATAACAAGGATCAAACTATATCATTGAAAATTAAGCATTAGTGATGCAGGAGCATCCAACTAAGGGAGGTCATGGCTAGAGTGTTTGTCTTTGCAAACAGAATGAGTTTCAGTTAGTTGTTTTTTTTTTTCATTTAAATTTCTAGTGACGGCATTTAGGACCTTATGTTAAGTTTGAGGTCGTCTCAGCCCACTATTTGTTTTTGTTTACATTCTTTTTATTTTTGTTTAAAAGTTACTTTTTTGAATACAGTCAAGAAAGAACAGTTATCAGTTATCAAGGAATAACTAAATGTAACTACTGATAGTTCAATAACTATATAGTGATCTATACAAAAAAAAGGAAACAACTACTGTAATGATCATCATAGGATTGAATAGAAACCAGCATGAAATCATTCTGAGAAAAAAAAAAAGAAAGTGTGAATCCATATATTGCAGCCTAAGTATTTTCTTTCTAACTTAACAAAGATCATTTAACCATTTTATAACAAAGACAGAGAATGAATAACTAACACAGGAGCAAAAAGAGTACATGGACAAGTTCAGCAAAACAACGGAGTGAGCTTGCAGAAGAATCAAGTAAATCATTGTCGAAGGAATAAGCAAATAGTTACAGGTACCAATAGAACTCATATCATTCTCCTTTGCTATTTAATTAACAAAAAGAAATCACTGTGTATATATATAGATATTGAATAGTTACAGTCCACTATACAGTCACCAAATACAGACAAGCCATGAAAACAGAGTTCCTCCAGTAACAACGCCAAAATACAACCACGAGGTCACCATAGGACCGATATAATTACAATTCATAAGTTAAATAGCTGGAGGCATAAATACACAGGCCAAGACACAGTGAGGCCGAAGCCAAACCCCCAACAATAGACTCAGAGAAGACTGCCAACAGAGAACGCTTCGGACAGATAGACAGAGGCAAAACAAGGAGCAACCCTACCCGATACAAGTGCAAGTGTCAGGGCACGAGACTAGTGAACGGAGAGCCTAGCTGTATACCTGCGTGGCCAACAAGCAGGGTCATTAGAACCCAGTAAACAGAGCCACAAAAACAAAGAACTGAAAGTAGAGGCAAGGGTTTAAGGAGAGACTTACCGAAGGAGCCGAGCCCGTGCAAACGAGGAAGGAAGCCGCGGACCAAGGTCACAGTCGCAGAGTGGCCACTGCTCACAAGGAGTAAGAACAGTCAGTGACAAAAGAAAACGAGGCAGAAACGCAAAGCAAAGAAGGAGAACTCACCTCTGGTGGAATGTCGAATGAGAGTCGAGAGCCGAGCCACCCTACAACCATGACCTACAGAAAAAAACCAAATTTACAGTCAAACAACAAGGCAGACATCTGAAAACCAGTAGCATAATCGAAACCAGAGAACAACAAGGACCCAAGACCATAACCAGAGTCGAATAAACAGAAACCCATGACTGAGACCAGGGGTCCCGAAACTTCATAATAGGGTGCAAAACAAAACCCTCAGGAGCAACAACCTGAGACAAAGTGGAAACACTCACCTCGACGGCACAACAGAAGACCAGAGCAACAGTGGAATGAGCCGAGCTAGGGTTTCTTGGGTACAATAAGAGGCGGGAGGAGCGAGCCCCAAGACTAGGACACTTGTCCTCAAATCAATCAAACCACAGTACCGCGCCATAAAGTCAACCAACCACAAAGCAATCAACAATACAATCAACAATTAATTATAAGTCGTAGGTGTTCAGGGTTGGTCCCATCAATTAGCACCTATGGAAACAAGAAAACAATCCCATGAGTCTAATAAAGAACAAAACAAATCGATACACTTATCTTCATATGAAATCTTAATATCAATATATAATAGTTGAATTACCACAATATGGAAGGCATTTATATGCTTTATCACTAAGTTTGCATTCTTCATCCTAAGGTTATATGGGATTTTCCATTGCAAAATTTGTTCACCAAGGAATTCAACTGGAATAAAGTCCCTAACTTGTTCCATAATGGCTTTGTTTTAGCTTCTCCTTAAACATTCACTAATACTGAATTCGAGAGGCATAATTGTATTGTGTACTTTATCTTTCTATCCAACTTGGTCCAATATTGTGTCGACATCCATGCTAGTGCACTACCTAAATCCACAAAAACAACTAATCTTTGTCCACCAACAGATCTTCCATTTTGAGTTTTCATAGATTAAAAATCAACCCATTGAATTTCTCAATCTCTATCTTTGAACTACTCCCATTTCCTTTTACCACAATAATCAGTTACATAGATCTCCCATTGTAACAGGGTCTACCATAAACCCAAGTAAGACCGGTTAGCCACAAAAGTGTCCCCTTGAAGCCAAACCGCTATGACATGAAATTTAGGGTTTAATCATATATAATTAATTGTTACAAACAAATGATGAATAAAATAGAAAACAAAATGGCACATACACACATTCACATTGAGATCCGACCTTACAAAACTAAAAGTATTTTTCAATGTATTCATCTTTATAGTATTACAATACAATATGTATATCCTGTGACATATGTAAACTACCAATCCATTTATGCTATATTAAAATATAACCATAGTACCTTAATTGAAACTACAACACCATGGAAAAAACCACCTTACACCAAAAAATTGCTCAAGGTGAAAACCATTTGCTGAAAATTTGTAAACAATAATGCAAAAACCATCAAATATTTGGAAAACATTACAAAAGTTGATCTTTATGAGTCAGTGATAGGAAACCACACATTTGTTCCAATTGTGCAAATAGTAACTACAAGATCCACATGTCTATTTCTTCAACATCCACATAGTTTGTTTGCGTAATGCATATACACAAATGTGATAAACAAAGATCCAACTAAAGACACTTATGTGTTGGAAGAGGTCTTTGATAAATGATTGAATGAAATTTGGACATAAAGAGTAGTCCTACAAATAATAAAGGTAGGATAAAGAACATTGGAGTCATCAATATGTGGTGTGGATTTTATTGAAGCCTTAAATCAAATTCCACTAAATTTGAGAGGTTGTTGTTACCTACATAAAACCACAAAAATAGTTAGACTAGAGATAAACAAAATAAAACATAAATAATGTTGCGCATATTCTTAAATGGATAAGTAAATCAACAATTAACAAAAACAAGAAACAAGGTGGATTAAGGGAAGCAATGACTCTATCTTCCAAATCGTTGAAGAAATTTTGTCTACTAAGAGACACAATGGAGGATATGAGGGTTATGAAGCTCTTTGCTAGTCTCTAATGGAAGGTTATCCTTCCATTCCATTTGCAATATCTCTCTCCCAAAAGTGTTGAACAACTTGATGATGGATGCTCAAAGGTTACAACGAAAATGCTATCAATATTTGAGAACTTGTGATGAAAAAAATGAAATTGATTTTGGGAACATTACCTTACACTCTTTCTCTTCATGAAATGACTATCTTAAGGGTCCTATTTGTAACTTTTTCCTAGATCATCGTCATGGTTGTTGGTTCATCGAATGAGTTTGGATGCCATTTTGTGACGATCATGCTTGGAGGACATGAGGAGTACTTTGGGGGACCCAAGTCATCTCTCTCAAGTCTGTGGGAGGTGGAGGGTAGCCATGCAATCTTAGTACTTTAATTATGATATGATGTTAATCTTTCCTTGTGTAATTATTTGATAGAAGGTTACTTTTTGCATATATGCATAGCTACCGAAGGCTTACGAACATGGATCTGTGTAAATCTAGACTGATCATTTTGCATGGGTTAGTAAAACTGAATTTATATTGTTTAGTCAATTATTTTTAGGTTGTTTATTAGAAAGGTTGCATAACCATTGTTCTACTTAATTAATGATGTGTTCCATTGATAACCTATGTGGTTGCATGAGAAATTTTTAGGAAATAACACCCTCGTACACCCTTACACACTCTCTCTCTCTCTCTCTCTCTCACACACACACACACACACACACACACACACATAATGACCCGCTCTATCTCTATCCCTCTAGTTCGTTATCCAATTCAGCAGTCCAAAATTATGGACATTTGGTGCAATGGGTGTCTGCAATGATGAGGAAAGGGAGAGGGATTGAGGAAGTAGTGGATCCCAAATTGCATGGAAATTTTGATTCAGAAGAGGTGGAGAGATTCTTGAAAACAACAGTTCTTTGCATTGAGTATGAAAAGGATGTGAGACCTTCCATGAGCGAGGCCGTCGAAATACTTTCTAAACCAAATTCCTTTACCACAACAAATTTCATGTTTCCTTTCGACTTGACGGATTTCTCTTCCACAGCAAAGGGAGATTCCTATTCCTCATCTTCCGCAGTACAGAGTTAACAACGTGCCAACCAGAGGATTCCTCTTTACTCACATGCATGCATATATCCATTATTGTTGTAATGTAATGAAAGCATATATCCATCATTAGGACAAAGTAATTAAAGAAAATGAAACTAATTTGTTTTCATTATTTTCATCATTGTATCTAAAATCATAATCCTTTCATGGATGTAATAGGATTAAAATCATAACCCTTTAATGGATGTAATAGGATTAATGATGTATCAAGATGAAGAATTTGATTTTCATGGCGGTCCATCTATATGTTTGGTTTATTTAAGAAAAAATATTTCTCTAATAAAGTATCTCACTTTATTTGAGAGAGGAGAGAGAGAATTTGTAAGTTCCAAGCTGGTAGTTTGTAATCATAATTTGCAGATTTTGTTTTTTACAATTTGCAATGCATTTTCCCTATTTGTTTAATGATTTCTTGAGGATTCACATTTTATCACTTTTCTAACTAGTGCCCTTTCTAAGGAAGAAGGCCCCCTTCTTTAGTCAAGTATGGTTTATATCCATAACATAGTTATAGTTAAAATTTATATTTCTATTTATTTATATATGTATTTTATTTTTGGTATGGTTGTAATTCTAATAAATTGCTAATTTCTACAACTTCAATCTTTATTCATGTATTTGTTAAGGAATTATAGCATCATCTTAGTTAGATTTTTCGTTGTAACTTTAATATAGCTCTAACATTGCTCTATTTCCAAAATCTTAAAAATTATGCTTTCTTAAATAGTTTGGATTAGTTAATGTATGCATTTGGGTTACTGTTTCAATTTTCTTTCTAGAAAGTGTGAGTTAATGATTTATTTATTAAATGCATTTCCATTTTACATATCCGTTACAACAATCAAGGTTATTCTTGACACTTGAGAAACTCATCATTGGACATGGGTGTGATTTATTTTTCGCACAAGTTGATTTACTTTCCTGTAATTTACTTTTCTCCAACATAGATTAAACAGTGTGATATATATTCTTACAAGTGTGGATTGTCTTGAAGGATTGAAGGTGTGATTTAGATTGCTAGATGACTTGAAAAAACATCTATCTTGAACTGTGACAATCATTTAGTTATTACAACTTCAAGAAACATACATGATTTTGCTAGGATATATTGTGCATGACAATTTTCAAGTTCCCTTACAAACCATGGGTCAACAATTAAATGAATAGTCTTTTGGTTGTCTCTCTAAGGCAACTGAAAGGTAATTAAAAACCACAAATAAAAGGAATCCTTCTTCTGACATTCTGTGTGTTTTTATCTCATCTCCTCCAATAACAAGGATGAGATTATATCATTGAAACTTAAGCATTAGTACCTATGGAAACAACCAAACAATCCGAGGAGTCTAATAAAGAAGAAAACAAATCGGTATACTTATCTTCATCTCAAATATTAATATCAATATATAATAGTTGAATTACCACAATATTGAAGGCATTTATATGCTTTATCACCAAGTTTTCGTGCCTCATCCTAAGGTTATATGGGATTTTCCATTGAAAAAAATCGTTCACCAAGGAATTAAATTGGAATAAAGTCCCTAACTTGTTCAATAATGGATTCGATATAGGTTCTCCTTAAACATTCAGTTATACTGAATTCACGAGCCATAATTGTATTGTACACTTTATCATTCTATCCAACTTGCTCCAAAATTTTGTCGACATCCTTGTTAGTGCAGTACCTAAATCCACAAAACAGTTGATCTTTGTCCACCAACAAATCTTCCAATTTGAGTTTTCATAGATTAAAAATATACCCATTTAATTTCTCAATCTCTAACTTTGAAATACTCATATTTCCTTTTACCAAAGTAATCAATTACATAGGTCTCCCACTGTAACAGTGCCTACCACAAACCCAAGCAAGACCCCTTAGCCACAAAAGTGTCCCCTTGAAGCCAAACTGCGCTGACATCAAATGTAGGGTTTAACCCTATATAATTAATTGTTGCAAACAAATGACCAATGAAATAGAAAAGAAAAAATGTTACATACACACATTCACATAGAGATCCTACCCTAGAAAACCAAAAATATTTCTCATTGTATTCATCTTTATAGTATTACAATACAATATGTCTATCTTGTGACATTTGTAAACTACCAATCCATTTACCCTATATTAAAATATAACCATAGTACCTTAATCGAAACTACAAAACCATTGACAAAGCCACCATGCACCACAAAACTACCCAAAGTGAAAACCATGTTTCAAAGCCTACTAAAAAATGAAACAAAAGCCACACATATTTGTTTCAAGAGCACTACCCTTGAACCCTTATGTAGGGGGCTTCCATCGCCTTTCAACCCTTTCAAACAGAGAGGGCTACCAAGGAAAATTTTAAGCATGGAAAATTATCTTGAAGTCTAAAACATTGGCAAATATCACTAGTCCCTAATATGCAAACTATAAAATGTTTATTGATGTATTTGTAAAATTATTCAATTTTTTAAGGATTTTATATATACTTTCTATATAATGTTGGTGATTTTTAAGGTAAACTAATTTTGTATTATAAAATTTGGGC
This sequence comes from Pinus tabuliformis, assembly GCA_031772625.1. Taxonomy (NCBI): domain Eukaryota; kingdom Viridiplantae; phylum Streptophyta; class Pinopsida; order Pinales; family Pinaceae; genus Pinus; species Pinus tabuliformis. Next base: position 189,533,801 of record CM062810.1, on the reverse strand, counting down.
AAATAATTTTTATAAAAAATTGGAAATTGGCAAATCCTTTTTTGGAAAAATCATGGAAAATTAGCCCACTTTCGAATATTAGCCCCTAAATTTTTTCATGAGGTCTACCACCTCCCCACTTCACCCAACATGGTGTAAAACATATGGAGGTAGTTAGTTAGAGAATATAACACATACCAAAAATATATGTGATATTGTCATTTGCAAAACAAAGTCATGTGCATAATTAAAATATGTGATCTTACCTTAGAAAATAAAAACAGTTTTCAATATATTCATCTTTATAGTATTATAATACAATATGTAGATACCACAACATCTGTAAACTCCCATTCCATTTAGACTATATTAAAACGAAACCGTAGTCCCTTAATCAAAGCTACAACACCATGGACAAAACCACCTTGCGCCAAAAAACTAATGAAGGTGAAAACTGTGTGCTGAAAACTTCTAAACAATAATGAAAAAACCACCAAATATGTGGAAAATTTTACAAAAGTTTATCTTTGTGAGTCGGTGATAGGAAATTAAACATTTGTTCCAATTGCGCAAATAGTATTTACACTAGACACATGTCTATTTCTTCAATGTCCACGTGGTTTATTTGCATAGGGAATATACACAAATGCGATAAACAAAGAACCAACTAAAGGGACTTAGGTTTTGGAAGAGGTCTTTAATAAATGATTGAATGAAATTTGGAAATAAAGGGTAGTCCTACAAAGAATAGAGGTAGGATAGAGAACATTGGAGTCATCAATATGTGGTGTGGATTTTATTGAATAGTTAATTCAAATTCAACTAAATTTGAGAGGTTGTTGTTGCCTACATAAACCCACAAAAATAGTTAGACTGGAGATAAACAAAATGAAACATTATTTATGTTTCATATATTCTTAAGGATAAGTAAATCAACAATTTACAAAAATAAGAAACAAGGTGGATTATGGGAAGCAATGACTCTATATTCCAAATGGTTGAAGAAAATTGGTCTACTAAGAGACACAATGGAGGATGTGAGGCTTATGGCGCTCTTTTCTAGTCTCCAATGGAAGGTTATCCTTCCATTCCCTTTGCAAGATCTCTCTCCCAAAAGTGGATAAGAACTCTAATTATGGATTTTTAAAGGTTAAAAGGAAAATTCTATCAATATTTGAGAACTTGTGATAAAAAAACTAAAATTGATTTTGGTAACATGACTTTGCACTCTCCCTCTTCATGAAATGAGTATCTTAAGGGTCTTATTTGTAACTTTTTCCCAGATCATTGTCATGGGCGTTGGTTCATCACTGAGTTTGGATGCCATTTTATGTTGATAATGCTTGGAGGACATGAGAAGTACTTTGGAGGCCCCAAGTAATCTCTCTCAAGTGTGTGGGAGGTGGAGGGTACCCGTGTGATATTAGTACTTTAATTATGATATGATATTAATATTTCCTTTTGTCATTCTTTGATGAAAGGCCACTTTTTACATATTTGTGTAACTACCAAAGGCATATGAACATGGATTTGTGTAAATCTTGACTCATGATTTTGCATGGATAAATAAAACCTAATTTATATTTTCTAGTCAATTGTTTTTAGGTTGTTGATTAGAAAGCCTACATAACCTTTGTTATACTTAATTGATGATGTCTTCCATTGATCATCTATGTAGTTGCATAGCCATTTTTAGGAAATAACACCCTCGTGCCCCTTACTCTCGCTCACTTCTAACTCTATCCCTCTATTCTCCCCAAAAACCCTCTCTCTCTACCCTACTCTTCCTCTCTCCCTTCCTTGTGCTTTTTCCTAACAAATTGCATGAGTAAATAGAAGTTTTCAAATGAACATGGTAATTGGAATGTTGAGGTTTTATTAATGACCCAATATACCTTCCACTATCATCTTTCACATAATGAGACTTGGATGGAGGGCACTAGTTTAATTCCCCTACTTTAGTATGCCAACATTCTATGCATAATATTCAATACCCAATAATGCATTTCATGCAATTTCACTCCCATGTACATATCGTACTTGGAAAACCACAAAGGAGATTCCTAGGCATTGCATTAATGTTTTCTTCAACACTTTGCTACACACATGCAACTTTCACTTTAAGGATATTATTCCACCAAAATGGACAATAGACCACAGCGTAAATAGTGGTGATTACATTACAAGTTTCATGAACTTCACACCAAAATTCACAAAATGTGCATGAACATCAAATAAAATGTATATGTTTATTTCTATATGTGCTAATTCACACCATTATATTATACAATTGACATTGATTTTTTTGTCACTTATTACTTAACTTCCAGTAGGCTTGACACACACTTTTGTATTATGTATATGCTATCTAAAAAATTAACCCAACTAATAACAATCAATATTAACAACATCTAGGACAAATAATTAAGTTAACCTCATCAATTCATTAACACATATTAATAAATAAACGATATCTAATAAATAAGATTAATTTAAGTAAATGCTACATAACATACATCACCTTCCTCGTATTGTCCTACTAACCTCATTTATCATTTATTAGTTTATATAGCCAAAATCACATAAGCTATTTCGCATTGTCCCACGCACCTTAATATATTAATTTATATAGTGAATAATCATTAATCTTTAGCAATTAAGCTTAATTTTATTTATTAATTTATATAGATACCTCACATCACCTGCGTCACCCTACCCTACTATTTATTGCTATTAATTTTATATCTAATTATTATTTATTAATTTTAAATTTGCTAATATCACAAAATCTTAAATTATTCCCATCACTTGATTTCACTTATTTTATTACATTTATTAATTTCTATAATTAATAATCATCAAATTTAATATTAATATTTTAAATGTTTAATTTGAAAATAAATTTTATTAAAACCTATATATAGCGACCTGACATCTCACATCACACATCACCTGCATCACATTACCCTAGTGAATATTATTTATTAATTAGTCGAAGGATTCCTATTTCACCCTCACGTGGATGGACCCACGTTGAATTTTTAACCAAGGGTTAGGATTTGATATTCCTCCAGATATGCTTCGCCTGAAAGTATTTGACAGCTCTGACTTTTCCTTTGTGCATTACAATCTGTCAAAAAGGCAAGTGGAAGAGGTGATTCGAGGACAATTAAGAATTCAGTTTCTACAAGGCATTGCAACTTGATCAGAGAAAATCATGGAAAGCAATGTGGGGCAACATGTTTTTTAATGTGCAATAATTGAGCTGCATGTATTCCTCTCCTCCCGCCACATCTCTAGTTAGGGTTTGTAAGCATGAGATGACTCATAATAACTTTCAACTCATATCTTTGATTTGTTGCAATGATGTCGTTGGAATATGAATATTATAAAATAATATTGTAGCCAAGCAAACAAATTGTTAGCTCCCTATAATAGTAGTATATTCCCCCATTAGTATTGTCATTATAGCCCCTATTGTTATTGTTTTTGCCATGTTGTCCCCATATTGTTATTATTGTGGCCCATAAAAGCCCACTATTGTTATTGTTGTGCCCTTACATTATTATTGTTATGTCAGCTCTGATTATATTATGACCCCTTAGAATCCTATATATAGAAAGGAGGTCTTGTCGTTGAATCATCCAATAATTACTCATTTGTGTAATGTAAATGAGGTTTTCCCCTTAAAGAGGTTGATTTTGAAGTGGTTGATCTATCTTTTCTCTCATTTTGTGAGTTGGTTGCATAACATTTGGTATCAGAGCTTTGGATTCTAAGGTTTCGCTGCTTCAAATAGGTCCTCATGGAATGTTTGCCATAATATTTTTTCTGCAAAGCTTCAGAAGCTTAAAACAAAACCCATTTGAGAAGAAATCTTTATGAACGTTGTGACAGAATTGCAAATCTTGTATCACTATATTTGCAGACATATGGTCTAAGGAAGTTAGGGTTTTTGCCAGCTCCCGAATTCCAACTCAAACATGTGACCGTGGGACAATCGTCATAACTTTCTCTCTGAGGATCATATTCAAATGTCGTAAAAAGTGACAAAAATAGAACGGACTGTAGTTTGTTGGTTATCAATTTTAGGTCCGAAGGGTTAAACAATGACTCGGGGCACGTCATACAATTTCTCTCTTTTGAAGGAGTCTATAATCAGGTCATTGTGGGATATTGGACATAACGGTTTCTTGGAGAACCCAATCATGATAAGACATATGGGGTTGGAAAGAGGACTCAGAGGGCTACAACAAGACTAAATTTTATACCTTGGAGATCCTCCATTACAGAGATACAACCAATTCAATATTGAGCTCCAACAAAGAAGAGAAAAGTGTGTATGTTTTTTAAATTTTCATACATTTTGTCTAAAAAAATAATTTGATGTGATTCAAAGGGAATAGTGAAGTAGAATACTCATTAATTGAGGCCCGGAAGAAATAAAATGGAAACAACTAGTAAGAAACCCGAAATTTCTACTATGACAAATGAAGAATAAGAAGAAATGCAACATGATATATCAAAATTACGAGACCAAGTGCAATAATTTTCGCTCTCACAAAGAGTAACCAAATGAAATGTAAGCTAAGATGGATGGTTTGAAGAATAGCTTAAAATCAGACATGGAAGGAAGAAATGCAACATGATATATCAAAATTACAAGACCAAGTGGAATAATTTTCACTCTCACAAAGAGTAACCAAAAATGAAATGTAAGCTAAGATGGATGGTTTGAAGAATAGCTTAAAATCAGACATGGAAGGATTGAAGAATGGCATGAAAGCTAATATGGATGACACGAAAGATAATATGGAAGATTTTAAGAATGGTTTAAAAGCAGACATGAAAGGTTTCAAGGAAGGTTTGACAAGGTTGCTACAAGAAATGCTTCCTAATGGCGAAAAGGTATTAGATGAAACTCATGATGAGAAAAAAATAAATGTTAATCATGATTTCATAGACTCTAACATCAGATCAAAGACCCACCATGTTCCAAAGATCAATATGAAGAAGTTTGATGGCAAGGATTTTGTAACATGGATACTACAAATGGAGCAATATTTCAATCTCCATAATGTCTAAAACACACAAAAGGTACGCATTACAACTTTATATTTGGAACCCAATTAGTTTGTATGTTATTAATGGCTTTTCTCTTGTAAAACAATTGTCACTTGGTCAATTTTTATAGAGGACGTGATGGCACATTATGAGGATACAAAGAGAAAAACCTTCTTTAGTCAATTGATAAATCTTAAACAAAAGGGTTCAAAGGTGGAGCACATTGACTTCCAAAAATTGAATATAAGGGTAAATGATATTCCAGAGGAGCATAGGGTTGATGTGTTCATAGGGACCTTAAAGGATAACATCCAACATGAGGTTTGCCTTTGGGAACCGGATTAATTGGAAAAGGCATTTAGGTTGGCAAGAAAAATTGAAAGCAAAATTATGGAAACAAGGAAGCCTACCACTCACAACTATAAATATGGAAGTGTTGCTGCCCCTAGCTTTCCACAACCTATAAGGTTGACATCACAACAATTGGAAGAAAAAAGAGAAAAAGGGATTTGTTATAGTTGAGATAGAAAATACACTAAAGGTCATAAATGTGCTGAGAAGAAATTATTTTACATAGATTGTGAAGAGGAGGAAGAAAAGGAACAAGAAACATCAAAAGAAGAGGATATACACCAAGAATCAACCCTAGAGAAAGAAGAAATGAATCCGTCCATATCTTGTAATGCATTGGCAGGAATTACCACTCCTCAAACTCTCAATATAGAAGGACATAGCAAGAAGGAAAAGGTAATAGTGTTGATTTATTTAGGTAGTACCCATAATTTTGTTCATTATAAGATAGCTAAGGAATTGAATTGCTTCCTATATCCAACACTAGAGTGTCAAGTGATGGTTGCAAATGGAGGAACCATAAATAGCACTGGAAAGTGCCATACTATCAAGTTATCCATGGGAGAATATGAATTGAATAGTCTAGTGCTTTCCATTCAAATGGGAGGTGCTGATGTTGTAGTAGGAGTCCAATGGCTACAACCTTTGGGTACAATAGATTTTAATTTTCAAGAATTTTTCTTGAAATTTTTTTGGGAAGGAAAGGAAGTTGAATAAAGGGGTATTCTAGGGAAACTGAGAAAGATAATCAACTCTAATGGCATGAAAAATATTCTAAAGAGAGAACAACGAGGCATAATTGCACAATTATGTTCACTAGAGGTTCCCACATCGAAATCATCTATTTTTCCAGATCTCCAAAAATTCTTGGACAATCATTCCAAGGCACTTGAGACTCCCAAAGGCCTCCCACCTATTCATGATCATGACAATGCTATTCATTTGATTCTAGGAAGTGTTCCACCAAATATAAGCCTTACCGATATCCCTATGCCCAAAAGAGTGAAATTGATTGTGTGGTTGCAGAAATGCTAGAGGCTAGCATAATTGAAACTACTCAAAGTTATTTCTCTGCTCCAGTAGTATTGGTCCACAAGAAGGATGGATCATGGCGCATTTTTCTGGATTATAGGGAGCTCAACAAGCTCACTATTAAAGATAAATTTCCCATTCCAGTCATTGATTAATTATTGGATGAATTACATGGAGCAATTTACTTCACCAAGTTGGATCATTGTTTAAGATATCATCAAATCAGAATGAAGACTGAAGACATTCCGAAAACAACATTTAGAACTCATGAGGGTCATTATGAATTCTTGGTCATGCCTTTTGGCCTTACCAATGCACCTTCTACATTTCAAGGTTTGATGAATTCACAGGAAATTTTTGGACAAAATTATTTTCTTGTTTGGGTACTCAATTATCTAATAGCTCATCTTATTATCCTCAATCTGATGGGAAAAATGAGATAGTGAACAAATTTTTGGAAGGATATTTTCGTTTCATTATAACTGATAAACATTCACAATAGGTCAAGTGGTTGCCTCTAGCTGAATGGTGGTATAACACTTCCTTCCATACTGCAGCAAAAATGACCCCATTTATGGCACTTTATGGATATCATCCACCGTCCATCACATCATCTTTAAGAGAAAATTCTAAGGTTTAAGAAGTGGAAGATCACATCGAGCATCAACAACAAGTTCTTCAACTCTTAAAAGATAACCTCACTTTGGTGCAGAATAGAATGAAACAACAGGCAAATCAACATTGCAGCGAAAGAAGTTTTGATGTAGGTGACTCGGTATTTCTATGACTACATCCATATAAACAAATGTCCCTCAAGCAAGCTAAGACTGATAATAAATTATCACCAGAGTATTATGGTCCATACAAGGTGTTTCAAAATATTGGTAGTATGGCATACAAATTGGAGCTTCCTGCATCTTCCCGAGTGCACCCAGTTTTCCTCATTCCATGATATTTGCTATATGCTTTTGTAAATTTATGCCGTCTAGGAGCTCGACCTGTAGCTTCTACATTACCTCTACATGTCACTGGGAATACTATCTAACACTAGAATGGTCTCTTTCTCTTCTATTTAAACATATCAATTTATCATCTCCACTACTCCCTCCATTAAAGCATGCACACCTCCAAATTTATTCTAGCTTGTAGATTTAGTCAATTAAAAGCTTCCATGAAAAAAACCTAAACAAAACCATCATAGAAGAATTTAAGTTACACGAGGTGCGTGAGGAATCCAAAGATTTTTTGACTTTCAGTCACAATCGCACCCACAAAATTGTTGAATCTCAGTTGCAACCACCTGCATAATTCTGCAAAATTTTGGTTGAAGCCTTCCAACTGCATGCATTAGCCATTTTCCATGTGGTTAGGGAAAAGGATAGAAAGGTACAAACTTCATTAGCTCAAAACCTTCCCAAACTTCTTGATCAACATCTCTAACATTTGTAAATATTTTCCAAGCCATGAAAAGTATCAAAACCAACTCTACAACCTCCTGTTGAGCTCATGTGATATATAGTCTTACTAAGTGTAGGAACCAACTCATGAGTGTAGAAACTGTATCAAGTGGCATCAAGCATGTAGCTTAGCTATACAAGGAAACTTGATACATCATGAAAACCTCTAGACCTCATGAATATTCCAATCCACAACTCGGGAGCATTAAGGACATCTGAATGGAAACACCTCAAGCATCATAGACTTGGAGACTTAGTTGGCAAACCACCTCTGCATGGATCAACATCATTGCACCAATCAAACTCTTTTGTATCTAAACAATATCTAAATATATGTCCACAAACCATGAATGCTAACATTGTCAATTTTACATCAATGACATGACAATAGTACTAAACCCATGTTGACATCAATGCCAACACATATGACTACATCTTTAGTTACATGTAGACCATTGAAGGTGCACCCATATCAGAGAGATTGTATGAATAAAAATATGCATGTTAGGAACACAATGAATGAGCTTAGGGGGAGCTAAATGAGGTTTGAAGTATTTTTATTTTATTTTAGATTTTATCCTTATTTCAATTTGTCATCAGTTGGGTCAACCACATATATTTGTTTGCAGGTTTGGAGCAGTTGCATGTTAATTCTTATGATATTTTTGAGGACATGATAACCATGTATTTGACCTTATGAGTATGGTCAAGGAGCTTATTTAGTACAAGTGTGATGTGCTTACACATGTTTGTTTGAAGACAATTTATATTTCATATTTTTAATGATTGATATATGCAACAAGAGCTTGTGACCATATTCTAGGAGAATGTTGTCATTTCATGGTTTATAATAGTTTGCTTTAGTGAATATAATTCCTTTTGTTGCCAATTATATGCTACAATGATTTATGCTACTAATGGTGAATCTGCTCAGAGTTTTGTGATTAGGATTTAGAGCATGAACTCTTGAAAGAGAAGGATTCAAAGGAGTGAAGGATGGGCACATATTGAGGGGGATAATTTTTTCTTCTAATGCACCAACATATTGTTGGCATTGTGTTTATTGTGGAGGATATTTTTATGCGTCTATTTAACATTGGTTTATTGTAGGAAGAAGTTGAAAATAGTTTTGTTGTGGCTGCCTCACGAATATTTAGATGTGTTAGTATGTTTGCATGGCAAAGTTGGTATGCTTATAGTGCTCATATCACTAGATTAAAAATTTTCATGTATTATCATTCTTGTGTGGCTTCTATTGAGATAAATCGATGGTGTATTGGAGTTGGCACATACAGAGTGTACGCATTGTTATTTATGACTTATATATCTAGACATATAATGTATATTGTTGTTGATGCATGGAGTGACTATGATGCTAACAAGTCTCATGAGAGTATGTTGTTGCCTATTATGTTTTGGTTTTAGAGATTGATATGCTTCTGATGCTAGGTATTTTGATCTCACTTTCCAAGGAGAGAGGGTGTTGGCCTTGATAGCACGAGTTCAAGGAGATGGTGAGTTTATGAGCTGCTGATGGTCCTATATTGAAACATCTTATGTTATTTTTTTTTTTTGTTATTTCTTCTTTGATGCACTATTTTGTAGGATACTTATAAATGATGTTGGAGATATTATTGTTATATTGTCTTATCTGCTACCAATGATTCTTTTACTACTTGCTAATTTGTTTCCCGGAGCTAGAGTTGGTGTTATAGGAGTATCCTTCTATAATATTGAGTGTCATAGATAGATTATTTCACTGATGAGGAGGGTATATATGTTGTTGTCACTATGTCAAGTTATTTATGTTGCTACTATCACATCATTAGGTTGCAGATGTCTTTGAAAAGGGTGGTGGTTGCTAGTATTTTTAGCATGATTTTGCTACAGAGAGTGTTGGGAATCACAATTGTTATTAGACCAAAACTCGGAGGTGTTAGTCAATGATCACATCGCTAGAGATAAGGATCAATGAGAGGTGGTTAGTCCATGTCATAAAACACACAATGAGTGTTGGTTTATCCAATGTACAATAATCTCTGCCCAACACGATCCAAGAGTGTATCGAACTCATGACTACGATCTGAGATGAGTTGTTGTGAATCACAATTGTTGTTAGACTAAAACCTGTAGGTGTTAATCAACAATCACATCTCCAGAGATAAGGATCAATGAGAGGCGGTTAGTCCATGTTGCAAAAAACACGGGGAGTGTTCGTTTATCCAGTGTCCAATGGAAAGTTGATTGTTGGTGTTGGTTGTTATTTTAGTAGTTCTTGATCGGTCGTATTTTGTTGCTATACTTAAAGGTTTGTGAGTATTTTAGATACTGAAAAAGGTATTCATTGAGATTAAATTTATATGATATTGAGAGCTCCATATATGTTTCACCTGATATCCTTGTCTATCATTGAGGTGTTGAGAGTATCCATATCCTATCATATTCCCATGTATTTTTCTCCTACTATTGTTGTTGTATATAGAACATATCGTTACACATGGATGTCATGTATTTGCCACATATCATTGTATTGATCATGCATAGAGGAGAGCACACATGTGCATTTGTAAAATCCATGTATCATTATTGTCCCATATTTTGGTGCAATGGTCATGGAGAGACACATGGTGTCTAGCATGTATTGTAAAAGTTGTCAAATTTAGCTATGTATGGGCTATTGGGTATCAAAGTATTTTTTTCATATCATTGACATAACCCTTGTTGTATTGGGAAAATTGATTGAATGATGTAAGTTGGGTCCATAGATTCATTGGTTGGTACCAGTAGAAGAGTTATATATCAATCATATATACTTATCACAACCATGTATTTGCTCCATATAGAATTTATTTGTATTGCATATCATTGTATATGATTGGTCAAAGTTGGTTGAAGTCCTAGTTCACGAGGAATAGTATCTTGCACTTAGAAAGAAGGCTTATTGAAGAGAAGTGGAAATGTTGTTACAATAACAAAGAGAGTATGATTGAAACCCGTTTACATGGAATAAAATTTTAAGATATGTTTGAACCAAGTTATGCATTTTTTTATTATATTCCTTAAAAAACATAAACATATTCAATAGTGTTCATTCCTAGTGCCAAACTAGCCAATGATTTGGTGTAATTATGGGACAATGTATAGGCACTCTTAATGTAATTTTAAATATTTTACAAACCATGTTGAACCATTATGGATTTTTTTTTGTCACTTATCTTGTCAAAATCCATTAACTATAGTGTATTTTAAAGAGGAATAATCGATATCAACTTTTAGCATGATGAGTTATAATGGTGGATGGCATTATAACTAATAAAGCAAGTTTGAACCCACTTTTAAATAAGAAAAAAGGTGGATTCTAAATTTTAAACTAATAATAATATACAGAACATGCATTTTGGAGAAATTCATAGCATTTTGACAAGTAAGAAGGATAATTCTCTCCCACCCAAAGCCTAACATGTAAAATACCGAAACCGAGTTGCATACATATTCAAGTATGAATATAAAACACCTAAGGCACCCAAACCCATTACATTTATTGGATGTGGAATCCAATTATCTTCCTCATTCAAAGGTTTTATTTCCACTAGGGTTGGATACCTATTCTTAATGGGGGGGTGTGGGGAGGGGGGGCCTTTCCTACCCACTAGAGTCACTAGGCGGGGCCAACGACAACCCTTTAGCCACCTCCCCTAGTGGGGGTTTGGGGGAAGTTCCACTGAAAGAAAAAATTATATTATAATTTCCTTGTAAAATATTGTAATTTTGTAGTCAATCTGGAATGTTCATTAGGCGAAAGACAATAGAAATTATGTTAATTTAGGGTTTTTTTTCCCGAGAAGGAAACCCTCGATTTATATGAGGGAATTGTATTACGACTGTGTATTATTCTATGTAAGAAAAAGAGAGGAGATTGTGTGGGGCCAAAGAGGAAGTTGTAATGGATTTGCTATAAGTTGTGTCCCTTCAATTCACCGGATAATATTAATGGAAGGACTAGCTAATTCTACGTGGATGTAACCCAAATTGGTTGAACCACATATATCTGTGTCTCTCTTCTTTTATTCTTTTCTATGTTTGTGTTTCTAAAATATTTTGTGTTCCATTGACATGCTATTTAATTTCCAACAACATTCAGATTTGAGTATGAATATATGGAACACGTTAAATAATTTGTAAAAATACATTTGATATTTTTATATCTAACCACTAAATAAATATGTTTTCTAATTAAACTAATAAATAGACCATTTCATAAAAATCTAGATCTACCTTCAGCGTACGAACACTAAAGAAACTACATAAAATCTCTCGAAATCAAATAAAAAATGTCTATTTCACCAATCAAACAAGAAAAGTCAATTATGTTAGTATTTTGTATAGCATATGAATGGTTCGTGGGTCTAGTCACATCGAGTAAATATCAACCTTTAAGCTTCATACTTTAAGCTTAAGTTTGTACACAGTAGGATTGCAAGGTGTGAGTGGAGAGGATGGAGACAAGTTTTTTTTAACAAGTCCAATTACCAACTATAAGTGAGTTTCTTTTTATCTTCGAGTCTCAAACACTATGGGGAATTTTTGTGTATCTTAGAGTCTCAACTAGAAAGTTTTTTATTTTATTTTCTAGAATCAAATTTGAAATTCGTTATATATATATATATATATATATATATATATATATATATTATGTATATATATATATATATATATATATATATATATATATTATGTATATATATATATATATATATATATATATATATATATATATATATATATATATATATATATATATATATATATATATATATATATATATATATATATATATATATATAATAATAATAATTAAGTAAATATCATTAGATGTATAAATTTTAAAATGGTTAATATTTAACAAGTACATAAAAAAATAGCACAACCATATAAATTAAATGGCCCATAAATGTTCATAGTTGTAAATAAGATTTCAAGCTCCAATGCATAAATAAGATTTCAAACTTCAGAATAAGCATAGTATTGCGAAGAAAATAAAACAACTGAAATGTAATATAAATCAGTTGAATTATTCTATTTCAATAATATTACAGAAAAAATTATTTGAAATTCAAATTTAAAATAAAGATGAAATGAAAATGACTTAACTATTAAAAAAACTAAATATTATCCAAAAATAATATTCCTCTTTAAATATTATAAATATAAATCATTTCTTCAAATACCTTTTATTGTTATATATTTAAAAACACCATCAAATAAACACATCGCATAAAACTACAACCTCCTTTAAATAGTACACCAAATTAAACTACATAATTTATTTATATGTAATACACCAAAGAAAACCCCAAACTCAATTAGCTCATAAGATCTCCCTCTAAAATAGTAGACCACAAAAACTACAAAAATAGGTTAGATGAACTTCCAATGCCCTCTCCCACTTCAAAGTGGCCAATGTGGTGCTACCCATGAGCTTTCCACTGACTCCCACTTCAACGTGGCCAACTTGGTGCTACCCATGAGTTCTTCATTGACACGTGTGATGCATAGAGTAGTCTTTAATTGTGGCTTTTTGGAGTTTCTGGTAGATTTTTGCCCGCAATCGGGTGGAAACATTTGTGGCCAAATCTTGACTTTTGTTGTTTAAATTGGTTTTTAACACCCTCAAAAACCCACGTGGCACTTTGATTGTGAATATTTAACCTATCAAACTTGTGATTTCAATGAATCCCTACAGGATTCTAGACAATTTAGATCGGAAAATAAACTAGAAAACTTTCCAAAAAGTATCACTCAAAGACAATTCCTTATGCCTAGAAAATTTGGAAGACATCAAAGACATACTATTTTTTTTTGTGTGTTTAGGTTGAGTCTAAGTCATGATTTATTACCCAAATATTTTTTGTTTAAGTTAAGTTTACCTTAGTTAAAAATACTTATTATTAATATTGTGAGAATTTAAAACACTAAACCCCAAAAAACCAAATATTAATACTATGGAAGGTTAAGGTACTTAACACCACACAAACACAATCATTTACACCTCATAAATAAAAACATAACTAAATTATTATCATATCAGCATTTCGATTTCATATGTAATAGCGGTCATTTTTCACAACACATGCACGACGAACTAATAAAAGACGTCAAATCAACGTCTATGATAATTCACAGAACGCGTCCTTCGATGAGTGCGAAGCTTCTTTGCTTCTATTTAGAGAGTTTAGCGAAGATGGTGAGTTGAGGCAGTCGTATAAGACTAAAATTAAATGCCACAGTTTGGTGACTAACGTGAACAGAACAAATAGAAATCGTATGTAAATGAAATTAAATATTTTAGCACTCCTAGTAAGTTGGTGGGGTTAGTGGATTTCTTTAATATTAAAAACAAGATTGGCACTCTCGTTTTCTCGACCAAGTTGTTGGTGGGGTTAGTGTTGGTGGGGTTAGTGGAGTTTTTTAATATTAAAAAAAAAATCAGCACCCTCGTCTCACCAACGAACCACAACTTGTCCATAACGGATTCTTGTGATGTCTCGTTCACATAGACTAGCGCAGTGATACATATTTAATTATATTTAATTCAATAAAACGTGACACTGTTCGCTGACACTTAAACTTGGGTTTATAATATCAATCTCTTGGGTTTATTAATCTAAGGGTTCATATTCTAAGGGTTTAATATTAGTCCCTTAGGTTTTGTAATCCCTTGGGTTTTTACTATTGATCCATAGGGTTTATCGTTCCCTTGGTTTATGATATCGATCATGGTCAACCACGATCAACCACGATTAACCATGTTTTATAAATTGAATCATGGTTAACCATCATCAACCATATTTTATAAAATCAATTGTGGTCAATCATGTTTAATCATGGTCAACCATTATTGAATGTCGCATTGAGGCAATGATTTTCTCAATGTGAAAATCAATCATTGTCTCAACCATGGTCCAACATCGCCTTATGATAAAGATTGTTTCAATATGATAATCATGGTCAACCATGGTCAATCATAGTCAACCTTGGTAAACCATGTTCAACCATGTTTTATAAAGTCAAACATGGTCAATCATGATCAACCATGATTGAACGTCGCATTATTACAAATATTGCCTTGATATGAAAATCAACCACAATTAAGCATGGTCAACCATGGTCCAACGTCGCATTGTGACAAGGATTTTCTCAATATGAAAATCTACCATGGTCATCCATTTTTATTTGTGTTTATATTATTTATCTTACGGTTCATATAACTTCAGTTTATAATATAAGTCCCTTATGTTTAATATTATTCCCTTGGGTTCATAGTCACTTGGGGTTTTAGTATTAATCCATTTGGTTTTTAAGTATGGGGGATTTACGCAGTGCATTATATTAGATATCATTTTTGGGATTCAACTGCGTTAAGTAAGTCATTCAAACGTATGACCATTTCCATGAGAGGTAGTCGTAACTGACTAATTTCTCATGATTTTTGAATAGTTCACTTAGCACTCATTGCATCGGGTGATGCTCACAGGGGTGAAGAAGTGGGATTGAAACTAGTGAAATGTGGAGAACGAATCACATAGCATCAATCATCACTTCCGGGGCTTGCACCCGGTAACCAGGACTTCCCAGGAGGTCACCCATCCCAGAACTCCTCTGGCTCAAGCGCGCTTAACTGTGGAGTTTTCCCCACAATCAAGCCCACTTAGCTTGCTACCCCATTTGCAAAACCTTAGCAAGTATTGTGCCTCATGAACCATTCAAGTAGAGATCCCTTGACTCTTTTTGAATTTAAGTATGGGGGATTTACGCAGTGCATTATATTAGATATCATTTTTGGGATTCAACTGCGTTAAGTAAGTCATTCAAACGTATGACCATTTCCATGAGAGGTAGTCGTAACTGACTAATTTCTCATGATTTTTGAATAGTTCACTTAGCACTCATTGCATCGGGTGATGCTCACAGGGGTGAAGAAGTGGGATTGAAACTAGTGAAATGTGGAGAACGAATCACATAGCATCAATCATCACTTCCGGGGCTTGCACCCGGTAACCAGGACTTCCCAGGAGGTCACCCATCCCAGAACTCCTCTGGCTCAAGCGCGCTTAACTGTGGAGTTTTCCCCACAATCAAGCCCACTTAGCTTGCTACCCCATTTGCTACGACCATTAGGTTTTTTATTCCCTTCAGTTTATAATATCAACCATTGTAAACCATGGTCGAATGTCGCATAGTGACAATGATTGTCTCAACAACAAAATCAATCATTATCTCAACCATGGTCCAATGTGGCATTATGACAAAGAGTGTTTCAATATGATAATTATGGTCAACCATGATCAACCATTGTCAAACATGGTCAACCTTGGTAAATCATGTTCAAACATGTTTTATAAAATCAAAGATGGCGATCCATGGTCAATCATGGTCAACCATGGTCAAACATCACATTGAGACAAATATTGTCTTCAAATGAAAATCAACCACGATTAGGCATGGTTAACCATCATCCAATGTCACATTGTGACAAGAATTGTCTCAATATGAAAATCAATCATGGTCAACCATGTTTATTTTAGTGTTTATAATATTTATCTTATGGTTTATATACCTTGAGTTTATAATATTAGTCCCTTGAGTTTAATATTATTCCCTTGGGTGGGTTTTAGTATCAATCCCTTGGGTTATAATATCAATCTGTTGAGTTTATTATTCCCCTGGGTTTATAATATCAATCCCTTGGGTTTATAATATCAACCATCGTCAGCCATGGTCGAATGTCATATTGTGACAATGATTATCTCAATATGAAAATAAACCATTCTCTCAACCATAGTCCAACGTCGCATTATGACAAATTTTGTTTCAATATGATAATCATGGTCAACCATGATCAACCATGGTCAATGATGGTCAACTTTGGCAAACCATGTCAACCATGTTTTATAAAATCTAACATGGTCATCCATGGTCAATTATGGTCAACCATGGTCGAATGTTGCATTGTGACAAATAATGTCTTGATATGGGAATCAACCACAATTAAGCATGGTCAACCATGGGCGAATGTCACATTGTGACAAGGATTGTCTTAATATGAAAATAAACCATGTTCAACCATGTTTATTTTAGTGTTTATAATATTTATCTTAGGGTTTATGTACCTTGGGTTTATAATATTAGTCCCTTGGGTTTAATATTATTCAATTGGGTTCATAATCCCTTGGGGTTTTAGTATTAATCCCTTGGGTTTATAATATCAATAAGTTGGGTTTATTATTCCCTTGGGTTTATAATATCAATTACTTGGGTTTATTATTCCTTTGGGTTTATACTATCAATCCCTTGGATTTATACTATCAACCATCGTCAGCCATGACCAAATGTTGCATTATGACAATGATTGTCTCAATATGAAAATCAATCATTGTCTTAATGATGGTCCAACGTTGCATTATGACAAAGATTGTTTAAATATGACATGGTCAATCATGGTCAACCTTGGTAAACCATGTTCAAACATGCTTTATAAAATCAAGCATGGTCATCCATGGAAAATCATGGTCAACCATGGTCGAATGTCGCATTGTGACAAAGATGATCTTGATATGAAAATAAACCACGGTTAATCATGGTCAACCATGGTCAAATGTCGCATTATGAAAAGGATTGTCTCAATATGAAAATCAACCATGTTCAACCATGGTCAAGCATCTCTACTTTAGTGTTTATAATATTTATTTTAGGGCTTATGTACCATAGGTTTATAATATTAGTCCCTTGGGTTTAATATTATTCGCTTGGGTTCATAACCCCTTGGGGTTTTAGTATTAATCCCTCAGGTTTGTAGTATCAATCCCTTGGTTTTATTGTTCCCTTGGGTTTATAATATCAACCATCATCAACCATGGTCAAATGTCACATTATGACAAGATTGTATCAATAAGAAAATCAACCATGGTCAACCATGGTCCAATGTCGCATTGTGACAAAGATTGTATCACTATGAAAATCTATCATGGTTAAGCATGGTCAACCATGGTCCAACGTTGCATTGTGACAAGGATTGTGTCAATATGGAAATAAACAATGGTCAACCATGTTTATTTTAGGGTTTATAATATTTATTTTATGGTTTATATACCTTGGATTTACAATTTTTATCCCTTTGGCTTATTATTCCCTTGGGTTTATTATTCCTTTGGGTTTATTATTCTCTCAGGTTTATAATATCAATCATGGTCAACCATGGTCAATCATAGCCAACCATGGTTAGCCATGGTCAAATGTCGCATTGTGGTAATGATTGTCTAAATATGAAAATCAACCATGGTCAACCATTCTCCAACACCGCATTGTGACAAAGATTGTTTTGATATGAAAATAAATCATAGTCAAGCATGGCCAACCATGGTCCAAAATTGCATTGTGACAAGGAGTGTCTCAATATGGAAATCAACCATGGTCAACCATGTTTATTTTAGGGTTTATAATATTTATGTTAGGGTTTATATACCTTGGGGTTATAATTCTTATCCCTTAGGTTTATTATTCCCTTGGGTCTATAATATCAAT
The DNA here is from genome assembly GCA_031772625.1 of Pinus tabuliformis. Classification (NCBI taxonomy): domain Eukaryota; kingdom Viridiplantae; phylum Streptophyta; class Pinopsida; order Pinales; family Pinaceae; genus Pinus; species Pinus tabuliformis. The sequence continues at coordinate 189,515,337 of CM062810.1, read as the reverse complement.
CCCCTAGGTTTATTAATCTGGTTCATATTCCTAGGGTTAAATATTATTCCCTTAAGTTTTTAGTCCCTTGGGTTTTTATTATTAATCCATAGGGTTTATTATTCCTTTGGGTTTATAATGTCGATCATGGTTAACCATGTTTATTTTAGTGTTTATAATATTTGTCTTAGGGTTTAAGTATACCTTGCATTTATAATATTATTCCTTTGGGTTTAATATTAATCAACCATGGTCAAACATGTTTTATAAAATCCATCGTGGTCAACCATGGTCCAATGTCTTATTATGACAAATATTGTCACAATACGAAAATCAATCATTGTCTCAACCATGGTCCAATGTCGCAATATGACAAAGATTGTATCAATATGATAATCATCATCAACCATGGTCAATCATGGTCAACCTTGGTCAACCATGGTAAACCATGTTTTAAAAACTCAAACATGGTCATCCATGGTCAACCATGGTTGAATGTCGCATTTTCACAATGATTATGTTGATATGAAAATCAACCATGGTTAAGCATGGTCAACCATGATATATAAATTACCCATGGTTAATAATTAATTATTATTAAATTATAATGATTATGAATTGATAAATAATTAATTGATGATGATGGTTAACGTCCTAGCTTTCATGATGAGGAATCATCTATAGTTTGTAGGAATCTTTTCCTTTCATAGCAAAAATTGAATGGAGGCATGAAATTTGCAATTGAAACTACAAACTTAGTTGTGGTTAATGTAAAGCAAGAAAACCTAATGGAAATGTCACCGCTAAGATAGAAATAACATAGGTTATTAGAGAAACATTTTTTTGAGATGACACACAAACTAAAACAACAAAAGGAGAGGATAAAAAATTTCACGAATCAATACTCTTACTATAAAGTTTGAAAACATAATGTGAATGAATTTGTTCTTTACTTTCACAATTATGTGGAACAAATTGTGCCACCTGTCATTGACTTCTTAAAGAATATTCTCACAATCAAGGATTATGATGCTAATATCATCATGGTAAAATAACAATTAGAATAGGGAATTTCATAGGTGGCGAGAAAGATTCAAGACTTAAATGACAACATCACATTGTAAGAGAAATACAATTTTATCCCAACCAATGTACACTCGTTTCTACAAAGTGAAATATATTGGTTTTCAACCAACATTTATTAAACCAAAATTATGAAGTGCATTTGAAGACATTGAGTTACTACGGAAAGAGAATAATGGGAACCTAGTTGAGGGTATGGAAACGATCTAGTTAGATAAAATATAATGTCCCAAAGAAACAACAAACTAATACCATTCTTTTATAGTTTGGACATTTTATATGATTGAAATAGGGATAAGAAGCAACAAGTAACTAAATTAATAACATCATATAACAAATGATGATGGAGTTCATTAATGTTACCCTTACTATTAAAGTATTTCTATTAATCTGTCCTCATAAAATTAGACCGATATCTAATGAACAAAAACTATTATGCATTGCATTGTGAATTAAGGTGATATGAGATTACTTGTGCTATGAAATATTTGATTTAAATCATTTACTTATAACAGTTCTTGAATCTTAATGAAGAACATTTTCATAAATCCTTTGGAGTTAAGAGTTGTGCATTACCTTCACTTTGAAAATATTCTGTAATATTGACCTAGTTGAAATCTCCTTGAAACATAATATATGATAAAAAAGAAACACGAGTAAATAAACAAAATTACATAAAAATTTTACTTCTTCTTTCTATGCTGTTGTTTTTTATGCTACTCTCTTAGAGTGTTTCCTTTACAATATATACTACATACACTAGTAATATAAACCTATCTACTTATATCAACCAACCACATTTAATGTTGTAAATATAATTATACTAATTATAAATTATATATATATATATATATATATATATAAATTAATTATTATTTTTATAATTTCTTTTTTCATCCAATAATTTATTTATTTTTAAATGATGATGAGTTGGTAACTTGTCGACAATAATATGGGGAGTTTAGATTTACCAAAAGTCATGATTCCACGACTTTAAAAGAGTCATTCCTTAATCCAAGAAAAAATACAACACATCATTTTATACTGGCAACGGAAATAAAATTGTGAAGGGCTCCGACATATTTCATTATCTTATGTTGCACCCAACAATACGCAATAATATTTAGACCGGCTGCCCAGGGTAGGTTATAATGTTTTTTTAGTAAAAAAAAAAATAGTTTTAAAATTCTTAAATAAATTTTATAAAGTTTATTAAAGTTTTGAAAATTTAAATATTTTAAAAATTAAAAATAGATTTTGAAATTTTTTAACTTAAATTTTATTTTTTTATTAATTTATATAAATGAAATGAAGTTTATAAATATTATTTATTTTGAAAAATAAAATAAAATAAAATAAAATGTTATATATTACGGAGTGTTATTATAATATACATATTAATGTGAATATTTATGATTAAATTTCAATTAAATTTTATGAGCTGTAAATATTTTATTTGATATGTTATCATTAAAATATATTTGTTGAATGCATTTTATTTCAATTTAAGGTGGATTTGGATTTGTTCACTTTTTTTTTTTTTTTTAATTGATAACTTAAATTGATTCTCAAGGGAATATTCTCACCATATGATTAGTCTTAATGCTTATTAACTGTTGTAGTGTGTTACAAAGTTTGTTAGGTTGCATTGACTTTTAATAAATTTAAAAAATTATATGCCTGTCATGTAGCTCCTTCCCACCAATTTCCTAGGAATTTGAGATTATTCTAATTCTAATAAGTTCATATTCTAAATAATAATATCTTTCGAATTAATCACATCATTAATATTTGGTCGAACCAATAAGTTTGTATTCTAATTAGATGGGGAAATTAATATATAAGAAAATTTGGTTGTACTAGTATAATTAAAATTTTATTAACGACTTTTATTGATTTGACATATTATCATTAAACTTATTTTATAGTTAAAATGAATTAGGTTATTTTTTTGTCAAAATGTATTTTTCACAAGTCAATATGAAAGAAATGTGTAACTCTTATGTTCACATAGCGTTTTCAAATAATATTAAAAGAAATTAGTTTGTATTCTAATTAGATGGCCAATTTAATATATGAGAAAATGTGGTTGTACTAGTATAATTAAAATTTTATTAACTACTTTTTTTGATTTGACATGTTATCATTAAACTATTTTATAGTTAAGATGAATTAGGTTATTTCTTTTTTCAAAATGTATTTTTCACAAGTCAATATGAAAGAAATGTGTAACTCTTATGTTCACATAGCGTTTAAACATAATATTAAAAGAAATTAATAATAAAAAATATTTCAATAATTATTACAAGTAAATTATTGTAATGTATATCTTAAATAAAATATTCTAAAATCAATTTTATCTAAATAATATAAAAAAAAGAAAGTAATAGAAAATAACTCTTTTTTATTTAAATTTCATTCAAAATTATTTTTATAGCTTAATGTGATGGAGATATAGCATTTTTTAATTGTGTAATATAGAATTGGAACATGACATTTAAAAAATTGTTTTAATTTCAATCATATATATATATATATGGTGTTGTCTAATATGAATGAGGTGTAATTTTTATCATGTTCAACAAGGGATTGGTATGTATGCACATGCACTTGGGCACGTATAGACTCACATACTAAGAATTAATGCCAATCCATTTTAACTCTGATCCATCATGCATTGATTTGTAAACAAGAAACTAGTCGACTAGTTTCACTAACACATTTGTGGAATTAACTTTTGATCTTTGTGAAGGAAAATTTTGAAAAAATATTAAATTTACAAAAAATTACTTAACTTAACTTAGACGCCCAGTGAAATGATTGAATTCCAAAAAAATATTTTAATTTTAAACATGTTTCATCCCAAGGATCATGTGGAAATAAGATAAATGTTTTCACTCAACTTCCACAAGAGGAACCCCTTATCACTCAACACAAAAGACCATATGATGCCTGCATATATTTCTTTAGTATATATATTTTATTAATACTATGTATAGTGGTGTAATTTATTTTATTTTGTTTGTATGATACACCAACACACACTTCAAAAGGTTTTGATTTCTAAGTACTATGTATATAATTTATTTATATTCTTTATCAACCTAAATTTTTTGAAAATGAGACAAGGCTAAATGCCTTTATAAAGATGTCAAAGGATTGTAATTTCTAAGGTACACTTCTAGTATTGAGTATATATAAAAGTTACCATTTCAATTATCATATTTATTTTATTTTAATTTCTCAATTACTCAATATTAACTTTTTCATTTTACCTTTATCCTTAAACTTATACATTATGTATTTGTTTAAAAAAATATATAAGTATGTAAATAAGTTTTTTTTCTAGTTAATTAAGTAATTAAAAGTTAATATTTCTTATTTTAAATTTTATATACAATTATGTTTTAATTTTATAATTAAGTATGTGTTATATTAATATCAAAAAATAGTTTCATAAATATTTATTATTTTAAAAAATTGATTATTTAAAAATAATATTAAAAGTTAAAATTTTCATAATTAATTATTACTATATATCAAAATCTAATTAAAAAAACACAATATTTATAAAATATTTTTATCATCAAAATAAATTGAATTATATGAATTATATAATTAGTAATTTTATAGAAAATTGTTATTACAAATGAACATGGTCTATTTTATGATATTTTTCAAAAATAATTTTTAATATAATAAATATTAATTGCATTATTAAGTACTCAATCACATATTAAGTTGGTTGATCAAATTCACTTGTTGATATTTTCAATAGAATAAGAAAATATGTTTTATGTTATTTTGATTACAATTCTCTATTAGATATAAGAGAAAATTGATCCAGAAATGTACTTCTAAAAGGGCCAAAACATCCAATAATTCAACCAAACTTTGTCTATTTATTTATTATTATAGATATCGCATATACACCCATATAAAATCACAATTTAAAATTATTTGTTACCATATCAACTTCTAAACCTTTAAGCTCATAAAAGAATAGAATGATTTATGATTGGATTTATTAGAAAAACTCGAATATATAAATAAAATTTTAAAGCAAATCAAACAATTGCTTTACTTTTTTAAAATTTCATCAACCAAATTTAATCGTATTAAATATTATTGTATGTGTGACCTAGTGGAATTGTCAACTAGGACAACCCTTAAACTACAAGTAATCAATAAAATACAAATAATTTTAATGTTTCCTAGAGGCATCCAATATCTTTATGAAACCAATAAATTTAAAAGATAATAATATAATTTTGTCCTATTCATATCCTAAATAATTTTTTGAATAATTTATTATTATTATTATTATTTTTTAATAAAAAATCATTACTAGCACTGCAAGTGTATTACACTTGTTATGAACAAAACCTTTTTTTGAATAACCTTTTTTTTATTATTATTTATTTTTTAATAAAAAATAGTTACAAGTGTATTACACTTGTTATGAACAAAGTCTTTAGTGAAAAGAGGGTCCAAAAAATAAAAAAATAAAAAAATTGTGAAGGCTTATGACATAATCTCTTATTTTATGTTGGCAGTTTTGAGGTTTCTATATATATTCACCAAACATTTTGCAAGTCTTTCCTTTCAACCTTTTGAACCATTTCTAATAACTTCGTATTCTAATTAGAAGGGGAAATTAATATATAAGCAAATTTTATCAACCAAATTGATATTTTTAATGTAATTGTACTAGTATAATTAAAATTTTATTAACTACTTTTATTGATTTGACATGTTATCATTAAACTATCTTATAGTTAAAATGAATTAAGTTTCTTTTTGTCAAAATATATTTTTTACAGGTCAATATGAAATAAATATGTAACTCTTATGTTCACATAGCTTTTACAAATAATATTAAAAGAAATTAATAATAAAATAATATTTCAATATTTATTAGAAGTAAATTATTTTAATATATATCTTAAATAAAATATTCTAAAATAAATTTTATCTAAATAATATAAAAAATTAATTGAAAATAATTCTTTTTTATTTAAATTTCATTCAAAAAAGGTTATATCTTAATAGGATGGAGATATATCATTTTTTAATGGTGTAATATAGAATTGGAACGTGACATTTAAAAATTTGCTTTAATGTCAATCATATATATATATATATATTTGGTATGTTGTTTAATATGAGTGAGGTGTAATTTTTATCATGTTCAACAAGGGGCTGGTATGTGTGCACATGCACTTGGGCATGTATAGACTCCAAATTAATGCAAATCCATTTTAACTTTGATCCATCATGCATTGATTTGTAAACAAGAAACTAGTTGATTAGTTTCACTAACACATTTGTGGAATTAACTTTTGGTTTTTTCCAAGGAAAAATCTAAAACAATATTAAATTTACACAAAATTACTTAACTTAGACACCCATTGAAATGATTGAATTCCCAAATAATATCTTAATTTTACACATTTTTAATCCCAACCATCATGTGGAAGTAACATAAATGCTTTATCACTCAACTTCCACAAGAGGAACCCCTTATCACTCAACACAAAAGGCAATATGATGCCTTGCATATATTTCTTTAGTATATATATTTTATTAATATTATGCATGGTGGTGTAATTTATTTTATTTTGTTTGTATAATACACACACTTTTGAAGCCAAATATCTTTATAAAGTTGTCAAAAGATTTTGATTTCTATGTACCATGTATATAATTTATTTATATTACATATCAACGCAAATCTTTTGAAAATTGGACAAGGCTAAATACCTATATAAAGTTGTCAAAGAATTCTAATTTTTAAGGTACACTTTTATTATTGAGTATATATAAAAGCTACCATTTCAATTATCAATTTTATTTTATTTTAATTTCTGAGATACTCAATATTAACTTTTTCATTTTATATTTTTCCTTAAACTTATGCATTTGGTTAGACTTATATGTACTTATTTAAAAAAAGATATAAGTATGCAAATAAGTTTTTTTCTAATTAATTAAGTAATTAAAGGTTAATATTTCTTATTTTAAATTTTAATACAATTATGTTTAAATTTTATAATTAAGTATTTATTTTATATTAATATCCAAAATTAGTTTCATAAGTATTTATTATTTTAAAAAAGTAATTATTTAAAAATAATATTAAAAGTTAAAATTTTCATAATTAATTATTGCTATATATATCAAAATCTAATTAAAAAAACAATATTTATAAAATATTTTTATCATCAAAATAAATGGAATTATATTAATTATATAATTAGTAATCCTTTAGAAAATTGTTATTACAAATGAACACGATTTATTTTATGATATTTTTCAAAAAGTATTTTTAATATAATAAATATTAATTGTATTATTAAGTATTCAATCACATATTAAGTTGGTTGATCAAATTCACCTGTTGATATTTTCAATGGAATAAGAAAATATGTTTTATATTATTTTGATTACAATTTCCTGTTAGATATAAGAGAAAATTGATCGAGAAATGTACCTCTAAAAGGGCCAAAACATCTAATAATTCAACTAAACTTTGTCTATTTATTTATTATTATAGATATCCCATATACACCCATATTAAATCATAATTTAAAAATATTTATTACGATATCAACTTCTAAACCTTTAAGCTCATTAAAAAATAGAATGATTTATGATTGGATTTATTTAAAAAACTCAAATATATAAATAAAATTTTAAAGAAAAACAAATAATTATTTTACTTTTTAAAATTTCATCAACCAAATTTAATCTTATTAAATATTATTGTATGTGTGACCCAATAGAATTGTCAACTAGGACAACCCTTAAACTACAAGTAATCAATAAAATACAAACAATTTTAATGTTTCCTAGAAGCATCCATTATCTTTATGAAACCAATAAATTAAAAAAAACAATATTATTATTTTTTCCCATTCAGATCCTATTTTTTTTTAATAACTTGTTATTATTATTATTATTATTATTATTATTTTTAATAAAAAACCATTACTAACACTCCAGATGTACTACACTTATTATCAACAAAGTCATTTTTTAAATAACTTTTTATTTTTATTATTTATATTTATTTATTTTTTAATAAAAAACAGTTACAAGTTATCAACAAAGTCATTTTTTAAATAACTTTTTATTTTTATTATTTATATTTTAATAAAAAAACAGTTACAAGTGTATTTTGTTATTTTTATTATTTTATTTTTAATTTTTTTAATAAAAAATCATTACTAACACTATAGATGTACTACACTTATTATCAACAAAGTCATTTTTTAAATAAATTTTTATTTTTATTATTTATATTTATTTATTTTTTAATAAAAAACAATTACAAGTGTATTACCCTTGTTATGAACAAAGTCTTTAGTCAAAAGAGGAGAGAAGCCCCAAAAATAAAAATAAAAATAAAAATTATAAAGCCTTATTATAAAGTTTTTTTTGAATAGCTTTTTATTTTTATTATTTATTTTTTAATTAAAAAAGTTACAAGTGTATTACACTTGTTATGAACAGAGCTTTTAGTCAAAAGAGGCGAGAGGACCCAAAAATAAAAAATAAAAGATAATATATAAATATTACAAGTAATCAATAAAATACAAACAATTTTAATGTCTCCTAAAAGCATCCAATATCTTTATGAAACCAATAAATTTAAAAAATACTAATTTTTTTTTGAATAACTTATTATTTTTATTATTTTATTTTTAATTTTTTTAATAAAAAACCATTACTAACACTACAGATGTATTACACTTTTTATCAAAAAAATCTTTTTTTAAATAACTTTTTATTTTTATTATTTATTTATTATTTATTTTTTAATAAAAAACAGTTACAAGTGTATTACCCTTGTTATGAACAAAGTCTTTAGTCAAAAGAAAAGAGAAGCCCCCAAATAAAAAATAAAATAAAAATTGTAAAACCTTATGATATAAAGTTTTTTTTAATAACTTTTTATTTTTATTTATTTTTTAATAAAAAAAAGTTACACGTGTATTACACTTTTATGAACAAAGTTTTTAGTCGAAAGAGGGGCGGACCCAAAAATAAAAAATAAAAATAAAATTGTGAAAGATTATGACATAATCCCATATTTTATGTTGCCACCCAAAAATACACAATAATCCTTAGACTCACGACCCATCCTTCAACTGGTTATGAACCGTGTTTGGTCAAGGGAAGCGGAGAGGAAAATGGTCATTTACCAGTTCAAAGCTTTCAAAAAAGTAAGTTCAAGGTTTAAAAGAAAGAAAGAGAAGGCTCCATTATCAAACCCGGATAAGACAATAAAGCAACTGATTCCCAGAATCAAAATATTAAAATCTTTGCACATTCCCAATTGAATTAATCAACGCAAACCTGCCACGCAAGAAAATTCTGCATTATCCACATGCACACGATTGCGTAGGGCGGAATGGGCATCCTTAGTCTGATTGTAGGGTCACATCATCCAAATTCTTCTCAGCATGCCACTCATGATTTTTCTTCTCCAAAATAACGAGGAAGGAAGTTTTTGCAGGTCTCTCTCTCTATATATATTCGCCGAATGTTCAGATCTGAAATAAGTGGTGATTGAATAAGGCAGTTTTGCAGGTCTCTAAATATATTCGCCGAACGTTCAGATCTGAAATAAGTGGTGATTGAATCTATGTTGGAAGGATTACATTGCTATTAACGTTCCAGGGATCTCTGCCTCAATCGGTGAAACAAAGGAGAAAGGTTGGGTTCTCGTAAGTTAAAAGCCATGGACGTTAGGCCACGGTGTTTCCTTGCAATTTTTTTAATGCAGTTCTTCATTTTATTGGGTTGTGGGGAGGGAGCGGAAGGGAAGGAATTAGTTCTCTCCTCTACTCGGCTGAAAAATCCCGGCTGGAAGCCTGGGAATAACACATACTTGGTTTCTCCGAATGGGACATTCTGTGCTGGCTTCTATAATGTTTCGCCAAATAATTATGCTTTTGCTGTATGGTATGCCAACGATCCTCAGAGGACCGTGGCGTGGATGGCTAATAGAGATCATCTAGTAGGTTACAATTCTTCCTTGACCCTTGAGAATGGAAATCTCACCTTATCTGACTCTGATGCTCAAGGGAGAATATGGAGTGCGCCGATCAACACTTCCAATGGAACCGATGTTGGAATGGGTTTTGTTTTATTAGACTCAGGGAATTTGGTGTTCAATACGAGCACGAAGAACTATGTTTGGCAGAGCTTCGACTCTCCTACTTTTACTCTTCTTCCAACACAGAATTTCGCCCAGACAAGTAGATTGGTGTCCACAAAAAATGACAGCACCTTCGCCTCAGGTGTCTATGTCTTCTTTGCCTCTCAGGCCAGCGGTCAAACGCCCTCCTTGTATTATGACAGGAGCGAATTAGAGTACTGGACTTTGAAGGCTAATAATGTAGCAGTTAGTCTGGCTGTTGATGGGTCTCTTAGTTTAAGCGAAGAGGGGAATCTTACAAGTTCAATTAACTCCGAGTCGATATTGATGGCATCAGACAGTGGGGATCCGGCCAGTCCCTTAAGAAGATTAACTTTAGACCACGATGGAAATCTCCGAATTTACAGCTGGAAGGGGAACTCATCTTCTTCTTGGGAAGTAGTGTGGGAAGCAGTACAAGAGCGTTGCCAAATTAAGGGAACTTGTGGAGACAACGCTATCTGCAAGACCCCCGAATTGAACGACAGTACGCCAGTATGCCAATGTCCACCCGGCTTCCTTCCAAATATTACTGATTCTCGCAGCTGCCAGAGAATTGTTCAATTTCCCCAGTCTTTATGCACTTCTAATTATCAGAGTGTCGATTATCAATTTATCCCGCTGGATTACGTCAGTTTTAGTGGAGTAGGGAATCAGACAATCATGTATGGTGTGAGATTGGATGACTGTATGTCGGCTTGTTTGAAAAATTGCACATGTCTGGGTTTCTCAAATAAATTGGACGGCAGCGGATACTGCGTCCACCATTTTAATAGGTTACTGAACGGATATTGGTCTCCAGATTCGCAAATGCGCACGTACTTAAAGCTGTCTGCAAAAGAGAAAAATGCCTCAAATGAAAATACATATACAGGTATGCTCTCCGTGGCGGAAAATGTTTGCGACGCTGGTTTCAGTCTGCCGTTTCCACCAAACGATTCTGATCACACAACGCGTGATCTTATAATAATTTGCTCCGTATTTGGCATAGAGCTGTTTTGTGGAGTTTTGGCTTTCTGGATTTTTCTGAGGCAGTACTCCAAATATAGAGACAGCGCCGGAATATTCAACTTGGATATTCTACTTAATCTTTCAGGCGGGGGACCCAAGAGATTCACATACGCGGAGCTGAAAACAGCCACTAATAATTTCAGCAATGAAGTGGGCAAAGGAGGATTCGGGACGGTGTACAGAGGTGTTCTTCCCGATCAGAGACAGATTGCAGTGAAGAAGCTCAAGAGGGTATCTCAAGGCGAAGGGCAATTCTGGGCAGAGGTGACAATTATAGGGAGAATCCATCATCTCAACCTTGTTCGTATGTGGGGATTCTGCACAGAAGGTGAACACAGACTGCTTGTATACGACTATATAGCAAATGGGTCATTAGACAAATATTTGTTCGATATGCAGGGCAATGGCGAAACAGTTGTGTTGGACTGGAGCTCACGATATCGAATCGCAGTGGGGGTAGCGAGAGCCATAGCCTACCTGCACGAAGAATGCCTGGAATGGGTTCTCCATCGTGACATCAAACCGGACAACATATTGCTGGACGAGAGCTTTTGTCCCAAGGTCTCTGACTTTGGGCTGGCAAAGTTGGTAGATAGAGAACACAGTCTGAGCGTGTCGAACATCAAAGGTACTCCTGGATATCTGGCACCCGAGTACTGGATGCAGAAAACCGAAGCTATAAGTGCAAAAGCAGATGTATACAGTTTTGGGATTGTGCTTCTGCAGATTGTTAGCGGAAGGAGGAATATATGCTTCAGTCAATCAGCTGTGGAGGGGGATCAATGGTTCTTTCCACAGAAGGCTTTTGATTGGGTGGTTTTAGAGAGGAATGTGGAGGAGGTGGTTGACAAAAGTATTCTGAGTGGAGTAAAAAATGATGGCCTTCAGATGGAGGCGATTAAAAGAATGGTGAAGACAGCGTTTTGGTGTATTCAAAGCAGACCAGATGAAAGGCCGTCGATGGGAAAGGTTGCTAAAATGCTGCATGGAACCCTCGAAGTTCCCCAACCTCCCAAGCCCGATTTCTTTGTCAACTTCCTCCATGCCGAAGTTGGAGATCCTCCTCCTCCTAGTATCTCATATGCTACAGACTCGCTATAAGGCTATAACCTTCATAGTAGAGAAGATGATTGGTTATAATCATATATGTATATCTATTTTCCTGTCTATCAAAATTTTACCACTCATTTGCCCCTTTCTTTTAATCTGCAGAGAGGAGGCGATACGCTCATGTAATCAATAAATAGTAGATTGCAAAATAACGACTTGGTTGGTTGAATTACGATAGAGGATAACAGACACTTGATTTCTTGCGTGGTCATTCTATTCTTAATATTAATTAGATTTTCTCTTTTATATCATATAGCATTAGATTTTCCATTTGTCCGCTTTTCTTATAGACTGCAATTCTAATTAGATTTTCCATAATCTAATTCTGATTATATCTTCGCGTGGTGGTGGCGTATGCACCGTGGCCCAAAGAACATCCACCATCAGCATATTCTCCATTTCATAGCTAGTGCTACCTAAAAATTTCAACAACAGCGATACAAGGTAGACTCATAGAATTTGTGGATGGACAGAACTTCTGGTTGAAGAAGGTCGAACTTGTCATTACCACGAAATTAACCTGGGAAAAGGCTGCCAGGTTCAAAATTAATAATATTTTGATTACACGGAAAAGCATTCCATGATTTGCGTTGACGATCCAATAAATGGAGCGTTGACCAAAAACTTTAAAACCAATCATAATGTTAACTTTGTAAATCAAATTAAATTTTTTTTTTAATAACTTTTGTTTTGTTTTAACTTTGTGATTCGCGTTAGTCGTATTCAGCCTAGCATTGGAAATTCGCTGAGACCGTGCTGTTAGACTGTTGAGTCCCATCACCTAGTGTTTTGTACGTTCAGTCCCATCACCTGCCTGTCTGTTTTAGATAATGAAGATTCTCTATGGCCTTTATTTGACAGGATGTGCATGTGAATACTACGAACTTTTGATATTTCTCCCCTCTTCTTTTCGCTTGATTTGCTCTATCTGCGTGCATGTAACAGAATATTTTTGGAAATTAACTGTATCGACCATAGTTTATATATATAAAATTCGGATGCATGTAACATTATATTTTCGGAAATTAACTGTGTCCACCATGGTTTATATATATATATAATTCGGATTCCAATTCCGCTTTGTTTGCGCGCATGCCACAACATGTTTTGCAATAATATAATTGTGATGTACGCTTTATCTCTTTTACTTCTCAGAATGTTTTTGGTTAAATTTTAAATATTGACCTGGCCAGGTAACGAGTATTTAAATACTAAATATATTAATGCAGGTTAGAATTATTATATTAATGTAGGTTAGTATTTAGAGACTCTAGCATTTAGAATTATATATTAATGTAGTTTAATATTAAATATATTTGTTATTTTTATTTCTGTCAATTTTTATGGATAGAATTTGAAATTTCCAAAAAAAAATACATAATTTTTTTTTTAACAAGGACGATTAATGTATTTATTGTCAAAAGTGGAGCAAGTTTCTATTACAATCGACAGTAGCTTTTAAGAACTGAGCAATGAGAATGAGCTGATGGTAGTCCCTTCTCCTATGCTTATATTCAAAAGTTCTGTGAGTTTTTTGGCTATTCTTGTTTTTTGTCTTACATTTTATCTCTGGGAGAGCAAATTCTGCGACCTTTTCCTTATGTTTTTCTTTTCGTTGTTCCTTAAGTTTGTCGTTCCTTCTATTATTGTTCGTTCTACTTGCTGTTCCTTCGGCCTATTGTTCCTTCGGTTGTTGTTCTTTCGGCTTATTGTTCCTTCGAATTACTGTTCTTTCGGCCTGCTGTTCCTTTGGGTGCTCTTACTTCTGTTGTTGTTCTTTCTGTCGTTGTTCCTTCGAATGTTGTTCCTTCGATCTGTTGTTCCTTCCCCTTGCTATTCCTTCAGCCTGTTGTTCCTTCTGTTGCTGTTCCTTCGGCTTGCTATTTCTTCGGATGCTATTCGTTCTGCTGTTGTTCCTTCTTCTTGTTGTTCCTTCTAATGCTGTTCCTTCTGATTGTTGTTCTTTCTACTGTTGTTCCTTAATCTGCTTGATGTTCTATTTGTTGATGCTGTTGTTCCTTCGGCCTGTTGTTCCTTCGGAAGCTGTTCCTTCTTCTGTTGTTCCTTCTGCTTGTTGTTCCTTCTGGTGCTATTCCTTATGTTGTTGTTCATTCTGGTTGTTGTTCCTTCTGTGGCTATTCCTTCTACCATCTGCTGTTGTACATTTTGGTACTGTTTCTTTTGCTTGATAGTTCGTGTGCTTGTTGTTCCATTTGCTTGCTACTTGGCGATCCTGAATGTGACTTTCAAGGTACCAAATACCACTCCCCCTCTGAAAAGCAGATCCATCTTCTGTAGATTGTCTAAGGAAAAGTATGAATCGAGCAGAGTCCTCCATTAAGACTAAGATTACTTTGAGGCAACAGGCAGGCTTTATTTGCCAGCGAGTCCACTTGTTTGTTTAAATCCCGCAGAATATGGTATGAGTCGACTGTGTCGAAGTCTTTCAAAGTGTTTCGAATTCTCTGCAAAGTTTTGTTTAAAGCTGGGTTACTAAAATAGTCTTAAGAGTTTAAGAGCTTTATCAGAAGCTCCGAGTCTCCGAATATTTGGATTGATTTTTAATCTAACTCCTTCGCAATCTGGCAAGCTTTTAGGAGGCTGTAACTCTCTATTTGATTGTTCCAACTTATGCCTAGGCCCCAATTGAAATTGGTTTTCTTCGATCTGTCTGGGGAAAGAATCAATCCCCCTGCACCTGCAATGCCTGAATTCCCCTTGGATGCTCCATCAAAGAAGATAGTGGCTTTTGGTGTCCCCTGCCACCACTTAAGAAAGTCACCTGCAGTGAGACACAGGCGCCGAGTAGGATCTTTCATCGGTTTGTTGATTGAATCTTTCCTTTCTCTTGGCACACAGGGTCCTAGCCACGTAGAGACTTCTGCAGATAATATAAAGGCAAAAGCTGGTTTATCTATTATTTCCAACAATAGAGCTTTTACTTTGGCAGCGACTTCCACTAATTTCGGGATCTTGTTGTTAAAAACGCACCCATTTTGAGCCAACCACACTTTCCACCAAAGGCATTTTGGAATAGCTTGAAAAATGTTTTTCCAGCCTGCGTTTTTAGATTTTTTCTCAGGGTTTTGATCTGCCCAGGAGGTGTAGAGAGTAACAACTGAAATCTGGGAGGGGGTGGGTACGCTAAGTCCGTGGAGGACCATCTTCCAAACTTCTTGTGTGAAAACACAGTCAACCAATAAATGGTCAGAGGTTTCGATAGCAGAAGTGCATAGGCAACATCTAAAGGGCTCGTGGAAGCCTCTTTTATTCAGATTTTCTCCTGTTAGTGCCTTTTTATGCATGAGTAACCAAGTGAAGAAATTCACCTTTGGAAGGAAAAAGGGAGACCAAACGGATTTCCAGAGCTTCGGAGTCAGCAAAGATGCGTGTGTGGCTTGTAATGAGGAGAATCCTTGAGCTGCTGTATAAATTTCGGTTCTTCCCCACCCCCATTTATCTTTGGATGTACGATGGACAAGGGTGAGGCCAAAAAGTGCTGCACAGAGCAAGTTTTTTTGTGTTTCCAGAGGGTTAGGAACCCTTGGAAAAGTTCATCTTGCCCAATTCCCTTTGTTGTCCCAAGAACATATGTCTGCAAGCCGGAGAAGTCCTTTTTTCACTAGCCAGATTTTTAAATCGTTACAGGAATTTAGGGTGGCCAATGGGGCATTCCCTTGAATGGTGTCCTCCCAAAGTAAGGTTCTCTGCCCATTACCTGGTATTCTGTATAAATGTTGCTGTATATGGTCGATGCTTCTTCTAACTAAATTCCATATTGCTGTTCCTGTTGGAGTAGAAGCAGTTGTGAGGTTTCTCAGGGAAACTCCCTTTAGGTATTTCTTCCGGGGGATCTTGCTGATAGGATGATTTTTATCTGCATACAATTGCCATATGATTTTTCCACCAAGAACCAGATTTGCTAAGCCTGGATCTCGTATCTGTAACCCACCTTACTGGATTGGTCTATTCAAGATATCCCATCTTACCAAATGTAACTTGCTCTAATTTCCTTTGCCCCCATTCCATAGGAAGTCCTGAAGGAGTTTGGAGATCTGTTTTGTGATAGACTTAGGAGCTAGTAGAAGGGAAGACTGGAAGATGGGAAGGGCGGAGAGGACTGCCTTTATCAAAACCAACTTCCCTGCCTTTGTTAGCCATTGGCCTCCCCAATATGCTATTTTTGCTTTTATCTTGCTAATTACTTCAGTCCATAGGGAGGGAGGGCTTGGTCCCAAGGTTAAGGGAAGGCCTAGATATTTGATCTTTTCCCACTTGTCATACCCAGGGAATCCCAATATGCAGGCAATTCAAAGGATAGTTGGGTGATCTACATTCCAGCCATAAACCACACTTTTTCTTTTATTGATCAAGGCTCTTGTGATTAAACATAAGTGTTGAAGGATTTCTTTGAAAGCCTTTGCTATCTTAATCAAGGCCCCTCCCAAAAGGAGAGAGTCATCTGCAAAGAGGGCATGATTTATAGGGTCCACCCCTCTTGCTGCCTTGATACCTAGGATAGTGCCTACTTCCATTTCCGTTGTCAGCTTTCTGCTTAGGGATTCTGCCAACAAGATATAAAGAAAGGGTGACAATGGGCATCCTTGGCGGAGCCCTCTAGAAGCTTGGAAGAAGTCAGACGGTCTGTCATTGACCAGGGGGCTATCCAAGTTCTGTGTGTGCAGACTTTTATCAAGTTGACAAAATCAACACTAAAACCAAAGGAGAGGATGATTTTATAGAGAAATGAGAGTTTAACTCAATCAAAAGCATTTGACATATCCAACTTGATGAGCATACCTTTTTCCTTCCGAGAGTGGCTAGAGTGGAGGGCTTCTTGCACTTGGATCACATTGTCTATGAGGTGCCTTCCTTTGACGAAACCGCCCTGCAGAGGGGAGATCAAGTTCCCTAACAGAGGCTTGAGTCTATTGGCTAAGAGTTTGGCAAGGATCTTGTAGGAGGCATTGCAAAGAGAGATTGGTCGGAATTTGTTGAAAGTCTCAGGGTTAACTTCTTTCGGGATAAGGGCAAGGAAGGTGGAGTTGGTGCACCCTCCCACTTTGGCTTTCTTTTGGAAGGCTTTTACCATTCTGAGAAGATCGAGTTTTATTACATTCTAGCAAGCTCTATAGAAATTTATGGTGAAGTTGTCTAGCCTAGGTGCTTTATCCGGCTGCATTGACCAAATGAATTCCACTATCTCTTTTTTAGAAAAAGGCTTCATTAACCCAACGTTTACATCTGCAGTGACAAGAGGGGGGATGTTTGACAGAAAATTGGCAGCCAGGTCGTCATTGGAAGAACCATCCTCCTGGAACAGATTTTGATAATGGGTTGTGGTTGCCTAATTTATGAGAGAATGTCCTTTGATAACTTCCCCCTCCCTGTTGGATATTTCAGAAATGTGATTCCGAGAGAGATAGGCTCTGCAATGTTTGTGAAAAAAAGCTGTGTTTCTGTCTCCAACTTGGAGCCAGAGGCTGCGAGACTTAAGGAACCAGTATTCCTCTTCTTGTTGAAAGGAAAGAAAGGAATTGAACTAGGCATTTTGTTCGATGAGCAACTATGCTTTGGTGATTTCAGATCCTTCCATGCCTAATTGAATCTCAGCTAAAGCTTGGACTATCTTTTGTCTATGGCTTGTAGGAGTGGAAAGGGTTTTTTTTTTTTGCCCAGACTTTTAATGCAGACTTAGTGTGTTTGAATTTTTGTTCCCACATGAAGCTGGGGGATCCTTCAACTGGTTGCGCCCAAACGTCAGCCACTATGTCCATAAAGCCCTCTCTCGATACCCAAAGAGGGTTGAATCTAAAGGGAATAGGGCCCAAGTCCTCCTCTTTCTCTATCAGCAGCGAGATGGGGTTATGATTAGAAGTTATTTTGGGCAGGAATTTTGAAGAGATTAAATGCTTCCCCTCCAACAGAGTACTTTGAACTAGAAATTGGTCTAAATGGGCAGCAATGTTGGCAATACCAACTCTATTGTTGGTCCAGGTATAACGACCTTTCTTAGGTTTGTGGTCCAGAAGGTCCCATTCGAGAATCAGAGACTCCACTGAGGTGTGGAAGGGATCTTTACCCCATACTCCACCTTTTTTCTCATTTGGGTCTAGAGTGATGTTGAGATCCCCCGCCAGAATGATGTTTTGGGGGGCATAGATTTCTAGGAAGTCTAAGAGAGAATTCCAGCAGTCCTTCTTTTCCAAAAAATTAACAAGAACATAAAGATTGAAGAGAGTTAGAGAAATCTTACTTGGGAGGTGAAGAAGATCTGTATATATCCAGTGTTGGGTTGCAAAAGAGCTTTTATGCTGGAACTTATCCTCCGACCATATGGTTGCAAGGCCCCTCGAAGTACCTCTGGGGCTGACTACTTTTCCTAAGTTCTTTTTCAATTTGGTTCGACTTAAAGATAGAAGAGCATATTCTTCTATCTTTGTCTCTTGGAGCAGGAGAATGTCTGAGATTTCCATTCTTAATAAGTCTTTTACTGCTTCAGCTTTTAGTGGGTTTCCCAGACCCCTGCAATTCCAAGAGACAATCTGCATTATTTACTAGAGGGGGGCGGTGTAGACCCACCCTTTGGGGGTCTGGTCCTTGTGTTCCTGCCTAGTGACATTTTGATTGTGGATTGACTGCCCTGCATCTTTAGTCGCTCCGCCTCTTCTTCTCTGATCTCCTTGTGAGACTTCCTTCCTGCCTTTTTATTGGATTGCTCGAGGGGTTCATCTTCGGAAGAACCAGGGCTATCTATCAACTTTTTCTTTTTGGTCATTTCTGCATAAGAGGGTGGGGAAGTGGCGCCTACTGGAGGGCCTTGATTTTCCTATTGGATTGCATCTATACAAGGGGTTTCTGAAATGGCTTCTACAGTTTGTTCCTGATATCCTGAGTTTATTTTTGCGTCTACTGTCTGTTCCATATTTTGTTGCACCTCTCCCTCTTCAAGTTCTGGTTGGTCTTCTAGAAGGTTTAGAGCAGCAAAAGGATTTGTTGAGATGGTGGCCTTTGCTGTGGCTTGATCTTCAGTTAAACTCTTCCCAGCAGAGGGTCCTCTGGTCTCTGGATTCCCTCCTTTCCTTTTCACTCTGATGGTTTGTTTAGTTGTGGTGGTTTTTCTAGCTTGTGTCCACTGTTCACCCTTTTCTTTTTCAAATTCTTCCTCGATTTTCTTCTTGCAGTTTCGTGCGAAATGACCATAGCCATGACAATGTCGGCACTTGAAGGGGAGCTATTCATAATCTAGTTCTTGAATGTGAGACCAGCCAGCTATGGTCAACTTGATTGCCTCAGGCAATCCTATCTCCAGATAGACTTCAACACATATTCTAGCACATGAATATTGTTCTCTCCTTTCTGCCCTATCAATGTATTTTCCTAATTTGTTCCGATCGTTTCCATAGATTTTGGGTTCCAGCAATGAAGAGGAAGATGAGGTAACCTTACCCAGACAGGGACGGCTGAAGGAGTGTCCTGGGAAGGATCAAAGTCCGGCATCCATTTATTCAGATAGAGCCCTTGGGGGCCCATGAAATATGGATCATTTCAAAAGATGAGATCTCAATCTTTTGCTGATTCGAAAACAAAAACATAATAACCTCTGCCTACCATGTGGCTTCGTATTCCTTCAAAGACAAGGGGCCTCTAGTTTCGCTAGACCCATCCATCAATAGCTTTGGGAGATGGCCAGAGACCCGTGAATTATCCAATGAGCCATCGTTTAGCCAGGTTCAGCTTAGTTCGGCACTGATGTTCCGTAGGCAGCTCTACCGAAGGGATGGATTCGGCTTTCTTAACAAATTTCTGCTGGTTCGAGTTTGCTTTCCTCTTGCCATAGGAGGCTACCAATCTCTTGAAGGCGGCAATCTCAGGAGGGGGGGAAGGGGGCCACCTTCGACATCCATACTGGTTGGACTCAAAATTTTGATGAGGAGGCTCACCACACAGAGCTATCTCCACACACTAGATGGTCTCAGCAACGGGAGGCTGCTGAGAGAGCTCAGCAGGAGCGACGATGGCTAGGTGGGCGTGCTCCAAAGTCGAGCCCTAATCTCGCTACCTTAAAAAAAAAATACACAATTTCAAAAGTAAAGTCGAGAAATAAAAAAAAAATCGTATAAAAAATAAAATATAAATTTTATTTATATAAATTAAATAATTAAATAAAAATATGTAAATTTATAATCAAATTTACTAATATAAAATTAAAGTTTGATAAATATAATAATTGAAAAATAAATAAATTACATAACTCATGAATTACCACACTATCATAGACTTTTACACTATTAAAACCATTGCAGTCCATAGAATAATTATATGTTTTCACCTACATGCCCTCTTTGCACCTATATGCCCTCTAGAAGACTTCTTACACTCGAACTCTTGCACATCTTCAAATTCTTATTTGAATTTTGGACAACAGAGTCTTGAATTCAGTTGAATTCGTCCTCCGATGCATATTTTATTCACTTGGCTTTCTTTGTTGATGATATCTTACCTATGTACCCTTCATGGATGGTGACCTTTGTATTCCTTTAATAATAAATCGCTACAATGTCTATCACATCAAATCATGGTAAGTGGTTTAAATGGTCGCTAATCACATCACTTATTTAACATTGTATTTCACCTTTTTATACTCATTCATGAATGTAACTTTCTTTTACGACTTTATAATTTCAATCTAAAATTTTATTTTAAAAATTTCCCAATCATCATTTTTTTTCTTTATTGTTAATGTTATCTGAGGCTTGTGAATGCTTTTCTTTATTGTTAATGTTATCTGAGGCTTGTGAATGCTAACGTCACCATCATAAATGCTGACAAGTAAATAGCGTATGTACAGGTATCCTTTGTTTTTTCCATATATCTACTTCCTAATAAATTGAGATCATTTATTCGGAAAATGGCAACTATAATGTAAAGTTTTGTTTATATGCAATGGTTGGTTATGTTATACAACTTATTTACTTCAAATCAATAATATCTCTTTATAGGGTTTTGAGGTTTATAAATTTAATGGTGATCATCTCAAATTAAAATAGTTTAAATCAATAATATATTTTTAGAGATTTTATAAATTTAGATTTTATAACTTCCATGGAGATCATGCCAAACATAAAATATTTTAACATCATGTTAAAATGAAGTTTTACTCTTGATTTGTTGATTACTCTTTTCTAAAAAAGAATGTCATTACCCAAAACCTTGATAGTTTAATGGACAAGGGGTGAGTATTTATGAGATGATATATGATGTTAAAAATTATTTCCCCTCCATCTATTATGTTATTTTTCTTAGCTTTCACATTTTTTCCCTTTCACCAAATAAAAAAAGGGGAGAAAATTAAAATATATACATGACCATGTCCATGGTTTATTTTATTGGCTAATCAAAAAATGTTTTAGAGGTATATTCATGATACAATATATTTTACAAACTATATATATCACATTCATTCTCCTAGTGTGGTTCCTCTATGACCTACACAAATAATAGATTTAAATTAATAAATACGATATTAAAGTTTATAAAAAAAAACATCCACAAAGTATTATCTCTGTTTAGCCAAATATAATGCAATCATGAATTATCTTGTTATTTTAACTGTAATTTTTATTAGTATAAAGTTGGATGTCTTTATTGTTTTTTCAACTTTATTGTTTTTTACTCCAATTTAACTATATCTAAACTAACCTAGAGTAGCTACGCTATAGTCCTTGTTCAAATTTGGGAGCTAGTTTATATATTTCAAAGTTCAATAATTAAACTAAGAAGCAAGGAACCCTAGTTATGCGGCCTTATTTTACTATTTTTTTGTCACGGCTGTAAATGTAATGATAACACTAACCAATTCCCAGCCAACCTTCATGTCACACTAATGGAGGTTTAGAAATCCAAGCATTTTCGTGTCAAAACATCGACACAAAATACTTTTAAATAAAATTTATGAATATTAAACTCTCGAGGATTCCACATGAAAGTTGTCATTATGCGGTCTCTTTAACTTATTGGTCGAAAAAGTATAAAACAAAATTTATGAATATTAAACTTTCGAGGACTTTACGTGAAAGTTATTATTATGCAGTCTTTTTAATTTATTGGCCGAAAAAGTATAAAACAAGGCCGTATAGCTAGTGTTCCCTACCACTTAGTTTAATAATATATTTTAATGTCATGATGTGTTGTATATACTCCAAACAATAATAAAATTGTAAAATGAGATATGAATATTTGTTTAATTTTTTTTTAATTAATTTTTAAAATATAATTAAACATTTTTTGGTAAATAAAAGTTATATATATATAATTGACATTGAAGAGAACAATAACAAGTTAATAATTATTTATTTAATATTGAATGATGAATTTTTTTTATATAATGCTCATATTATAATACACATGTCATGTCATTAAAGTATAGATTAATATAATGAGAGTTGTACAAATTGTACACATGTTATTTTTATATATTTTTCAACCAATCATACTTGAAATAAATAGAAATAAATTAATTTTATTTAAAAATAATAAGTTTATTTCATGATGTTAAACTTTGGATAGATTTTAATTTTTTTTAGTCCAAGAAAAACTAATAGCAAGTCAATGAAAAACTGAATATATCCTGCTATTAATTAATACATATCATGCACATTTTTATAACTAACCCATAAAGTATAAAATAAGGGTAACAAATATATAGATGGTTAATTGGCATTAAATGCGTTGGGGATGTATATGCACATGTTTGATAACTGGCTTGCCAAAATCCAAAAATGAGCATATACAACCCCACTCATTTAATACCCATTGGCAGGCTATTTATTTTCAGCCTAAAATAAAAGTCAACCTCTCCTTTAAATTTGTCTAGAAAATGATTGAAATTTTGATGAAATGTTTTGATAAAATTCAAGAGAAATTTTTGTAAATAATTTTTTTTGCCAAATTCGCGCCATTTTTAACCATCGTGGCCAAAGCTTGGTAGACAACACCTAAAATAAAGGTGTTCAACAAACCATTCTTTGAATATTTAATTTATGATATTCAAACTACGAGAATATAGATGTATGATCCAATCTTGCTTACTAATCCAAGGTCAAGAGTGCGACCTCATTTTCAACTAGCTCTCTATGCTTGCAAAATGCCTACCCTCCTTGTACACAAATAACAAGGGAATCTACAGTTAAATACAAAATCCTCAATCAAGAGAAAAGGAACACTTGGATATATGATGATATGGAAAATCACGTGTGGCTTGTGATGTGGTTAACTGGGTTTCTGTTGGGTTGTGTTATATTCTTTCCACGACTAGACCACGTAGTTAACCGGGGGGTTAGAGGGGGGTAGAGCCCCCCTTCGTTGCGCCGATTGTGTAGCGGGGGGGAAGGGGTGGGGGGAGTCATAGGGGGTTTGAGGCATACCCGTAACCCCACTTTATGGGGTCCAGGGCAGCGCCCCAGAAAATTTTGGTTTTGGACCCTATGTTAGGATGGGCGGACCCACCTATGGTTTTGTGTATGATTTTTGGACATGTTTTTGGATGCAATGGTTTTCGGTCCATGGTATTGGACGCGATGGTTTTCGATCCATGGTATTGGATGCTTTGGCATGTATAAATATGTATTATAACATTGAAAGGAACATAATGAAAAATCAAACTGGTAGTCCCGATTTTGGGATCCAAGGGAAAATCTCTGTGTATATGTGTTATGCTCTTGCATTGTTTATTTTCTATATTTTAGAATTCATATGCAGGTAATTTCTGTACGGGGTTAAAACCTACATTTGGTATCAGAGTAGTTTTGGCTTCAAGGGGACGCCTTTGTTGCTGAGGGGTTTCGCTCAGGCCTGTGGTAGACCCTGTTCAGTGGGAGATCTGCGAGATCAATTCTGGTGGTGAAAGAAGATGGCGAGCAATGGAAAGATAGAGATTGAGAAATTTAATGGTTAGAGTTTTGAGTTGTGGAAACTCAAGATGGAGGATCTGTTGGTGGATAAAGATCAGTGGATTGCGGTAGATCCGGGTACTAAACCAATGGGAGTGTTCGATGAAGAATGGAAGAAGTTGGATCGGAAGGCAAAGAGCACAATACAATTGTGTGTCTCAGATTCAGTATTGCTGAATGTATCAGGGGAAGCTACAGTGAAGGCTTTGTGGGACAAGTTAGGGACTTTGTACCAATCTAAGTCTCTGGTGAATAAACTATTCCTGTGGAAAAAGATGTATAACCTGAAGATGAAAGATGGAGACTCGGTGACAGAGCATATGAACACATTTAATACTGTGGTAAGTCAGTTAGCATCTGTTGATATTAAAATTTCAGATGAAGATAAGTGCATCAGTTTATTGTGTTCTCTACCAGAATCGTGGGATAGTCTAGTTATTGCAATAGGTAGCAATGCAACTGCCTTGCAGTTTGATGAAATAGTCTCATCCTTGCTGACGGAGGAGATGAGACGGAAAAATATGAAGAGCCAGAATGGTGTTGCCTTGTCTATACAAGGACATTCCCAGAACATAAACAAAAATAAGTCATCAAGTGGGAGATCTAAATCTAGAGGGAGATCTAAATCTACAGGAAAACCTGTAAAGGTGGTGTGCTGGAAATGCGGAAAGGAAGGCCGCTTCAAAAGGGACTGTAAATCTGAAGCTCTTGACAAAGGAAAGGGATTTGATGAGGCTCCTTTTGCAGAGGCGAAAACCACCTCAGATGAAGGTGGGGATGTGTACTTGGCTTCTTCAAGTACACATGTAGATCATGAGGCATGGTTGATTGGCTCAGGTGCATCCTTTCACTTCACTCCCCATAGAGAGTGGTTCTGCGAGTATGAGAAATATGATGGTGGTGATGTCTTCTTAGGGGATGACAGGAAGGCTACAATCATTGGTTGTGGAAAAGTAAAGTTGAAGTTGCAAGGTGGAAGGGTTAAAACACTTCCGGGTGTTCTCCATATTCCTGCATTAGCCAGAAATCTAATTTCTGTAAGAAACCTGGGTGATCCAGGCGTAAAAACAGTGTTCGAGAAGGATACCTTCAAAATGGTTTGGGAAGCACTGGTATTGATACGGGGAGTTCGAATTGGAACTCTGTACAAGCTGCAAGGTAGCATTGTTATTGACCGGTGCAACAGTTTTGTGGTTCCTGAAAGTGGAGCAGAAAATCTAGTGGTCTCTAGAGAGAAGACCATGTTGTGGCATCAAAGGCTTGGACATATTGGAGAGAAGGGCCTTTGAATACTTCATGGTAAAGTCATGGTAGAAGGTATGAGTAATAGCTCTCTGGATTTTGATTTCTGTGAAAATTGTGTATATGGAAAGCAGAATTGGGTGAGTTTCCCCTCTGGTAGTAAGAGGGCAAAACATATATTAGAACTTGTGCACAGTGATGTGTTTGGACCTGTGATGGTTCCATCACTGGGTAAGTCTGTGTACTATGTATCATTTATAGACGACTTCTTAAGGAATACATGGATATATTTCCTTAAGAAGAAATCTGAAGCCTTTGACAGGTTTAAAGAATTTAAGGCTCTCGGTGGAAAATCAGACAGAGAAGAAGATAAAGGTGCTGAGGACAGATAATGGTGGAGAGTTTTGCAGCAAGCAATTTGAAGAATTCTATAAGAAATGTGGTATAGAACGACAGAAGACTACTCCATATACACCTCAGTAAAATGGAGTTGTAGAAAGAATGAATAAGACGTTGATGGAAAGGGCAAGAAGCATGCTCAGTGGTGTCGGGTTAGGACATGAATTTTGGGCAGAGGCGGTGGATACTGCATGTTACCTGGTCAACAGGTCACCTTCATCAGCGTTGGAGGATAGGACTCCACAAGAGGTATGGACTGGTAAGAAACCCTCTCTTTCACATCTGAGGGTATTTGGATGTGATGCATATGTACATGTTCCAAAGGAGAAACGAACCAAGTTGGATAGTAAATCTAAAAAGTGCATCTTTATTGGGTATAAGGATGGTTTAAAGGGTTATAAGCTTTGGAACCCAGTCACACGGAAGGTTGTGTACAGCTGAGATGTGGTGTTCAGAGAGGTAAAAGATGTTATTAAATATGAAGTCCAACCAAAGGAACCTAAGAAGATAGAGTTTGAGCTTAAGGAGGAAGAATCAAACTCTACTATAGAGGAGGAATCAAAAGATGAAGAGCCACAAACTCTGGGTGTGAGAAGATCAGTTTGAGAAAGAAGGCAGCTTGAAAGGTATAGTCCATCTACTTTCTGTTCAAATTTTGCTTTGTCTGTTACTGATGATGATCCCAGAACTGTGAAGGAAGAAGTGGATTCAGAGGATGGAAAACTCTGGAAAGAGGCCATGGTTGATGAAATGGCATCTTTGCACAAAAATAAGGCTTGGGATCTGGTGGAGTTGCCGGCTGGAAGGAAACCCATTAGCAGCAAATGGGTGTTCAAAAAGAAGACAAATGTAGAAGGAAAAGTGGAGAAACACAAAGCTCGGTTGGTAGCAAAAGGTTATTCCCAGGTGCCAGGAATTGATTTTGGTGATATTTTTTCTCCTATTGCCAAGGTAACTTCCATTAGATTACTTTTATCTATTACTGTTGCTTTTGATTTTGAGGTAGAACAGATGGATGTGAAGACAAAATTTCTTCACGGGGATCTGGAAGAGGAAATCTACATGAAGCAACCTGAAGTCTTTGCGGTGAAGGGTAAGAAAGAACTGGTATGCAAGTTAAAGAAGTCTCTGTATGGGTTAAAACAGTCACCAAGGATGTGGTATCAGAAATTTGATACATTTATACGGGGACTTGGCTTCACCAGAAGCAAAGTAGATCACTTTGTGTATTTTAAATTAATTGGTGACCGTGTTATTTATCTAGTCTTGTATGTGGATGATATGTTGCTGGTTGGAAATGACAAAGAAATTATCCAGGATTTGAAGACTCAATTGTCCTCCAAATTTGACATGAAAGATCTTGGTGCTGCAAACTATATTTTGGGCATGGAAATTAAAAGAGATCGGGCAAAGAGGAAGCTCTGGTTAAACCAGAGGAAGTATGTCGAGACAATACTGCAGAGGTTTAATATGCAGGATAGTAAACCAGTGAAGGTTCCTATTCCTGTAGGTGTGAGGTTAACTGCTAAATAGTGTCCCAAGACACAAGAAGAGGAAGAGGACATGTCCCATGTTCCATATGCAAGTGCAGTCGGTAGCCTGATGTATGCAATGGTCTGTACTAGACCAGACATTGCACATGCAGTGGGAGTATTGAGCAGGTTTATGTCAAAACCAGCGAAGGAGCATTGGATAGTAGTGAAGCGGGTTTTCAGGTATTTGTGTGGCACTAATGATTATGGTTTGTGCTACCAAGGAAGACCAGGATTGGACAGAATGTTGGATATTCGTGGCTTTGTTGATGCAGACTGGGTAGGAGATTTGGATCAGAGAAGATCTACAAGTGGGTATGTGTTTAACCTCTTTGGAGGTGCAGTCAGTTGGATGAGTAAGAAACAATCTGTAGTGGCACTATCAACTACAAAGGCATAATACATGGCAGCCACTCATGCAAGCAAGGAAGCAGTTTGGTTGCAGAGATTGTGTTCAAGTATGGGGTTAGTATAGGGAGCTATAAGGATAGACTGTGACAGCCAAAGTGCAATTTTCTTGGCAAAGAACCCCGCATATCATTCAAAGACAAAGCACATTGATGTTCAATATATTTTTGTGAGGGATATGATAGAAAACAAAAAGGTGTTGCTGGTAAAGGTGGAAACTTTGAAGAATACTGCAGATGCATTGACAAAATCTGTGAGCTTTGAGAAATTCTCTTGCTGTAGAGAGACAATGGGCATTTTAGGGTTGTAAAAATGACTAAGCTCTCTTGTGGCCCCCTGTGGAAAGAAAACAACAAGTGGGAGAATGTTGCATTGTGTTATATTCTTTCCACAACTAGCCCACGTAGTTAACTGGGGGGTTAGATGGGGGGCGGAGCCCCCCTTCATTTTGCCGATTGTGTAGCGAGGCGGGGGTCACAAGGGGTTTGAGGCGTGCCTGTAACCCCACTTTATGGGGTCCGGGGCAACACCATGAAAAATTTTGGTTTTGAACCCTATGTTAGGATGGGTAAACCCACCTATGGTTTTGTGCATGATTTTCGCACATGTTTTTGGACGCGATGGTTTTTGGTCCATGGTATTGGACGCAATGGTTTTTGGTCCACGGTATTGGATGCTTCAGCATGTATAAATATGTATTATAACATTGAGAACATAATGAAAAATCAAGCTGGTAGTCCCAGTTTTGGGATCCAGGGGAAAATCTCTGTGTATATGTGTTTTATGTGTTATGCTCTCGCATTGTTTATTTTTTGTGTTTTAGAATTCATATGCAGGTAATTTCTGTACGGGGTTAAAACCTACAGTTTCAAAGCCTTCAAGTTTTGACAATTTTACATTTGGAATTTAGTTTTAAACAAGGGGGCTGCGCAGCAGCTAGTCCCTGCTCTAAGCCGGAGGAATTTAGAGGTTCAGTTCCCAGGATGGGTTGACGGGATAGGATGACGTTACATGGGACCATGTTATACTTGGTATCTGCATGCCACTTCCTGAATCTAGCCACGTCACGCAAGGATCCCGACAAACAGGATCGAGATCCGGTCACCAGTTCTGGTCTTCTCCGGCTTCAACCAGTTGTTAACGCCTTGTATTCTGCTGATGGAAGTAGAGTTATTTCAGATGTTGGGTGATGGGACAAAAGCTACAACATTCTTTATTTATGTCTTCAAGGTGGAAGCCCCAATGCGGAAGGAAGGTCGACTAAAGTCAAGTAGGTATATATAATTTATCCGAATAATAAAAACATCTTTGCATGAATAAATAATTATTAAGAAGTTGTTTATCTCTAAGAACTCAAACACCAATACTCTAAAGAATAAGTTAAAACAATTTGAGTTCAGAAAACATGTTTACATGAATAACTTAAACCGAAGCTGTTTATCTCCAAGAACTCAAACACCAATGCTCTAAAGAGCACAATGCTAGAAAGTGCCAAATTCTTGATAAAAGATGCATGCAGCGGTTCACAATTCAGTAGTTGAATATCCTAGATCCCAACAAAATACCTGCTTTTGCTCACTGTAAAAACAACTATTAATTATATCATATATCATCCACATTCCCACGCAACAGGGCCATTTCTATTAGCATTAGATTCAAAGTTCATTTCTTGAACGAATGATTTACAAAATTATTTTAGTTTTTTTGAGAAAAAGTTATGTAAGATAAGATATGGCAGTTAAAAAGGTATACGCTAAAGTAACTTTACAGAAGCCTCCATCAGCATATAGCTTAGAAAGTGAGCCAATCGACTGTCGAAGGAATGGGAATTCAAGACCCAACTCGGTCTCGAACAGAGGGAAAAAGAATGGATAGTTTTCTAAGAATCTCGACGAGGAGGACACTGTTATTTATCTAGACGAGGGTAAACCCATTGAACATAGCCAATCGTTGGTTCTTCATCAACTATCCCAATATGTGAAGGCACTTGGGGCTCTGTCTCCCTATTCCGCATGTGACATCGGTCTGGAAAGGGTGGATGTTCTTAAGTGGCTTGGACACAACCTTTTCATAGCGCGAGCTTGTGGCAATGAACAATTGTTACTTATAGGCACAGTACAAAGTCAAGGAACCCAATTCATTCAGCTCTCCGAGGGTAGGTGCTAAACCGAAGCGAAGGCAAGCATCTGTATCCGCGTTACCGTAGTGATGCCCACATGATTGTTTTGTCATGAGAAACACAATTATGTATCTCTCTTGTTGAACGCCAACCAGCATGCATACCAAATGCCTTATTACGATAAACACCAACCTGCCTGCATGCATACCAAATGCCTTATTCTGGCATAAAGAAATCGTCTCGGTAGCGGGCGGTGGAACAAAGGTTAGCTTGGCTGTCAGCTAACTAGTTCTAACTTTAGTTCTTCTGCTCATGGTCCATATGAAGACCTTGAACCAACTAGTTCTAGTTTTAGTTCTTCTGCTAGTGGTCCCTTCTGCTTGTGGTCCATATGAAGACCTTGAACCAGTAGCTGCCATCTCGCCCAATACCAGCGATATACCAAAAAGTTCGGCAACAGTAGCTCCAGAGCCATGTTTTCAGGTGCAGAATCAAAGCGAGTAGTTCCACCAGTAGTAGTTCAAGATGCAGCAAGGGTAGACCATCAATTAATTGTTCTTCCCTTCCCTATATTAGGTGAGGTGGGTGAGGCCCTGATGGCTCCTAGCTTCTGTAAAAAGCAAAAAGTTTCAAGGTGACTGGTTGCAGAGGTTACAAATACGGGGGCAGAAGCAAAGGTAGCCAGTAGGTACAATTCTTTAGCCAATTTATATGGTATTTGAGTGGTGTTTGTAGAGGTATAACAACATATGAGGTGCTTTTTTGAAGAACAAGCACAATATCTACTCTAGGAGATGGGGCACATCTGTGATAGGAGTTATAACCAGCAGCTTGGGCACATTTTCCGGGGCACGTCTGTGATAGGAGTTATAACCAGTAGCTTGGGCACATTTTCCAGGGTTGTTATGTGCCTTAGTTACAGCATAAAAGGGAACATTCTTAACCATTGTTTCTGGTGCCTGCTGACTGGGTAGAGGGAGCGCACTACCTTAGATCTTCTTTACCCATTTACTATGATGCCCCTTATTTCAGGCATTAAAACAACAGTTATTCTATTAGCAAGTGCTTGACTAAGTTTAGCAGGGCAAGCATATGTCTTTCAGTCTCAGTTAATAGTGAAGTGATTGTTGTTTTTAGCACTCAGAAGAGGACGCATGCTGGGTAACTTCATCAAAATTGAATAAGCATGACATAATAGACAATGTAGGTGTGTTCTTGCAGCTTTCTTCAGAATTATGAAGAAGCAGCTTTCTTCAGACTTCCGAAGAACCGAAGCTAATGCCTGAAGCCAAGCTAATGCCTCCTACAGCAAAAGGAAATCAGGCAGAAGTAGCTTGCCTCTTGCGGCAAAAGGAAAATAGAAACAAGCTAGAAAGTTGGAAAATGTTGCATGAAGACAAGTATTACTCTTCATGAATCATTAATGTTAATGTTTGTCTTGCTCTTATTCTATCTGCTCTTACTTACAGTTGAGATGGGGAGATGTGCCTCCACTTATAACCTTATCCTTTATATATAAAATAGATAATCATACCTTGATGACGATAACTCAATGCCTCCAGCAAGAAAAGAATGCCTCTACAACAAAAAGCCCTAACAAAGAGAGGGGAGCTGAAGCCTGCAATAGAAAATCAACTTCCAAGCATGGTGGAAGTGGCTAACAAAGATAGGGGAGATGAAGCCTGCAATAGAAAATCAACTTCCAGGCATGGCAGAAGCGGCCAGACATCAACTTCTAGGCATGTAGGAAGCAGTCCTGTTATTGAATTGTCAAACTTCCCCTTCATGCATCACCGCCGGTATGCTCTACAACTGATAACAACATGCACCACCCCCTGGCAGCTGGCAGTTGTTGCACCACATGGAAACTTCAATGCACCATCTGGCAACTACAACTTGGGAACTTGCTTTAGCTTACCATTATAACATTTAACATCTGTTAAACTGTAAAACTAATGATAGCATTAGTTGACACTATGTTTCCATTAGTTTACACTATGAAATAGATTTCCGAAATAAGTACACATAATATATGATTTTGGCCTCTTCGCCTCGGGAAGAGGCCAAATAATATGGTGAAACTATATGCCTCTGAAAACTTTGGTTTATAAGTGGTAGGGACTAATAACAAACAAGTGAATTAATAGAATAACATCTTTAAATGATTACTATAGTCCCCGGCCATTGCCAAATGGCAGGGACTAATAATAGAGGATTTTGGGATCTTACTTTGGTTATAACTAGTTGTATTTAACACTATACTCGATTTTACAAAAATCTTCATGATTGATCTAAACATTATAGTTAGTTTATAAAATCTCATGTTTTAAGAATATTGACTATTCTAGATGATGTTTATCCAAAATGATAAATCTAGAGTTTAATTTTTTAAATGATCTTTTATACAAAAATTTAATAATATTATGAAAAAGTGTTTGTAATAGATCAATTATAATTTGGTAGGGATTTAAAACATTATCATTAATTGAAAGCAAAATCAAACTTAATACAATTTGGGTGAAAATTTGTTTGTAATAGATTAACTACAATTTGGGAGGGATTAATAAATCATGGTTACTTGAAAGTAAATCTAAGTTTGACATAATTTACCTCTTATTAGCTTACTCATTAGAATAGTTTTCTAGATCAAATC
Organism: Pinus tabuliformis; assembly: GCA_031772625.1. Taxonomy (NCBI): domain Eukaryota; kingdom Viridiplantae; phylum Streptophyta; class Pinopsida; order Pinales; family Pinaceae; genus Pinus; species Pinus tabuliformis. The sequence continues at coordinate 189,482,645 of CM062810.1, read as the reverse complement.
ACTGCGAGCATGAGAGTGGAATGCTGGCATAACCTCGGGGCCTCCTATCGTAACAAGGTCCCTTTTGGGCACATCGCGATCCCTTGAGTGTGCATTATTGACGTGATTCACCTTTGCCTCATGGAGCACACAGTTGCTCCATCTAAATTATGCCTCAAAATAAGCTCACTTATATAATCTCTATAGCCTTAATTACTTAGTGGAATATGGTGACTCTTTGATATAGTGCAAGCAATGTTGCTCTCACTTCTACTTCAATTCATAATTCCATTCATAAACACATGAGTATTATATGCAAGACATAAATCCATCATAAACATCATCATCCACGTGCACAAATTTATAATGGAATAGCCTTCTAGCCTTCTTTTATTAATGAATCAACCTTGCAAAAATCATTGGGCAATGGCACAGGTTGCAAGAGTACAAAGCCAAAAAATGAATGTACAAAGGTTCCAACCTTGTTGCACCCTTTGGACCTACTCAGATCCCTCCAACACATTCATAGGTTGTCTCAGCGCCCTACAAGTCGTCTTGACACCTCTTTAGGTCATCTTTGTACCTTGCAGTTCACTATCACTCTCCTTGTCCCATTCTTGTATGAGGTCTCCATGATCGTAGGCCCCCAAGCCTTTCTTCACTCAAATCCTTCACAACCTTCAATTTTCACTTCCTTTCACCTTCATTTGCGAGACAGATCATGCTATCGAAGGTTACTTTAGTTCATTCGACTTCCTCCTCCTCCATCTTGTGACTCCTCTACTTATACAAGTCATGCCTCACGTTGTCCCACCTTCTCACGGGTTGACTCACCCTTATGATCGAGCACCTTGGGCCAAGTGATGAGTGCCAGTATTGCAGCAAGGATGCTGCAACTCCTAGGCTACCAGCTTTACTTATCAACCCGGGGTTTGTACAAACTTGGAGGTGACACTGATGTATGCACAAGTAAAAGTGATGGTTCTGCATGTTGTCACTGTTCAGTTGGCGAGATACCACTGGGATTCCAAGCCAAACTTGTATAGTGTTAGAAGAAGCTTGTTTATTTGATGGAAGAATGGAAAATCTACTCTAAGAGAGTTACTCTACTCCAGTAATCGAAAAAACCCAACATGTAATACTAAACCACACCATACCCTAATTAACCATTTAAGCAGTTATGCTAAGCAGAATTGCTAAATAAACACTAAACAAATGCTACTATCTAAGTTGCAGAAGTAAAAAAGAAAATCAAACAATACTAATGTGCAAGCAAAGAAACTAAACTAAATCTGTTTTCATTTCTTTGGTTTTTTTTTTTTTGGCAAAATCAAGTATGCAAGGTAATGTTCTTATGGATGTGACAGGTGGATGGAAGGTGTTTGAGTATGGCTAAAAGGTTTATGAAGTGGTTGGATGGTGTGGAGGGGTCCTAGGAGGATTTTTGTGACTTCCTAGAGGTTTCCCATTAATTCGGCCTCAAAACAGGCTGTTTCAGGAAAACCTACAGGATGTACTAGAAACCTACAGGATACAACCGAGAGCTAATTTTGAGGTGCTTGAGGTGTTGGGAAGCTTGGGAAAGGTGTGTGATGGGTGGAATGGAGTGTTAGAAGTTCTAGGAGCACTCAGGAGTCAATATCCAAGATAAGGGATGGCTAGATTCACTCAATGTATCTAGGGGAATTTTAATGAAAAATGATGAAAAACTAGTGAGGGTGATGGTGAAACAAGGGATGGCTAAGGTGGATGAAGTGGAAGGTGGTTGCCGGTGATGAATTCTTGGACTCCTCCTAAAGTACCTGCTTCTCTTAAAACATGTGTGTCTTCCTAGAACTATGCAACAAGATACTTTTTCATAAACTAGAAAAGCATGAATCAATTGCCTATATTATGCATGAAGAAAGTTGATAAAGGGAATGAAAACATGAGTGAGATATTATTGCAGAAATGGAGATGGAAAAATATGACAATGAAATCTACCTTGCAACATGAACCAAATATTGAATCAAAGACAACAAACTCCAAAGATCATACAAGAACTAGAAATCTGTGTTTTTGGGGCTGCTGAAGGGTCCCTTCCTCAAGTCATGGTCCCAAAGGGAGGAAGTGAGGCCAAGACACCTGATGAAAACCTTGTGGTTCTCATTTTTCTCCTTACTAACCTACTATTTGAAAGAAGGCACAAATGGAAGCAAACTATCACACAACCAATCTAATCTACACTGCTGTAATGGAAATGCATCTACTAAGCAAATGAACAATTAAGCTATGAATCTACACTAGCATATATGTACAATAAAGAGGAGCCTTGGCTGCTAGGGTTGGTCCCTAACCCAAGAGCTTTAGCTCTCTGAGTTAACTCAGTGCTAGCTTAAAACAAAACTCATTCTTATTACCAAAACATAGATTACATAAAAAACTGTCACAAGTCTTATAGCTCGAAAATAGAGTATAGTTTTACAATAAAAAATCTGAATCCTTCTAAGGTCCTAGGTCTCTCTACTTATACATCTGAATTCTCCAAAAACTTCCTTAAAATTAGGGAGGCTGGGCTCCCAAACTCGGGATAAACTGTTGCTTTGTCTTTCACTTGCTTAGCTGCCTTCTAGTCCTCATGATTTGGCTGTTTGCACTCCGAGCTGATGGAGGAATATTTGAATGGAAGGGTAGTAAATGAGGAGGATTTACCTCCTATAATCCATCTCCCTTGTCCCATTCGAGTTTTTACCTTGGCCTTTGTCAAAATTCCTTTCTTTAATCCTTTAATCCTGCATTAAATGCACATTAGATCACAAAGAAAAATATCCAACTCTAACTCATCTCATAAACAAAACATAATCAAAATTATGTAATAAGTTATGAGAATAGTTGTTTGACTAGGCTATAAGGTGAATTAAGGCCCATATAATTACCCAATGATGAGGCTCATCATCGCCCCCCTACTGACAATGTTGCTCATCCTTTGAGAAACTTAGTCAATATCCATATCCTTCATGGCTCTGGTAGCCTCTTTGACATCCTAGGCCTCTGTTGTGGTCTCCTCTTCCTGTTCATAGAAGCCTTCTTTCTTTTCTACCTCTTCCCACTGCCTCTTTTCTTTTTCTTATTTTATCCCTTCTAGCATCCCTAAGAGTAGTGGTGGACTGAGTTTTAGGCCTATACGATTGACCTTCAACCTTTGCATATATTTCTTATACATAGGTGTCATGTTGAGTGCCTCTCTCAACCTTTGAGGGGAGTGATATTCTCTTATATTTAAGTTGTATGGAAGTGTGTTCCATCTCCTTAGGCAAGCATGTATACTATCATCCCCTAGTAGCCTAAAAATGTCAAATTGATTTCTCTTGGGCAACAAGATATCTAGGTGCCAGCTAAGGATCATTTGTAATAAAATTATGCGTACTGATGAGGGCCATCGGATTTGATTGTTCATCTATGATCAAAATAGGTTCAGTTTGCTCTCTAGCCAATATCCTTTTCATCTCTGCAACTCTTGACTCATCATGGTTCATCCATGATGTTAAAGCCATTAATTGTAGATCTCCTAGCTTAGAATTAGGGTCCCAAACATTCATGTTTGTGAGGGCCATGTTGTGCAAATAAAATTCAGCCATTTTGGCCCTATCCTTTAGTGTGCTTTGATCACAAATATCAATAAACTTCCTGTAGTCCTGAAATGGCATGGTTCCCCTCTGTGCTAGTGTCTTAATCTGAAACTACATCCATTGTTTTTTGAGGTAGAGAGCATAGGATTTGGCTGGCATCCTACACTGGATTGCCTCCAAGGAGAGGCTGGCCATACATGCTAGTTGGTTCTCTCTTTCCTACAGTTGTCCCCTCAGCCATGCATTTTCTGTCTCTAGTTGATTTCTCATTATAGCTTCTTTGTCCCTTAAGCCACTTAGTTCTCTGCCCATTTCTTTGAGTTTCTCTTCCATGTGCCCAATGTCTTCCACCCCCTTTGATTTGGCGATCTGCATCCATCGGTGAGTTCTGGCCCTCTCCTTCTCAAGCTCAAAGAACAGTGGGATGGCAAATTTTTGAGGTATGACCCTGCCTCCTTCAATAAACCAGTAATAGGAGTCCAGGTTAGGTTGGGGGCTGGGTTCCTTTGTCTCTGGGTCCTCCTCTTTAGCTTCTTGTTGCTCCCCTACCTTTCTTTCCAATTTCTGTGCCTCCTGTAGATTCAGTAGAGTATCATGTAGGACTGTTTTTGCTTCCTGTAGATTTTGCTGTGGATCCTGTAGGATTGTCTTATCCTTTGAGGAAGTTGATATAGTAGTAGGCCTCCTTACATAGGTTATAGGGGACTTTAGGGAAGGCATTTTGTCTTTTTGTGTAGGGGAATCTTCAATCTCAATAGGAATTTTTATTGATGTTTGTGGCTTCCCCTATCTTATTCTTGTGCCCTTTCTTGTCCTAAAATATAGTGGGGTCTGCCTCTGCCTTTTACCTTTTTGCTTGATTGGGGTGCTAAGAGTAGTGAGAGCAGCTGTTGCCTCCCTCTCAGTGGCCTCTGGAGACACCCTAGGTGACTCCTCCTTATGATTTGTCCCCTCTGTTCTATTTCCTTCTTCCTATATGTTTTTCCCATCTTCTTCTTCTTGTAGATCTTCATCACCTCTATCAGTTTCCTCCTTAATTTCCTCCTCTATTTCTTCATCATCCTTCTTCTCTTCTCCCACTTCTTCTTCATCTTCATCATGTTCCTCTGTGTCAGCTCTTTCTTCATCCATCTCATCCTCATCTTTCTCTGTATCCTCCTCTTCCTGTTTTACTTCCTCTTCAATGATAGTAGGACTAACATCATAAGTGAGAGCTTTGATGTCATCCTCTACTGGCATGTCTCTGAAAATTGGCCATGTTATAGGGGTTCTGAGGTTTTGGAGGGAATCTTCAATGAGGATCCTAATCAACCCATGGTGAGCCAATTTTTGGGAATTCCCCTCCACTTTGATGCTTGAGTCTATGAGTGATTGAATCAAGAAATATGGTATGTCGAGCCTCTAGTGAGGAGGTGTTTCTACTCCAAATCTTAATTATTCAAGGATCTTGAAATGATAGCCATAGAAAACACTATATCTACCCTCACATGAGATGTATTTGATGAGTTGGTAGCCTACCTCACTCCATGGGTATGGCAGACTTTCCCTCCTTACTCCATTTTTGTCCTTAGTGGGTTCTTCACCTTCTAAAAAGAATTTTCTTTTTGCCACATGGATGTCTCCTTTGTCTTCTTTTCTCCATGGGATTCCTAAGGGAAGTGTGGTGACCCTGCTGACGAGCTCTGGGGTGAGATCTATAGTGATGCCCCTTATTACAATAGTGGCATGGATTCTATTGTGTGGAGTGAGGGAGAGAGCAAATTCTTGAGCCAGCTCATCATCATACCCTATGAATTTTTCGAAAAACCCTATCCAGTTATGTCTTGTGAAGATTTCAAGCATTTGGGGGTGTTGTTGGATTCTCACAATGTTTGTGGGCTCTCTCCTATTAAACCCTCTTGTAATCTTCTTGGTGAAGCTTGAGGAGAAAATGAGAGGGTTGAAATAATTTTTCAAATGTAGGAGAAAAACAGAGTTGACTGTGTATTTGATTCCCTTAACACAGTTGATCTGGAATTTATCCAGGAAAAAGAATTAAAGGTATTACAGACTCATGTGCATGGATGCGCCTAGGTTGCTTTATGCAATGGATCGATAAGATTGCGAAATACATAGGCACTGAGGCAGTTAGAGAAAACATAACAGTCAAACATGTAAACAAAACAAGTTTAATAAGGAGTTCACCCAATTCTCCTGGCTACATCTCCTGATCTAGCCTTTCAGTGGTGGCCTCTCTATTATGTTTTCAAGTAGAGTTTTTTTACAACAGTGAGCTCGATTCGAGACTCACTAAACAGAATGAAGTCAGTAGGAATGGAGTGCACAAACTCTCCTTACTGAAACTTGACCTCTGAGGGTCATAGTAGTATGACATGCCTATGTCGAGGAGTTTTCTTGAACCTCTCAAGCCTCTAATGGAGTACACAGACTCTCTGACTCTCTCTGGCTCTGTTTGGCTCGATGCTGCCTTCAGGTCAGCTCGGCTTCTACTCTCTGTTCTTTGCTATTAGCTTTATGTGTCTAGCTAACTCTTGTTTGCCTCTCTATGTCTTCTGTCAGGTCACGACATTAAAGCCAGTTTGTTCTTTTGACTGTTCGTTTCCGCTTCCCGACCTTCTAGTTTCCTTACCTCTGTCCATTTGAATTCCTCTGCTCTACGTCATCATCATTGGGTAACGCCTTGTAGGGAGGTGGCCACCTATTTCCCAACGAACTAGGTGTCAGATTCCTTGAATCATTTTTGAATGGCCATTAATTCCGTTTGCTTTAAGATTGCCCACGAATCATGAATCGTTTTCCAACTCATCATCCACGTCAAACTTCAAATCCCCTGTAATATTACTTTTTGACTTTGTCAAATTCAGTCAGTCATCGGTACGCATCTCCGCCATTGATTTGGGACCCCCAAATCCTACAGTCGTCCTTCATATCGGGCGGACAAGTCACACGATGTTTACCCGTCCGATGTGGACAGTTTTCTCTCTCATTCGCCGGACGCGTGTCGCTCAATGTGTGGCATCGGGCGAGGCTCAGTTAAAACTGTTTACCACCTTGAGACCTTCTAATATCCTACTGGTTTGTGGAATCCAAGCACTTTGGCACTTTCCTTCACTGAGGGGGACGCCTTGCGATACACGATTAGTGCTTAGCGCTAATCGCGTATCAGAAACCACCCCCGTTTCTCGATTTGGCCTCCAGTTTTGCCAGTTTGTGCCAGTGCGTGTTACCATGGGCCAACGATCTGCACGATTGACCGAGGGTCCTCGTTGCTATGCTCTGGCCACAACTACAACTGTTACGAGGATTCCTTCTGATAGCTTTGATTTTTCTAAGACTTGAATCTTTTAGCATAATTTGAAATAGTCATGAAAACTTAGAGAGTGTTCTAGGATCCAATTCGGATCACAAACTTCCCACTGAAAAAGCTTTTGGACCACCAAAAGTTGTTTTCTTTTAAGCATCAGTTAAGTGAGGGTATTTCTTCCTCGCTTGCTCAATTTCTATCCATTTCGCACTGCTTGGTTTTGAACCTTTGAGTCCAATCCTGAGGTATTCAACATCCCCTCTGCGCGTAGTTCTTACCTTCCTGTCCAGAACTGTATCTTCCTGCAATTCATTAAGATATTTAGGCAACAGATCATCAATAGAAGGAAATTGACTCTGCTCTTCAGGATCTTTGATTAATGAAGGTTCAAATAGTCTCAAGCTGTCTACATTAACGACTGAGTAGATGTGCATGTAAGCTGGTAGATCAAGGCGAAAATCATTCTCACCAATTTTCTCAAGTATCTTGAAAGGTCCATACCTTATTGGCTTTAGCTTCTTACCTTCACCTTGCATTTTGTCTTTGTTGATATACAACCAGACTTGATCACCAACTTGGAAACTATGCTCCATTTGATGCTTGTCATGCCTTGCCTTGTACTTGGCTTGGCTCTTTTCCAGCTGTTCCTGTACTGCCTGGTGAATCTCTTGGATTTTTTCAATGAACTTGGTTGCCTTGTCCACATCACTATGTCCATCAACTGCAATGGCTTTACCAAAGACAAAATCCAATGGAGACCTTGGTGTGAAACCAAAACAGGTCTCAAAAGGAGATCTCTATGTAGAAGAATGTTTAGCTCGGTTTTAAGCATGCTGCACATAACATAAATTTTCATCCAAAAGTTTGGGATGCTTTCTGCAATAGCCTCTAACCAACTGGATCAATGTCCTATTGACCACTTCGGTTTGGCCATCTATTTGCGAATGAAAAGTTGTGCTCTTCTTCAGCCTGGTGTTCATCAATTCCCACAAACTTGACCAAAATTTCCCAACAAATCAGGTATCTCGATCTGATATTATGGAAATGGGTAATCCAAAATGGACCCATACATGCTGGAAGAACAAATTTGCAATTTGTTCAGCTGTAATCTGTTTGTTACAATGTATTAAAATACACATTTTGCTGAACCTATCCACAACAACATATAAATAGTCATGACCTTTCCTAGATTTAGGCAGCCCTCCAACAAAGTCCATGGAAACACTTTCCCAAGGATGAGAAGGAACTAGTGGAGTGTACAAGCCTAGTTTTCTATTGTTGGCCTTGCTTTTAGCACACATGGTACACCCTCTTACATATCTAGAAACCGTCTCATTCATTTTTTGCCAATAACAAAATCTTTGCAGCTGTGCAACTGTTTTACTTACACCAAAGTGACCTGATATTAGAGAAGTGTGTGCTTCTCAAATTATCTTTACTCTTTTAGTTTTTGGAATACATAGCTTCCCAAAATGATACAAGAGTTGGTCCTTAACATGATAATCCAATTCTCCTACTTGTTTTCCTTGACTTAAAGTTGCATATACATCTTTAAAATCTATATCTTGAGCATATTGTTCAATGTAGCTGTCATGCAATACTGAATTATGTTTAAGTATAGTAGATGCATTTATAATTGATCTGGACAACATATCTACAAATTTATTGTGTATGCCCTTTTTATATCTAATGACTAAATGAAACTGTTGTAGAAAACCCATCCATCTATAGTGTCTTGATTGCTGCAACTTAGTTTGGGAGTGTAGATATTGAAGTGGTTGATGATCAGTATGTATAACTATCTCTTTGCCAATTAAGTAATGTTTCCACTTTTTCACACTCTATACTAATGCATACAATTTTTTATCATATGTGGGATAGTTAACTACTATAGAATTAAATGTCTCAGAATGACAACATATGGGTTTAACGTGCTGCATCAACCCTGCTCCCATGGCATAGTCACTGCCATTTGTTTCAATCTCAAATGGTCTTTGAAGATCGGGCAATGCTAGTACTGGTGTTGTACTAATCTTTTCTTTCAAGGTGTCGAAGGCTTTCTGTTGTTTGCCTCCTCACTGAAACACCTTGTTCAATCCTGTTAAAGCATGTAAGGGAGTTGCAATTAAGGAAAGTTAGAAATAAACTTTCTCCAATATTGTGCTGCTCCTAAGAAGCTTCTAACTTCTGTAGCATATTTGGGTTTAGGCCAGTTTACAATGACTACAACCTTAGAGGGATCTATCTTCAATTCACCACCCCCTACTATATGTCCCAAATAATTCAAATATGTTTTGCCAAATTCACATTTTGAGAGTTTAACATAAAGATTTTCTCTTTTCAAAACATCTAGAGTTTGCTAACATGATTTAAATGTTCTTCCCATGTTTTTCTAAATTTAAGAATGTCATCCAGATATACAATAACAAAATCATCAAGAAAAGGTCTGAGTACATCATTCATTACTCTCATGAAAGTAGCAGGAGCATTAGTTAAGCCAAAAGGCATAACCAGCCACTCATACAGTCCCTGCTTTGTATTGAAAGCAGTCTTCCATGCATCCTGCTCTACAACTCTAACCTGCTAATAGCCACTATGCAAGTCTAATTTGGAAAAATAAACAACTTCTTTCAACTGATCTAATAAATCATCTATGCGAGGAAGGGGATCATGTTTTTGATCGTTATCTTATTCAGTGCTCGGTAATCAATGCACATTCTCCACGAGCCATCGTTCTTTCTCACCAGAATAATTGGAGACCCGCACAGTGATGTGCTAGGTCTGATGTACCCCTTCTCGAGCAACTCCTGTACCTGCTTCTTGATTTCTACATTCTCTAAAGTGGACAACTTGTACATTCTGATGTTATACAATGGAGCATCTTGCTGCATATTAATATCATGCACTATTTCCTTTTTGGGTGGCAGACCTTTAGGTTCTTGAAACAATATATCATATTCTAAAACAATTTTTTCTAAATCAGCTTGCTGTTTAGCATCACAACTCTCAAATACATTGGTTTTATCAGGTTTCCTTTCCTTTACAACCATCAGTAAAAATTGTTTGCATGAATTTACAATTCGTTTCATCTTCCCTGAGTTTATAAGAGTATAATTATTCTTGAGCTTATGAGCTCTTACAATATATTCAATTCCATCTTTAACAAGTAGATACTTGTTCTCAGCTCTATAGAAAATAGCTTTTCTATCATACAAGTAAGGACTTCCTAAAACAATTCCACATATATCCAAAGGAACTATATCTAACTCAACCTCATCTACAAATGTTGACCCAAAAGAAAACTTAAGTTTACATTGTCTAGTCACTTGTAGCTTTGCTTTATCACATAACGAACCTAATGGATATGGTTTCTTGTGAGGTGTGGTTAGTAATCCCAACTTATTTACAATTGCTTCAGAAATTAAATTTACTTGTGAGACACTATCAAACAAAGTATCAATCTTTTGATGATTGGAAATAACTCGAATATGAAAAAGCTCATGTCTTTTTCTCTCATTTCCTTCATTATCAGTAGATTGTGTAGAATTACTAGTAGATGCTTAAGATTTTTTACCTTTTATACCTGTGGTTGTGATTGTTGCTTCATCTCTTGAGTCTGACCCCAAATCCTTTTGAATAGCTACAACAACCTTCTTGTTCTTGCCATCGAACTTCTTAGGTTTCATCTTCGGATGAAGAATCTAGTAGTGTTCATCATCATGCCCATCCTTTTTACAGTGAGTGCATGAAGACTTGCTTTTCTGTATAGTGTTTGTCTTCCTCTCTTTCCATTTCTATTTTCTTTTCTCCTTATTTTTGCTTGCAGTGGGTTTGGATGATCCCCCAACTTCTGGGTTCCCATTCTTACCTCTAGCTTCTAGATGCGTAGCCTGAATGGATACCTCATCTATGCGGATGGGATTAAACATGAGGATAGTGTGCCTCATTTAGCTGTGTAGACCACCTATATACTTCAACAGAGTCTCAGGTGAGTCTAAAGAAATTCCTAGAATCAAAGCTCTTTTCCTAAATTCTTGGGTGTAACCTTGTACACTTTGCCCTTTTAGTTGTCGAAGAGTTTGCCAGCTCATCATGGCTTGCTGCATGTAGGCTAGTGGATAGAATTTCATTTTAATTGCAGAAACAAATTCATTCCACACGGAAAGAATCTTACCATGTTTCTTCATGTCAGCTTGTGTCCTGCCTTCCCACCATACCAAGGTAGTGCCTCCAAGGTGTAGGCTGGCCAACTGAATCTTACTATTGTCTGAGTCAATGCTCTGCACTCTGCAATAAACATCAACCTGTCTGATCCAATTATCCAACTTCTCTGCATTCAACTCTCCATCATATATTGGTAAATCAAATTTAACCTCTAATTTAATCAAAGATGTCTTCTTTTTATTTTCAGGGCTATTAGGAGGCGTGAGAAATTTTCTTTCTTTCCCTTTGCCTTTAGAGTGGTCATGGAGGAGAGATTCTTCTACTCCTTTGTCTTGTTTGGAGTTTGATGAATATTCATCTCTATTTTTCTTAAATTCCCTATACATTTCCTCCACCATGGATCTCATGGTCATAAAACTACCCATGAACTGGGGGTCTGATTCCAAGGGATTTTCTTCTGACATTTTCCTCTTAGAATAGACTCTTCCAATTTCCGGGTTAGTTTCAGCCAACTCTCCTTCTCCTAATTTAAGCTTTGATCTAGTTAGGATTCAACAACAAGATCCAGCACAAGCTTGTCTAACATTAGTAACCTAGAGATCTGATACCTCTTGATCTGGAATTTATCCAGGACAAAGAATTAAAGGTATTATAGACTCATGTGCATGGATGTGCCTAGGTTACTTTATGAAATGGATCGATAAGATTGTGAAATACATAGGCACTGAGGCAGTTAGAGAAAACATAATAGTCAAACATGTAAACAAAACAAGTTTAATAAGGAGTTCATCCAATGCTCCTGGGCTACATCTCCTGATCCAGCCTTTCAGTGGTGGCCTCTCTATTATGTTTTCAAGAAGAGTTTTTTTACAATAGTGAGCTCGATTCGAGACTCACTGAACAGAATGATGTCAGTAGGAATGGAGTGCATAGACTCTGCTTACTGAAACTCGAGCTCTGAGGGTCACAGTAGTATGACAGGCCTATGCCAAGGAGTTTTCTTGAACCTCTCAAGCCTCTAATGGAGTACATAGACTCTCTGACTCTCTCTTGCTTTGTCTAGCTCGATGCTGCCTTTAGGTCAGCTTGGCTTCTACTCTTTGTTCTCTGCTATTAGCTTCCTGCATCTAGCTAACTCTTGTCTACCTCTCTATGTCTTCTGTCAGGTCACACCTTTAAAGTCAGTCTGTTCTTTTGACTGTTCGTTTCCGCTTCCAAGCCTTCTGGTTTCCTTACCTCTGTTTGTTCGAATTCCTCTGCTCTGCGTCATCATCATTGGGTAATGCCTCGCACGGAGTTGGCCACCTCTTTCCCAAAGAACTGGGTGTCAGATTCCTTGAATCATTTTTGAATGGCCGTTAATTCCATTTGCTTCAAGATCGCCCATGAATCATGAATCGTTTGCCAACTCATCATCCACATCGGACTTCAAATCCCTTGTCATCTTGCTTTTTGACTTGTCAAATCCAGTCAGTCATTGAGACGTATCTTCGCCGTTGATTTGGGCCCCCCAGATCCTACGGTCGTCCTTCATATCGCGCGGACAAGTCGCACGATGTTTACCCGTCCAATGTGGATAGTTTTATCTCTCATCCACTGGACGCGTGTCGCTCGATGTGTGGCATTGGGCAGGACTCAGTCAAAACTGCTTACCACCTCGAGGCCTTCCGATATCCTGCCGGTTTGTGGAATCCCGCGCTACGGAACCGAATGTGTTACTTTTCCAAATTTTATAACGATTTTGGGTCTGGGTCTTTCGAGGCTTTCCTTCACTGAGGAGGATGCCCTACGATACATGAATTAGAAACCACCCTTGTTTCTCGATTTGGCCTCCAGATTTGCCAGTTTGTGCCAGTGTGTGTTACCATGGGCCAACAGTCTATGCGCTCGACCGAGGGTCCTTGTTGCTCTGCTCTAGCCACAACTGTAACTGTTACGAGGATTCCTTCTGATAGCTTTGATTTCTCTAAGACTTGAATCTTTTAGCATAATTTGAAATAGTCATGAAAACTTAGAGAGTGTTCTAGGATTCAATTCAGATCATGGCCTTCCCACTAAAAAATCTTTTGGACCACCAAAAGTTGGTTTTCTTTTAAGCATCAATCGAGTGAGGGTATTGCTTCCTTGCTTGCTCAATTTCTATCCATTTCGCATTGCTTGGTTTTGAACCTTTGAGTCCAATCCTAAGGTATTCAACATCCCATCTACGCGTAGTTCTTACCTTCCTGTCCAGAACTGTATCTTCCTGCAATTCATTAAGATATTTAGGCAATAGATCATCAATAGAAAGCAATTGACTCTGCTCTTTGGGATCTTTGATTAATGAAGGTTGAAATAGTCTCAAGCTCTCTACATTAACGAATGAGTAGATGTGTATGTAAGCTGGTAGATCAAGGCAAAAAGCATTCTCACCAATTTTCTCAAGTATCTTGAAAGGTCCATACCTTATTGGATTTATCTTCTTACCTTCACCTTGCATTCTGTCTTTGCTGATATACAACTAGACTTGATCACCAACTTGGAAACTATGCTCCATCTGATGCTTGTCATGCCTTGCCTTGCACTTGGCTTGGCTCTTTTCCAGATGTTCCTGTACTGCCTGGTGAATCTCTTGGGTTTGTTCAATGAACTTGGTTGCCTTGTCCACATCACTGTGTCCATCAACTGCTATGTCTTTACCAAAGACAAAATCCAAGGGAGACCTTGGTGTGAAACCAAAACAGGTCTCAAAAGGAGATCTCCGTGTAGAAGAATGTTTAGCTCGGTTGTAAGCATGCTGCACATAACATAAATGTTCATCCCAAAGTTTGGGATGCTTGCTACAATAACCTCTAAGCAACTAGATCATTTTCCTATTGACCACTTCAGTTTGGCCATTTGTTTGTGGATGAAAAGTTGAGCTCTTCTTCAGCCTGGTGTCCATCAATTCCCACAAACTTGACCAAAATTTCCCAACAAATCGGGTATCTCGATCTGATATTATGGAAGTGGGTAATCCAAAATGGACCTATACATACTGGAAGAACAACTTTGCAGTTTGTTCAGCTGTAATCTGTTTGTTACAAGGTATTAAAATACACATTTTACTGAACCTATCCACAACAACATATAAATAGTCATGACCTTTCCTAGATTTAGGGATCCCTCCAACAAAGTCCATGGAAACACTTTCCCAAGGATGAGAAGGAACTGGTAGTGGAGTGTACAAGCTTAGTTTATATTGCTGGGCTTGCTTTTAGCACACATGGTACACCCTCTTACATATCTAGAAACCGTCTCATTCATTTTTGGCCAATAACAAAATCTTTGCAGCTGTGCAACTATTTTAGTTACACCAAAGTGACCTGATATTAGAGAAGTGTGTGCTTCTCGAATTTTCTTTACTCTTTCAGTTTTTGGAATACATAGCTTCCCAAAATGATACAAGATTTGGTCCTTAACATGATAATCCAATTCTTCTACCCGTTTGCCTTGACTTAAAGTTGCATATACATCTCTAAAATATATATCTTGAGCATATTGTTCAATGTAGCTCTCATGCAATACTGAATTATGTTTAAGTATAGTAGATGCATTTATAATTGGTCTGAACAACATATCTGCAACTTTATTGTGTATTCCCTTTTTATATCTGATGACTAAATCAAACTGTTATAGAAAACCCATCCATCTATAGTGTCTTGATCGCTGCAACTTAGTTTGGGAGTGTAGATATTGAAGTGGTTGATGATCAGTATGTATAACTGTCTCTTTGCCCATTAAGTAATGTTTCCACTTTTTCACACTCTGTACTAATGCATACAATTCTTTATCATATGTGGGATAGTTAACTACTGTAGAATTAAATGTCTCAAAATGATAACATATGGGTTTACTGTGCTGCATCAACACTGCTCCCATGGCATAGTCACTCGCATCTGTTTCAATCTCAAATGGTCTTTGAAGATCGGGTAGTGCTAGTACTGGTGCTATACTAATCTTTTCTTTCAAGGTGTCAAAGGCTTTCTGCTATTTGCCTCCCCACTGAAACACCTTGTTCAATCCTGTTAAAGCATGTAAGGGAGCTACAATTAAGGAAAAGTTAGAAATAAACTTTCTCCAATATTGTGCTACTCCTAAGAAGCTTCTAACTTCTGTAGCAGATTTTGGTTTAGGCCAGTTTACAATGACTGCAACCTTAGAGGGATCTATCTTCAATTCACCACCCCCTACTATATGTCCCAAATAATTCAAAGATGTTTTTCCAAATTCACATTTTGAGAGTTTAACATAAATATTTTCTCTTTTCAAAACATCTAGAGTCTGCTTAACATGCTTTAAATGTTCTTCCCACGTTTTGCTAAATATAAGAATGTCATCCAGATATACAATAAAAAAATCATCAAGAAAAGGTTTGAGTACATCATTCATTACTCTCATGAAAGTAGCGGGAGCATTAGTAAAGCCAAAAAGCATAACCAGCCACTCATACAGTCCCTGCTTTATTTTGAAAGTAGTCTTCCATGCATCTTGCTCTACAACTCTGATCTAATGATAGCTACTATGAAAGTCTAACTTGAAAAAATAAACAACTTCTTTCAACTGATCTAATAGATCATATATGTGAGGAAGGGGATAACGATTTTTGATCGTTATCTTATTCAATGCTCGGTAATCAATGCACATTCTCCATGAGCCATCTTTCTTTCTCACCAGAACAATTGGAGACCTGCATGGTGATGTGTTAGGTTTGATGAACCCCTTCTCGAGCAGCTCCTGTACTTGCTTCTTGATTTCTACATTCTCTAAAGTAGGCAACACATACATTCCAATGTTAGGCAATGGAGAATAATTAATATCAAGCACTATTTCCTTTTTGGGTGGCAAACCTTTAGGTTCTTGAAACAATATATCATATTATAAAACAAATTTTTCTAAATTAGCTTGCTGTTTAGCATCACAATCCTAAAATACATTGGTTTTATCAGGTTTCTTTTCCTTTACAACCATCAGTAAAAATTGTTTGTATGAATTTACAATTTGTTTCATCTACCCTGAGTTTATGAGAGTATAATTATTCTTGAGCTTATGAGCTCTTACAATATATTAGATTCCATCTTTAACAAGTAGATACATGTTCTCAGCTCTATAGAAAATAGCTTTTCTATCATACAAGTAAGGACTTCCTAAAAGAATTCCACATATATCCAAAGGAACTATATCTAACTCAACCTCATCTATAAATGCCGACCCAAAAGAAAACTTAAGTTTACATTGTCTAGTCACTTGTAGCTTTGCTTTATCACATTACCAACCTAATGGATGTGGTTTCTTGTGAGGTGTGGTTAGTAATCCCAACTTCTTTACAATTGCTTCAGAAATTAAATTTACTTGTGAGCCACTATCAAACAAAGTATCAATCTTTTGATGATTGGAAATAAATCGAATATGAAAAAGCTCATGTCTTTTTCTCTCATTTCCTTGATTATCAGTAGATTGTGCAGAATTACTAGTAGATGCTTCAGAATTTTTACCTTTTATACCTGTGGCTATGATTGTTGCTTCATCTCCTGAGTCTGACCCCAAATCCTTTTGAATAGCTGCAGCAGTCTTCTTCTTCTTGCCCTCGAACTCCTCAGGTTTCAGCTTTGAATGCGGAATCCAACAGTGTTCATCATCATGCCCATCCTTCTTACAGTGAATGCATGAAGACTTGCTTTTCTGTACAGCGTTTGTCTTCCTCTCTTTCCATTTCTGTTTTCTTTTCTCCTTATTTTTTCTTGTAGTGGGTTTGGATGATCCCCCAACTTCTGGGTTCCCATTCTTACCTCTAGCTTCTAGATGCGTAGCCTGAACAGATACCTCATCTATGCTGGTGGGATTAAACATGAGGATAGTGTGCCTCATGTAGCTGTGTAGACCACCTATATACTTCAACAGAGTCTCAGGTGAGTCTAAAGAAATTCCTAGAATCAAAGCTCTTTTCCTAAATTCTTGGGTGTAACCTTGTACACTTTGCCCTTTTAGTTGTTGAAGAGTTTGCTAGCTCATCATGGCTTGCTGCATGTAGGCTAGTGGATAGAATTGATTTTTAATTGTAGAAACAAATTCATTCCAGACAGAAAGAATCTTACCATGTTTCTTCATGTCAGCTTGTGTCCTGCCTTCCCACCATACCAAGGTAGTGCCTCCATGGCGTAGGCTGGCCGGCTGAATCTTACTCTTGTCTGAGTCAATGCTTTGCACTCTGCAATAAACATCAATATGTCTGATCAAATTATCCAACTTCTCTGCATTCAACTCTCCATCATATATTGGTAAATCAAATTTAACATCTAATTTAATCAAAGATTTCTTCTTTTTATTTTCAGGGCTATTAGGAGGCGTAGGAAAATTTTCTTCTTTCCCTTTGCCTTTAAGGTGGTCATGGAGGAGAGATTCTTCTACTCCTTTGTCTTGTTTGGAGTTTGATGAATCTTCATCTCTATTTTTCTTAAATTCCCTATACATTTCCTCCACCATGGATCTCATGGTCATAAAACTATCCATGAACTGGGGGTCTGATTCCAAGGGATTTTCTTCTGACATTTTCCTCTTAGAATAGACTCTTCCAATTTTCGGGTTAGTTTCAGCCAACTCTCCTTTTCCTAATTTAAGCTTTGATCTAGTTAGCATTCAACAACAAGATCCAGCACAAGCTTGTCTAACCTTAGTAACCTAGAGCTCTGATACCACTTGATCTGGAATTTATCTAGGACAAAGAATTAAAGGTATTACATACTCTTGTGCATGGATGTGCCTAGGTTACTTTATGCAATGGATCGATAAGATTGTGAAATACATAGGCACTGAGGTAGTTAGAGAAAACATAACAGTCAAACATGTAAACAAAAAAAGTTTAATAAGGAGTTCACCCAATGCTCCTGGGCTACGTCTCCTGATCCAGCCTTTTAGTGGTGGCCTCTCTATTATGTTTTCAAGCAGAGTTTTTTTACAATAGTGAGCTTGATTCGAGACTCACTAAATACAATGAAGTTAGTAGGAACGGAGTGCACAGACTCTCCTTACTGAAACTCGACCTTTGAGGGTCACAGTAGTATGACAGGCCTATGCCGAGGAGTTTTCTTGAACCTCTCAAACCTCTAATGGAGTACACAGACTCTCTGACTCTCTCTGGCTCTATCTAGCTTGATGATGCATTCAAGTCAGGTCGGCTTCTACTCTTTGTTCTCTGCTATTAGCTTCCTGCGTCTAGCTAACTCTTGTCTGCCTCTCTATGTCTTCTGTCAGGTCACAGCTTTAAAGCTAGTATGTTCTTTTGACTGTTCATTTCTGCTTCCTGGCCTTCTGGTTTCCTTACCTCTGTCCGTTCGAATTCCTCTGCTCTGCGTCATCATCACTGGGTAATGCCTTGTAGGGAGGTGGCCACTTGTTTCCCAACGAACTAGGTGTCAGATTCCTTGAATCATTTTTGAATGGCCGTTAATTCCATTTGCTTCAAGATCGCCCATGAATCATGAATCGTTTGCCAACTCATCATCCACGTCGAACTTCAAATCCCCTGTCATCTTGCTTTTTGACTTTGTCAAATCTAGTCAGTCATCGGGACACATATTTGCCGTTGATCTGGACCCCCCAGATCCTACAGTCATCCTTCATATCGGGCAGACAGGTCGCATAATGTTTACTTGTCTAGTGTGGGCAGTTTTCTCTCTCATTTGCCGGACGCGTGTTGCTCAATGTGTGGCATCAGGTGGGACTCAGTCAAAACTACTTACCACCTTAAGGCCTTCCAATATCCTACCGGTTTGTGGAATC
Source organism: Pinus tabuliformis (assembly GCA_031772625.1). Lineage (NCBI taxonomy): Eukaryota > Viridiplantae > Streptophyta > Pinopsida > Pinales > Pinaceae > Pinus > Pinus tabuliformis. The sequence goes on along the minus strand of CM062810.1, from coordinate 189,463,793 downwards.
CCGCACTATGGAACCAAATGCGTTACTTTTTCAAATTTTATAGCGATTTTGGGTACGGGCACTTCAAGGCTTTCCTTCACTAAGGGGGACGCCCTGCGATACACGATTAGTGCTTAGCGCTAATCACATATTAGAAACCACCCCCTTTTCTCGATTTGGCCTCTGGTTTTGCCAGTTTGCACCAGTGCATGTTACCATGGGCCAACAATCTGCACACTCGACCGAGGGTCCTCGTTGCTCTGCTCTGGCCACAACTGCAACTTTTATGAGGATTCCTTCTGATAGATTTTATTTTTCTAAGACTTGAATCTTTTAGCATAATTTGAAACAGTCATGAAAACTTAGAGAGTGTTCTAGGATCCATTTCGGATCAAGAGTTGCTAACTTCACTCAAATTTAGAGTATCCTTGGTTCATTTACTTGCAAAGGTGGATGTAATTTTAGAGCCTACCTCTTTAGACTGGTTGCAGTGGCCAATTCCCATGATAACCCTTTTGAACTCTTCTCTGCCAATCCTATAGACAACCTCTGTGTATCCTGTAGACTGTATCCTATAGGAATTTCTGTGCATGCTCCTGTAGGAATTCCTGTGCAGTGAATGATGGATCTTTGCTTCTGGTGGGTGGCCTGGGTTATGAGAGTGAATTGAGTGAGGGAGTTTCGAGGAGGTGAAATGCATGAATGCATAAGAATGATGTTTTATTTCTTCTTATGGTGATTCGAGGTGAGGTGGTGTGCTGACAGAAAAGGTACATTGCCATTTTTGGACCATTGGTCCCCACTACCAGCTCATCATTTATCACTCGTAATCATCTCCCACCTCGTAGATCCGTAGTTTAACCACTTTTTGTCCTACTCCTTCTCTGCCTTTGAGTTGACTGCAACCACATGTGAGAGGACACCCAGTTGCGCATGTGCTGATTGAAGGAAGGTGGCCAAGTTAACTAGCCACATTTTCACTTATAAACCAACTATCTTGTAACCCTTACATTTTTTTACTACATGATGCACATGAGAGAGCAAACGGGATACTTACCTATGGTTTCAATGCTATGTTGCAGTTGTCAAAGATTGTGTATATTTGTTGCATGCCATTCTTCTTCCTCCTTTTGCTATCTACTAATGGTTTCTTTGTTTTTGAAGGTATCTATGGTTGAATATCCAATGTTGCTACTTTGGAGCTCCTGGATCATCCTGGTGAAGACTTGTTGCTAGTGTGATTGGCATTCTGTGGGATAGGCTGCTACAGGATTTCCTATAGGAAGTCCTGTAGCTACTTCTCCCTCAGAATTCTTTAATAATTTTGCTTGTTGGGGTTGTGAGGATGGTAATATGGATGGGAGAAGGAGTGGAAGAGTGCAGAGAAAAGGATACTCAGGTTATGCTCTTTACTCCTCTCTGTTTCCTCTTCTTCCTTTTTTTTTTCTCTTTTGAAGACTGGAAGAAACTATTGAAACTGATTTTTTTTTTGAATGGTGAGTGCAGGGATGATGATGGTGGACGAGGTGAGGTGCCAGATCATGAATAGGGAGAATTTTAGGGACCTAACAAGTCCATCATATGCCTTCGGATTGATTCCTATAGGATTTCTGGGTCACTATAATTCCTACGGGATCATCTTGTAGGTTTTCAGGGGATCTTGTAGGAATACAGGGGATCCTGTAGAAAACACAGCCTTTGCAGAAATCGAAGCAATGGAGTAGAAAAATGAAAAGAATGATGGAGGGATGCATGGTAAGGAGTGAAGAAAATGAATATGTGAGAGGCAATAGTCTCCTTGGGATCCTCTTTTGCTCCTTGACTGCCCTTCTCGCCCACCTGCAAATGGAAATTTCATGATACATATATATATATATTTGAAGAAAAACTAGGCTACCTTAGAGAGGTTTTCACCCTAGCTGTTTTCCCTAGGCACCTCAAGAAAGGTTTTCACCCAGGGATCTTCTTATTCTCTTTTTATTTTTGTTCTTCTTTCTCTCTTTTTTTTTTTCATCACTCGGCCGCCTCAAGAGGTTTTCAACCCAAAGATGGGACTCAGGTGTCTCATGGAGGTTTTCACCTAAGTTCTTATTATTTTTTCTTTTTGCTCAGTGATTTGATGAGGGAGGAGCTGAAACTTGCTTCACCATCATCATTGTTTTTATTGATATCATCAATGAACTCTTGTTTCGATAAAGGCCTCTTGTACATTTTCAATCGGTGTCCATTAACAATAAAAGGAATGGCTTCTTCATCTATGGTTCTAATTTGCACCGAACCATTATCATGGCATCTTTCCACAACATAACATCTGAGCCATCTTGTCCTTAACTTTCCCTTGAAGTCTTTATACCTAGAATCATATCACAATGCACAATCGCCTTCCTGAAATTGCTTCTCCTTAATATTTTTATCGTGCCAGATCTTCCTATGAAGTTGAACTACCTCTATATGTAGGAGGGCCTACATTCTGAATTCATCCAAGACATTCAATTGGAACAATCTCTCTTTCTGTGCACTGCTAAGATCCAAATCTAGTTGGGCTGCCATCCTTAATGTGTTATATTCAAATTCAATGGAGATCAAGGCCTTTTCCCCATAGACCAGCTCATAGGGTGTGAATCTAGTGGTGGTATTCCATTTGGTATTATAGGCCTAGGTGGCCTCAACTAGTCTTTCTGCCCAATCCTTCCTGCTGCTGCTCACCACCTTGGTTAAGATTCCCTCTAGTGCTCTTTTGGTCACCTCCAATTGCCCATTAGCATGTGGATGATATGGAGTGGAGGTCCTATGCTTGATCTTGTGATGGCTGAGCAGGTCTTCAATCATGTTGGAGGTAAACTGGTTGCCTTGGTCTGTGACCAACTCTTTAGGGTACCCAAAATTGTAGAATACATTCTCCCTTAGGAACTCAGCCACCTTCTCTTCTATTGCTACCTTAATTGCCTTGGTTTTAGCCCACTTAGTCAAATAATCAATGCACACAATAATGTACTATTTTTGCTTTGAAGGAGGGTCAATAGGCCCAATGAAGTCCATGCCCCACTTGTCAAATGGCTCGAATGTCACTTGAGGTAGCAGAGGCATTTCATCTCTTGGATTAGGCCTTCCCATTCTCTAGCACCAATCACACTAACTAGTGTACTTTTTCACATCATGATGAAGAGTGGGCCAATAATAGCCTGCTTATAACACTTTGAATGTTGTCCTCTTTGCTGCAAGGGGACCTCCACAAGGCCCATCATGGTAGGTCAAAAGGATGTCAAAGACTTCCTCTTCCTTGACACACCTTCTCAAGATTTGATCTGGGCCAAGTTTGAAAAGATTGCCCCCAATCCAAGTGAATGGGGCGCTTTTCTTGACTATCTTTCTCTTTTCTTTGGAGGACAAGTTTGGTGGGAACTATGATGATACCAAATAGTTTTCTATATCAACAAACCATGGAGTGAGAACTGAAATAGCAAACAAGTGCTCATCCGGTGACTAGTCATCCACCATTCCTTCTTCACCTGCAGGAAAATTTGCCCTAGATAAAAAGTCTGCAACCACATTTTCCTTACCAGGCTTATCAACAATGGTTAGATCAAATAGCTGTAATAAAAATAACCATCTTATAATTCGATCATTCACATCTGGTTTATTCATTAAATATTTGATTGCAACATGGTTAGTATGCACAAACGTTTGATAGCCTATAACGTAATTCCTGAATTTGTTTAATGAATGCACAACAACCAAGAGTTCCTTTTCAGTCACTATATAATTTAGTTCAGTCTTTGATAAGTTCTTACTAATAAAATAGATAGCATAAGGCATTTTTTCATCTATCTGACTTCGGTATGTTCATATGGCTTTGTGTTGGCTTATGCGGGTCTGACCCAGGTTCAGAGTTAGTTAGCCAAACAAATCCCTACAATATTGGCCCTTTCGTCATCAGCCCGTATAGCGCGGATTGAAGTCTCACCCGAAGTAGTATGGGGGGGTGCTGGAACCAAGTTTCCGCACCCTTGAGATGGTTGTGATGTTGGTTTAGTCCAACTATACCCTCCTTTGCGTAGGTTGCTTCGTGCTTAGTTCCACCCTTCAGTACCCTCGCGAAGTGTCACAATCGGCTTCCACATAGCCCTAACGAGGGGCTGATATGCTTTCGTGCTACTATGGCAGTGAACTGCGCTATTTCCCAACCTAGACTAAATATATTACTTATCTTATTGAAAGCTCTTAGTTATCTTGGCGTAACAGATATTCTGACTTGCATTCACTTAACCAATAAAATTATACACATTCACGCATCATAAAATCATTTAGAAGTGAAATTCATACCCAATATAATAGATGCATAAAACAGGAAATATAGACACATAATTGATAGAAACTTCTTTTTATTAATACTTTCAAATAAGTACAGATTCGACTTGCCTTGTGCACTCAACTGTAGGGGTCTGTGCACTCAGTTGTAGGGGTCCGTGCACTCAGCTGTGAACTATTAGGCCTCTGCGCACTCAACTATAGAGCCTCTACCTATGCTACAACGCAAAACTTAGACTTACACTTCAGAGCTATCTCCAATACATCATTATTCCTTAGACATTCTGTGATGCCTTAACTACTTAGAGCTTCGCTCTATTTATACAATCCCATGGTCTGCGTACTATGGGTAGATCTTCTACAGCTGACATTACATTATCAAAATAAGGGCAGACAACCCTATGAATCTTTTAAAACTATGTGCTCTGTGCCCATAAAATGCAGAGTCTTTACATTGGAATTACAAACTTGGACCAAAATTTGGGCTCTAAGCCCCAAAACTACCCTTGTGGGATCCCGTGCCCAATAGGCCCCCAACACAAAAATCTTGACTCACCCACGAGTCACTCTATAGGTGTGGAGATCTTAGCGTGAAGACCTCCCAAATCTGAATGGATCACTGCAAATTCGGCAACGCATCGAGCAGCTGCCCGCTGAACTACCTCTGCGTGCTATGTAGTGACTGCTGCGGTTGAACTGCTGCCCTGAATCCTCTCCTGAGTTTCTTGCAATTGCGTGAGCTTTGCTTAAATGGATGTTGTAATTGTATATGCCTCGTCAATCCATGGCTGTAGGTATGCTTTCAAAACTTCCTCTTTATGCCAAGCGGCATCCACTTGTTCCTTGAGCGCCTTCGTGTGCTGCATCCTCCCAAGCCTCTATCTAAGGGAAACCATCTGCGTGGTACCTTTTACCTCATTGCACTTTTGATGCAGCTCGCGCACCTCTGTCTCTAGGTGCTCTATGTTCAGGTCCTCTTGCAGGGTGGTGGGGACCTCAAGTGACTGCTTGAACAGCTTCATGCACTCTGCCACTGCACTCTCAACCACAGCCATTGTTGTTGTGATCGCAGTGGTGTGCTATTCACTAACCTTCGGTGGAGTTGAAGGCTACACCTTCAACTATGGTTCTGCTATCTGAAGGTTTAGCTCCAGCTAAACCCTGGCTATTTCTACTCTTGCGTCACGCACCCCTGTCACTAACTTACGTATGCGCACCTCCACCTGTTCCTCTGCTTGGATGGCCAACTTGGGGACCATCAGATAGGCTTCCTCCACAACCTGCACTATTTGTTTTTTTTGCTCCACGACCTCATTGTGCCACAGGATCAACTGCTCAATGTTGATGCATTGCTCTCTCATTTCCTGTATAGCATGACTCTCCCTGGCCCGAAGTTTTGCAGTGACTCCATCCTGCAAGAGATAGAGCATCTCTCAAGGGAGCACAACCATGTTTAACCTGACCCCTTTCAAGCTGTTGACCATAGGCCTATGGGCCTCATTCTCTGTCATGAGCGCTCCATCTGGTAGCACTATCGTGTTAGTCATCTTGGCATGCAACATTTCCTCGTTTGCTGAAGTGTCGACTGCAAGGCTGGTGGACACTGTGCCAACTTGTGGAGTGCGCAGCTGCAACTCTTATATTTGTGTCTGGAGAGCCCCCAATACCAACTGGTGTTGCTCCTCAAACTGCTGGAGGGTCTCCGTGGTGACATCCCTCACTGTTTCACTGATATCACGTAGATCCCCCTCAGTGAGGGTGATTGGGTTGAACGAAGTCTTTGAGGCCTTTGTATTCTTTCGTGGCCCCACTTGCTCTCGTGGGCACAGACATTTGAGCTGGGTGGACGTTGTCTGCCGGTCCATGCCACCTTGTTTTGTGTCTGTCTTTGGTTCAGAAGAAGGTGACTCCTTTCCTTCGCACTCTTCTTCTGTTATTTTCTGCTTCTCCGCCAACTGCGCAACGTTGTGCGCCCTCTGGGCCTTAGCCACTGCTTCTTCTTTCCTATGCTTTTCCACCAGCTACGCCATCTAAAGTTTTGTCTCTTCCTTCTTCTGCTGCATGACAGACTTCTCTACTTCAACCATGGAGCAAGCTGGAGCGTGCCACTTCGAAGGCCAAGACTCAAGGACCATGAAAATTACATCATCAGTTGCCAAGTATGGTAACTCATACCACGTCTTCGTGGGGTCCTTCTGCACCTTGATGAAGAAATTCTAGAAGTCGCCTTTGAACTCCGCAAAGCTATGCAGACTGTTGTAGACAGTGGGTGATAATCACAGCTTGTGATTGATCACCATCTTGATGTTCATCTCCATAACCACCCAAAATATCTTTCTCTCCCTTATCCTCTGTGTGTCATTGGTTGCCCATAGTGAAGCATACTTCGCTGCCTCTGGAAGGTCCTGCGCGATCAACGGGAACTGCCTATCTTCGGGCAACTCCCATGCCACCTGTACTATCGACAATAGGAGCCATGTGTAATGAAATGTTTTTACTTGCTCATGTGCCTCGCGGCAGTTTGAAAGGAACTCACCACATAGATAGTTTTCCCAGTTGAACTGAACCCCTTCTGTGCATTGCGCTGCTAGTGCAACCACTAGCACGAGCACCTCATCTGCGCGGTACTTCCGCATCACCTTTCCTGTCAATATCTGTGTCACTTTCTCAACACCTTTGAGCCATTTGCGCGGTTCCAACTCTATCATTCTATCCTGAGCGTCTGCCTTCTGGTGCATTAGCTACACGGTCACTAAATGCAGAAACTTATCGTGGTCTGCGAGGTCCCAATCTTCAAATTTTAATATAGGAACTTGTCCCAAGTGCGATCCCTCAAACACAATATTGTCTGGGAGCAACGGAGTTTGCAAAGAGCTGTTGCTCTCATCTATATCCTTGGGCACCTTGGCTTTACCCTTCCACGAAGGAACATATACAAGAAGCTTGGTGAGAGGGTCCATACCCTGGGTTTTGACTTCCATCTCTACATCCTCCTCCTCATCAGCCTCCAAATTGATGGCCTTACCATTTTCCTCCAATGTGATCTTGGTCCTCAGTGGATTTCTAGGCAAGACACGCACCGGTATCATGGCCTGCTTATCCTTCTTAGGTATCGGCATGCGTGGTGATTTAGGGACCTATGCGATTATTCTAGCGCTTTCTGGGGCTTCTACTTCCGCAATTTTTTGCGTGGCTGCATCGACTGTCACTATGCCTGTGTCCATGGCTTCTCTGGGTGCTGACATAGTGTGATTCCATACTTCTCTTAGTGTCTCTGGTAATTGCTCAAGAAATGAATTCACTTTTAGAATATCGAATAAGTCTCGGTTCATGAAAATCTGAGCATGCAACAACTCAGTTCTCAAATTGCCAAGTGTTGTTTGCTGGACAACCATTTGTAATTTATAGCGCCTTTTGAATTTGAATTCGACTGTTCCCCCCACATTCGGTCCATTAATGCTAGATTGGTGGTAGATTTTCAAGAATCTAGCCCATAAAGTTCGCCTTAAATGCTTGTCGCCCGCTCCATTTGGTGTCAAACCAAGCATCAAATCCTGAATAGTGACAGTAATAGTCACTTTCCAGTACACCTACGTGCCACCGTAGCTGCCTTTGCGCTGTCATGGACCCTGTGACACCTCGCTACTACGCGCAGTCCTGACATTGCATAGTTCCCAAGTAGAGTAGCTTATAGTCTCGTGCCTCCTTTCAGCTGCCTGGAGCACTAAGATTGTGCTTCTGTCGGCTAGTTAGATGGTCGGGCCTCCTGTGTATGGCTTCAACTTAACCATCTCGACCGTGCCACCATCGGTAATCTCCTTAATAACATACGGCCCTAGCCAATGCATTTTGAGTTTCCCTAGAACTTTATCAAACCTTCTATCATACAACAACATGAAATCATTCACCTTAAACGTGTGCAACTTAATATGTCAATCGTGCCATGCCTTTTTGTGCTGCTTTTGGACCTGCTGGTGAAGTCCAACCCAAAATCGTTCTTCTTCAAGCTCATCAAGCTGCGTGAGCCTCTCCTCCAGGGCTCCGTGATCCATCATACCTGTGATCGTTGCTATGCACAGACTAGGCACGATGTATTGCATAGGCATTACAACTTCCACTCCATAGACAAGCCTAAAAGGTGTCTGTCCCATCAGCTTCTTGCATGTCATTCGATAAGCCCATAATGCTGTAGGTATGTGTAGATCCCAATCACTTTTCTATGCATTGCATACCTTGGTTAGCGTGGTTTCTAGTACTTTTTTTAATGCTTTTACTGTCCCATTAGTCTGTGGGTGATACAATGTGCTCTTCTAATGATACACCTAAAACTCTTCCATCAGCGCGCTGATCATCTCGTTTAGGAAGTGTGTACCGCAATCACTCATTAAGATCTTCGGACATCCAAATCGTGTCAGTACATGTTCAAATAGGAACTTCGTGGTAGTCGTACCCGTGCAATCTTTCATCGGCTGTGCTTCTACCCACCGAGTCAGATACTCCGTCGTAGTAATAATATACCTCGCGCTTGTCTTTCCTTGAGGCTGAATAGGTCCTACAAAATCTATTGCTCATTTTTCGAAAGGCTGTAATGTTGTTTGTGTATTCAAAGGCATTTCATCCCTTCGCAATGGCTTCCCTATTCTTTGGCATACATCACATGCCTTAAAATATGCTTTTGAATCCTGATGAAGGGTTGGCCACCACAATCCTGCGCGTAGAATCTTCTGCGTGGTTGCTCTCCCTGCATAATGTCCTCCTGCAGTGGCCCCATGAGTTTCTGTGAGGATTCTACTTCGTTCAAATTCAGATACATACCTTCACAGTATTTCATCATTCCCCATCTTGTATGGATGCCCAACAATCATAGAGAAATTTGCGGCGCGCACCACTAATTCCTTATTTTGCTGGACAGAGTCCTTCCAGCGCAGTCCTAGTTGTTAGAAAGTGTATTATATATTCAAAATGTCCATCCGCTACACACACAACAAAGAGCTGTGCATTGGGTAATCCTTCCTCCAAATTAGTAGGTTCCTCCCTTGTCTCAATGCGTGACAGGTGATCTAGTCCCATGTTCAATAATCCAGGCTTCACAACAACTTCAAAATCGTATTCCTAGAATAATAAAAGCCATCTGCAGATGTGCCCCCCCAACACAGGCTTATTGACCAGGTACTTTAGCGTGGAATGGTCTGTATACATCTTAAAGTGGCCTCCTAGCAAGTAGTGTCGATACTTATGGAGCGTGTACACCATAGCCAGTCCCTCGCGTTTAGTGGTGGAATAGTTCTTCTCTTCTTTGGATAATCTATGGCTTGCGAACACGATAGGGTAACCCAAGCCTTCTCAGCCATCCTGTGTTAGTACTACCCCCAGTGCTATACACGACGCGTCAACATGGACATGAAACTCTTTCTTCCAGTTCGGGAAGACAATAATCGACACAGTAACCCTTTTTTCTTTGAATATATCCAGGATTTTCTTGCATTCATCATTCCAGCAGAACGTGACATCCTTCTTCAACAATTTTTCCATCAGTGTGGTGATCTGGGTATAGCCTTTGATAAATTTTCTGTAATATCTCGTATGTCCCAGAGTAGTGAACAACTGTTTCATACTTCTTGGCGCTTCCAAATTCAGAATCATCGCGATCTGTGCAGGGTCTACCATTAGCCCTTGTCTACAAACCACATGCCCTAATAGCTTCCCAAAAGGAACGAGAAACACACACTTCTTGAGGTTGAGCGTGATTTGGTATCTTTGGCATGTATCCAGCATCAAGCGCAAGCTCGCTACATGGCACTTAACCAACCCAAATACAGGCCAGTCAATAAAATAGACCTCAAATAACTTATGAATATATTCCTTAAATGTCGCAATGACCACGTGCAAAAAGATAGCCGGTGCATTCTTCAATCCAAATGGCATGATAGTATATTGAAAGAAACCCCACTCAGTCGTGAAGGTTGTCTTGCTCCTATCCTCTGGCACAATTTTGATATGGTGGTACCCTGAGAACCCATCAGTGAAAGAATATGCTTCCTGACCACCTACATTTTCCAATACTTCATCTGTGAATGGAGTTGGGAATGGATCATGCACACAAGCATCATTCATTTCTCAAAGATCCATGCATATCCTTATCTCGTCATTCTGCTTCTTCTCTTGCACCACCATTGGTCTTACCCAATCGGATTCTTCCATAGGCTCAATGATGCCTGCTACGAGCATTTTGTCTAGTTCTACATGGACCTTCTCTTTGTATTTTGGATTTAAGAGGTACAACCTCTGCTTAACTGGCTTCGAGTCAGGTTTTAACATGATCTTCATTACTCCTAAATCTTTGATTATTCCTTTCAAATATGTAAACTTGGTTGGGAAAAAGTCTTGATATTCACGGAGTAATTCAGTGACCTTATCCACCATCACGTTGTCTCAGTAATCTCCAATCTTAGCGAACTTGGGCTCTACCTCCGTACCAATGTTCACCTGCTTAGTTTTCACCAGCGTGGATATATCAGGGTTCTCAATCTGTGGTCCTTGAACCTTGTGGTGGCCTTCAATATTTGGAATGTTAATTTTCTGTGGATCTTAATCCTCTTCTTTAGCAGTTACATTATAACATTCCAATGCGCAACTCAGCTGAGTATCCCATTCAGGCTGCGTCACGTCTAAAGGATCCCGTGGGATCCTAAAGATGGCTTATTTCACCTCTTGTAGCGCTTCCTCAATGTCGTCAAACCCATCCTCAAAAATAAATTTCATCATGAACCCTTCGCATAGGATATCTCATTCTCCTATCCCATGGTGAAGCTCTGTTTCTAAATACCAATTCATTGGAATAACATCCATGGTATGACATAATAGGTGAACCCACTCAGATTGTGGCTTTTCTCCATATGCCTGCGTCCACTTAGCCAGATGCACATGTGGGTCATTCTGTCCATCATACTTGTCTATCAGTCGCATTAGGCTTCCCAAATTGTACTCTCATCATTCTCTTATATTCGTTCCAATCATCAAAACTCCCCTTTTGCGTACCCCACCATCTCGCGGGCATAGCATGCAATACCTAATCCAAGGCTTGAAAGTTTTTTTTTTTTGGCAACTCCCTTTCAAATGCATCCAAGAAGGTATCTACCTCATTCATACCATCATAAGTAGGTAGATCTCTTACTTCTGTCGACACATAGCGCAATGACTTGGTCATCATATTGTAGTTCAGTGTAGTTACTTCGTGTAACCGATTCTACTAGTGCTCTATTTCTTCATCAGAATTCGAAGTACAGGAGCTCTCGTGTTACCATGTAATCTACCCATCCATGATGGGATTTACCCAGTCTTGGTCTCGCATTGTTATCTTGTAGATATAGTGTAGATCATCATCACTTTCATAGTCGTGGACCGGCTCCATGTAGTGTGATCCTTCAGCAGGGTCCAAGGGTATAATTACGCGTAGTGACTTCTTCTCAAAGATCATTTTCCGCTTCTTCAGATTAATTACCTTGTTCATATCAGTAGCCCAGTAAATTCCCAAGACTGCAGGGTAGGGATTGCTGTCATCAACAATCTCTATCACTTCGAAATCTGCCAGTGTGCTCCCTCCCTCAATATCCACAATGATTCCCTGCAATTGCACCATGGGTATTATTTTTTGCTGATTCTCCATCCTTAGTTGAATCGGAGACCATTGAAGCATATGTCTCCCCATTTTCTCCCATGTCTGTTTTGGTAGAACATTCGTATCTAATCCCAAATCCAGAATGACTTGATCCATCTCATATTCTTCAATCTGCGTGGTGAGTCTCATTTCACGTCCTATCCTTGTATTATGCTTTCCAATTTTGCAGACTATGCGCGGTTCAATTGGCGTGGTCCCAACACACTTATTGGTGAGCTCCTGTAGCCCTTTCATAGGTTTACTATCACAGAGTAACTTCATACAGGTTTCTAGGAAATTTGTGATTATAGATGGGTCCATTTTCGGCTCCGGTTTATCCTTGCTTCCTGAAGTGGAGGCATCAATGAAACTCTTTTTAGCTTCCATGAAGGTTTCCCAAGTGCAGTCCAAATCAAACTTAGCTTCTTTTGTTGGGGCTTAGTGAACCCATGTACTATCTTATGGCTGTTTTCCCTTGTCATCTCCCATCGCGATTCCACTTTGAAGCACAATGTTTACATTCGGGTCTTCCTCACATGGCTCAGACCTCATCATCTGCAGGTTCTGAGTTGGGGGAGGTGGTAGCACTCTTTTGTCGCGTATACTAGATATTAGCGTAGTACAATCTTTTGTCTCATGATCAAACATCGTGCAATATTTGCATGACAAGCGTGTTGGATTCATGCAATCATGGGCATAGTGTCATGGCCCTCCATAATTCTAGAAAATCAAATGTTCGCGACCTCTTCTAGGTCCTCCTCCACGTAGGCCTCATCCGCGCCCCTGAAATCCTGTCCGCGCCATCCCTGCATTCTGGTCAAGGGGCTGCATTTTGACCTGAACTCTATAGGTGGGTGTTCTATCCATCATCAATTCATAGCTTCTGCAAGTACACTTGTCATGTCCCACCGACCTACAAAAGTTGCAGAACAACTGTTGCGTTTTGTGTATACTTTTGTAACAAGTGGCAGTTGTCTGTGGCATGTTTTCCTGCTATTTGATAGATAGCGCACCACAAAGCAGGCACCATGCTAGGTCCTGCTTGAGCTTTTGGCCTTAAAGGCATCGGTCCTCCTCCTATAAGGTAATTCATAAAGACTGGGCAGTGGTCTTTGTCATGACCCTGGCTCCTACATTTTATGTACCACACTTCTTTACGCACTTCTCGTCGAATTGTCCTATACTGTTTCAGTCTCTGCATCTCAAGGCACAGATTCTTCAGCTATGCATGGATCTGCTGAACTCCTAGGTTGGGATCCTGCATTGGGGTTTCATGAAGCCTCATGGAAATCTCCAAAACCTCTGCCTGAGTTTTTATCTTCTACTGTGATAGCATACTCCTTAAATGTGGCAGTAACGAAGCTACAAACCACTCACGATGTTGTCCATCCATCAGATTCATGTTGGCTTCGTGGATCATACATTTCAGCCTCTGATCTAGTTCCCAAGACGTCTCGCTTGGTGGCATCGTGATCTCTTTGAATCCCATAATCGAATGTGCTTCAGATTTAGGCCTACTAAATTCCCTATTTAGCGTTGTTTGGATATCCGTGACTCTCGCATTCGGGTTATCGTTGGAGTACTTAATATACCAGGTCAGTGCACGATCTTGCAGGGCACTAACCAGTGTCACTTTCTCTATATGGTCATCTGTAACACCTTGCACTTCCCATACTGCCGTTACAACGAACCAGAATTGGTCCAAATCCTCATTTTCCAAACCTTTGAACACAGGAAACTACACTATGCTTACCATATTGAATCGCGGTGGTGGTGGAGTTGGTACGAGTGAAGATGGAGGTGATGGTGGTGGTGTGGGCAGAGGTGGAACTCGTGGAATTCTTTATCTTATCAGATGAATATCACTTCACAAAGAGACCTTCGCGAGCTCTTCCTCATCCCCTCGCGGAGGTGAAATCAAGGGGCTATTTTCTAGACCCTTATTTCCTTCATTCCTGTAAACCTTTCTGCTTCGTGTAGCTCCAAACATTAAGGTAAATGCATAACCCACTTTTCGTACAACATCATTTTAATCCAAGTATTCAAAGACTTTACGTATTTACCTCGCAATCCTTTGAGAAAGCGTCGCTCTGCCTCACTATAGCTGACTGAGGTGTCAACCGCGAACTCAGTAACAAATCCTCCTATAATATGATCGAACCAATGATCAACAACACACATGATGTTATCCTTCGATGCTTCCAATCTTCACACTAACTCTGGGGTCCACACAATAGGACCGTCAAGCTTCCACATTCCTTGGCTATCTGCTAGCTTCGCGATCCACTCATATAGCTCAGTAGGGAAGGACATGAATTTTTTTTTGTGGATCTCCATATACAGGTAGCTGTCTAGCCACTCTTCTTTTGACAGTCATGGGTTTCTATTGTCCTGCATCGCAAACTCATGAATTATTCTGTCCAACCAGCCTTTGATTTCTTTTAGCTGGATTCCAATGATACGACATCACACATCTCTCATGCAAATTCCGATCCCGGCAACGGAACCATTTGTTGACTTATGGGGGCCTGACCCAGGTTTAGAGTTAGTTAGCCAAAAAAATCCCTACGCTACTGGCCCTTTCGGCATTAGCCCATGGAGTGTAGACTGAAGTCTCAACCGAAGTGGTAAGGGGGGATGCTGGAACCAAGTTTCCGCACACTTGAGATGGGTGTGATGTTGGTTTAGTCCAACTATACCTATCTTCGCATAGGTTGCTTCGCGCTCCGTTCCACCCTTCAGTACCCTTGCAAAGTGTCACAATCGGCTTCTGCACAGCCCTAACTAGGGGTTGGGATGCTTTCGCGCTGCTATGGCATCAAACTGTGCTATTTCCCAACCTAGACTGAATATCTTACTTATCTTATTGACAACTCTTAGTTATCTTCGCGTAACAGATATTTTGACTTGCATTCACTTAACCAATACAATTATACACATTCGTGCATCATATAAGCATTAGAAGTGAAATTCATACCCAATATAATAGATGCATAAAATAGGAAATAAAGACGTAGAATTGATAGAAACTTCTCTTTATTAATACTTCCAGATAAGTACAGACTCGACTAGCCCTGTGCACTTAGTTACTAGGCCTCTGCACACTGAGCTGCAGAGCCTCTACCTACACTGCAACCCAAAACTTAGACTTACACTGCAGAGCTATCTCGCATACATAATTATTCCTTAGAGATTCTGTGACGCCTTAACTACTTAGAGCTTCGCTCTATTTATACAATCCCATGGTCCGCGGACCATGGGTAGATTTTCTACAACCAACATTACATTATCAAAATAAGGGCGGACAACCCTATGACTCTTTTACAACTACACGCTCTGTGCCCACAAAATGCAGAGTCTTTACATTGGAATTACAAACTTGGACCAAAATCTGGGCTCTAAGCCCCAAAACTACCCTTGGGGGATCCCACACCCAACACTTTGTGTGAGGCATCACCATGAATATGAAAGGGGATGGCCCAGTTTGGGCCTTGTAGAATTGGTGCAGTGGTTAACTTATCCTATAGGATGTCGAAGGCCTCTTGACAACTTTTTTACCATATAAACTCAGAATCTTTGGCCAACAAACCAAATAAAGGAGAGGTCAACTTGCTGAAGTCTTTTATGAACCTTTGGTAGTATCCAACTAACCCTAGGAAACTTCTGACATCTCTCTACTTTTGAGGAGGTGGGACCCTTTGGATGATGGCTATTTTGTTTGGGTCCACCTACAGTCCTTGTTGAGATATTGAATGACCTAGCACGGTCCCTGTAGTCATTAAGAATTCACATTTTTTAGGACTGAGAGACAGGTTCATTTCAATGCACTTGTGTAGTACTTTGCCTAGGTTAGACAGGGCTTCTTGAAAATCACAACCATAAGGTGTAAAATCATCCATATAAATCTCCACCACATCATGGACTAATTCAGCGAAAATACTCAAGACTTCTCTCTAGAAAGTGGCAGGAGCATTGCATAGGCCAAAAGGAAGGACCCTATAGGAAAAAGTACCCTGAGCATAGGTGAATGTGGTCTTATCCTGGTCTTTTGGGCAGATCTAGATTTGGTTGTACCCATTGAATCCATCTAGGAAATAGAAAAACCTTTTCCCTACCAGGCCGTCTAGAACTTGGTCAATGAAGGGTAGAGGAAAATGATCATTCTTCTTGGCTTTGTTCAACTCCCTGTAATCGGCACAAATCCTCCACTTACCATTTTTCTTGGGAACTAACACCAAAGGGGAGTCCCACTCACTGTCGGAGATAGGGTAAATGAATCCTGCATCTAGCAGTTTTTGCCGTTCTTCTTTGACTATATCTTTAAGAGAGGGATTCATCCTCCTTTATGGTTGTCGGACTGGCTTGCAACCTTCTTTGATGTATATGTGGTGAGTAAACATAGAGGGGTGTACTCCCTACATTTCCTTGTAACTCCAAGTGAAGGCTTCTAGATTTGCCTTTAACATGTTGCATAGCTTCTCATCTTCGAGAGTAGAAAGAGATGGATGATTTTAAAGGTTTTCTCAGGGCCAAATTCTATGGTTTTGACATGGAATGGGTTGGATTCGGCCAAGCATAAGTCAATTGGATGATTGTTCTGGGTTTCCTTTACTACTTCTTCCAAAGGTAATGAATTAGGAGTTGGACTTTGGAGTAGGTGTTCAATCAAGTCATCCTCATCTTGTTGTCCTCCTCCCATGGTTGCTTCCGAAGTGTAAAGTTGGGCGAAATAAACCTCATCTTCTTCCTCCTCCTCCAACCATAAAGGTAAATCATGCTCTAGAGAAGGTTGAGTAGGAGGGTATAGGACTAACTGCTTGCAGATATGCCCATTCTTGATGGTCATATTCCCAGCTCTACAACTAATGTAAGCATCGAATGTGAACAACCATGGCCTCCCAAGGATGAGAGGATAACCAGTAAGCTTAGCCTTAGACTGGAGAAATAGGAAATCTGTAGGGTACTCCCAGGAGTCAATGGAGACCATCACATCCTCCACAATTCCCTTAGGGGTTACTGTGGAATGGTCTGCAAGTTGCAGAATTGTTGTTGTCTTCCTCAATGACCCTTGGAGGTTGAGCTTGAGCATGGTGTCCTTGGTCATCACATTAATGGTAGCCCCAAGATCGATTACAGTGTGTGGGACAATGGTGCCATTGATGTGTACATCTACTACAAGGCTTCTAGGGTCCAAATATTTTGGACATATTACCTGCCCCAGCATTAAGTCATACCACTACCTAATGAAATTAATGGTAGGGGCATCCCTTTTTCGCCTCCCTGGATGCTTGAAGCATTTCTCCTTAATCAAATTATTGTAAATGGGAACATCTTTTATTGCCTGGAGAGGGGGGATCTTTAAACATATATTTTTCAATTCTCCTAGAAGTTTAGTCTCTTCTGGGGTAGGCTGGAGTGGTTGGGCTAATCTCTCAGGAAAGGGTGGATTTACTTTAAGGTTTCTTCCCTGTCTTTCTTTGCCAACCTCCCTAGGTGGAGGGGGAGGTTGGTTATCCGGGAGAATTATCCCAGATCTCTAGTTAATCTCCTGGATTTCCATAGCATAAGCTGGATATGAGGTCTCTCCAATGTATACTTATTGAGCCTACTTATTGTTCGGGTTTAGATTTGGCTGGGTAGGCATATGGAGTTACTTGGGTGGAGCAGAGTGTAGGAGTTGTGGTTGGGTAGGTGGTGGAGGAAATAGAGATGGAGCACTGTTGTATTAGGGCCTCCACCATTGGAGTGGTGTATTCCATTGAGGTTGTGCCAGAGCATAAGGTTGAAATGACTGGCTGACTTGCTGGGAGTGATACTGAGATGCATAGGACCAAGGAGGGGGTGTAGACCAGGAAGGATGAGTAGGGGGTCCCTAAAAATGTATAGTTGTGGTTTGGTTGGGGTTGTAATATGCATGGGATGACGCTTGCATGCCCTGCTGGTATGGTCTAGGCCCAAGAGGTCTCCTTTGGTTAATGTAGCAAAGTTGTTCAGTGACCCCTTTAACTCCTTGATATACAACTTTGAGTCCAGGTAAAGAAGGCCACTTGCATGTGGAGTGGTTTTATTCACAGACCGAGCAAATTTCAATATAGTTCAATGGACATTCGTTCCTAGGATGCCTCCTAGTGCATCTAGGACAAAAGATGGCCAAGGCTCTCTCTGCTTCCTCCTGCTTCCTTTTAATGTTCATGGTGTCCATTTGCAAGGCAAGTGTTTGCAGCATCTCACTTTTGAAATATTCCATTACGCTTCCAATTTCACCCATGATGGATGAGTTGGAAGATGATGTACCAGCCATAGGTTAACTACCCCTACCCTTTTTCCTGGCTGCCCTAGAATGGTTTCTAAAGACAGTCTTGATATCCTCATATGGTAATTGGTAGATATCTCCTCCTGCTAACAAATTTAAGGTATCTAGAAGATCTTCTCTTACTCCCCTAAGCAGGACCAACTTTAGTGACTCAGGGTCAAGTGTGCACCTGACCCTTTTGTAATTGAGTTGGAATCTTTCTTCGTAGTCTTCTAAGGATTCATCATGGCCTATGGTCATCCTGAAAGTTTCTTCTTTAGTATCCTTTGACTAACATTAGTCCCGATATTTGTTGTTAAAGGCCTACTGCATCTGAGCCCAAGTCGTAATGCTATCTCCAGGTAAGCCCATGAACCAGCGCAATGCTGCATCCTTGAGGGTAGATGGAAACAACTTTAACTTTTTCTCATCATCTGTATAGTCATAGGTTCCGCATATAAAAACATACTCAAATAGGAAAGTTTCGGGGTCCTCTGTGGTCAGGCCATGGAAATGAGGTAGGCTAGAGGGGCTTAATTTTTCAGCTTAGCATCCCCATTGGTTTCCCTGATGGGGAAGGAACCCTCAAATATCTCTCTATTCCCTCTGTCATTTCGGTTTTCAGCCATCGGTTCAGTAGGAATAGGTTCCTCTTCTTCTTCTTCCCCTATAGGCTCTTCAAATATGTCAAGTTTCTCACCTAAGGGCTCCTCCAGTTCACAGCCACTGATGAAGAGAGAAGGTTGGTTGTTGGATGCAGTGGGGGTATTTGGAAAAAATTTCCCTAAGTTGTCCCTATTCCTACGAGGCATGAAAGGAAATATTTTTGGGTTGGTTTTGTATTTTCTTTTTTTAAACATGGAAAGTACTTGCAGAAATGAAATTGCTGATTGAATGAAAATTACTGGAAGAATGAAAAAGCTACGTGCTGAATTGAAATCCTACTTGCAGAATGGAAAGGAAAGCAAATAATGAAAAATGAAAAAAAGGAAATAGTTAGATTACTTTTACAAAAATAAACTAATGGTAGAATATTGAAGACAAGAAATAGAAGATGTTGGGCATGGAATCCCTCCACAACATGTTTTGGCACTCAAAGCCCAAGTTTTGAGTAATATTGTTGTAAAGACTCCGCGAATTGCGGGCACGAAGCGCGAATTGTTAGAGTCATAGGGATGCCCGCCCTAAGTTTTGAATGTAGTTTCGGCATACCTATGGTCCACAGACCATGGGATTGTATAAATAGAGCGAGGCACAGAGCAAGTGTCTAAGTGTATCTTGGGTCGTAGTAGTAGGAAGAGGCTCTACAACCGAGTGCGTAGAGGCTTAGTAGAGTCCGTAGCCGAGTGCACGGACCCCTGCAGCTGATTGTGCAAGGTGGAATCGAGTCTGTAACTGAGGAGGAAGAATAATAAGGAGAAGTTTTATCTAAATTCCGTGTATCTATTCTTGTGTTATTACATGTTTGATATCATTTGTAATTATACTACTGCATGCATTTGTATGAATGGAGAATATTGTTAAGTATAACTGAAAGCATACATATAAGCTAAGTTAATCAACTAATATCGGGTTACTAATAAGGACTTGGGTAATAACACTGTTCAGCCCCTAATTAGGGTTGCACGTAAACAACATCATAGGCTGCTAGGTACTCATAAGCATGCATAGCAACATGCGCGTAGGGTCAAACCACAGACCATTTGGAACCCATTAGACATCCCGAGGGTGTGGAAACCTGGTTCTAGCACTCTCCCATACTACTTCGGGTGAGACCTCAATCCGCGCTCCGTGTACTGTTGCCGAAAGGGCCAGCAGTATTGGGATTTGTTTGGCTAATTCACCCCTAAACCTGGGTCAGGCCCCAACAAGCCAACAAATGGTTCCGTTGCCGGGACCAGGATCTGCATAAGGGATGTCTGATGTCATGTCACTGGAATCCAACGAAGAAAGAAATTGAAGGGTGGTTAGACAGAAAGATTCACGAGTTTGCGGCATAGGAAAACAAGAATTTGTGAGTATCAAAGGAACAATGGTTGGAGCGCTACTTATATATGGAAATCCACGAAATTTTCTTTGCATCCTTTCCCTCTAAGTTGTATGAGTGGATTGCGAAGCTAGCAGACAGTCAGGGAAGGTGTAGGCTCGACAAACCAATTGTGTGGACTCCAAAATTAGTGCGCAGACTAGAAGCATCAGAAGATAAGATTGCACATGCTGTGGACCATTGGCTCGATCGAATTATAGGAGGATTTATCACTGAGTTCGCGGTAGACACGATAGTCAGCTACAGTGAGGCGGAACGACACTTCCTCAAAGGACTGCGAGGTAAGTACATTAAATATTTGAACACTTGGATTAAGATGCTATTGTGTGAAAAGCAGGTTATGTGAATAAATTGATGTTTGGGGCTACGCGAAGTGGGAGGATCTATAGAAACGAAGGTAGTGCAGAGATAGAAAATAGCCCCTTGATTTCACCTCAACGGGAAAGTGAGGAAGAGCTCGTGAAATTTTCTTCGAGGAGCGCAATCAGTTTGATAAGGTAGCAAATTCCGTGCATACACCCCCACCTACACCACCACCAGTCTCATCATATTCACCTCCATCTCCGCCCACATCACCTCTACCACCACCACAATTCAATATGGCGACCGCGATAAAATTGCCGATATTCAGAGGAGTAGGGAAGGAAGATCTGGACCAATTTTGTTTCGTGGTAAGGGCCGTATGGGAAGCACAAGGAGTCGTGGATGACAATATAAAGAAGGAAATGTTGGTAAGTGCATTGCAGGATCACACACTAACATGTTACATTAAACATTCTAATGACCATCCAAATGCGGGGATCACAGATATCCAAGCTGCGCTGAACAGGGAATTCAGTAGGCCAAAATCAGAGACACAATTGATTATCAGGTTTAAGGAAATCGCAATGCTTCCAGGAGAGACCCCATGGGATCTAGATCAGAGACTCAAGAGTATGATTCGTGAATCAAACATGACCTTGACATATGGGCAGCACCGTGCATGGTTTGTAGCGTCACTAACACCGCATCTAAGGACGACGCTGTTGCAACAAAAGTTATCCACCCAAGCAGAAGCTTTGGAGATTGCAATGAGACTACATGAGAGCCATATACAAGATCTTGGCCTGGGAGTCCAACAAATCCATGCGCAACTGCAAAATTTGTGTCTATAAATGCAGAGTTTGAAATAGGACAGGACAACTCACCCAGAAGCGCGCGAGGAGGTATGGTGCATAAAATGCAAATGCAAGGGGCATGAAAAGAAATATTGTCCAGTCTTCGCGAACTACTTGGCGGGAGGAGGGTTGATGCCATTAAGACCAAAGGCACAAGCAGGACCGAGCACGGCGCCTGCATTATGGTGCACGATCTGTCAGATAGGAGGAAAACATGCTACGGATAATTGTCATCTATTGCAGAAGTATACGCAGACGTCCGAGCAATTGTTTTGTAATTTCTGCAGGTCGATAGGCCATGATGAGCGCACTTGCAAGAGTTATGAACTAATGATGGATTGAACCCCTACATACAGATTACATACTGAAACACAAGCCATTGATCCAAATGCGGGAACGGCGTGCGCTGGATTTTAGGGGCGCGGACGAGGTCAAGGTGGAATGGGACCAAGAAGGGGTCGCGGACAAATGATTTGTTACAATTGCGGAGGGCTAGGGCATCATGCTCGCGACTACACAAACCGACGAGAGCATCATGTTTATATTGTACTTAGTTTAATCATGAGACAGAGGACTACCCTACACTGATAGCGAGGCTACGCGATAAAGGGATACTCTAGCCTCCCCCAACTCAGAATTTGCAAATGATGAGGTCTGAGGTGCGCAAAGAGGACCCGAATGTAAACATAGTGCTCCAAAGCAGTATCATGATAGGAGATGACAAAAGTAAGTAGCCTGAAGAAAGTGCGTGGGTTCGCAAGGCTCCTACAAAGGTGTAGGTTTTAATCCCGTACAGAAATTACCTCCATACGAATTCTAAAACATAGAAAATAAACAATGCGAGAGCATAACACATAAAACACATATACACAGAGATTTTCCCATGGATCCCGAAACCAGGAATACCAGCTTGATTTTTCATTATGTTCCCTTCAATGTTACAATACATATTTATACATGCTGAAGAATCCAATACCATGGACCCAAAAACCATCGCATCCAAAACCATGGACCGAAAACCATCGAGTCCAAAACCATGTGCAAAAATCATGCACAAAACCATAGGTAGGTCTGCCCAACCCAACATAGGGTCCAAAACCAAAATTTTCAGAGGCGCTGCCCCAAACCCCATAGAGTGGGGTTACCTGCACCCCTCAAAACCCTTGTGACCCCCCCCACTATGCAATCGGTGCAACAAAGGGGGAGGCTCCGCCCCCCTTTTAACCCCCAGTTAACAACATGGGCTAGTTGTGGAAAGAATATAACACAACCCAACAAAAGGAACCTGAATTTGATTTGGAGCGCACAAAGGAGACATTCATGGAAGCTAAGAAGAGCTTCACATAGGCCTCCACTTCACGTAGTAAGGATCAACTAGAGCTGGAGATGGATCCTTCAATGATCACTACCTTTCTAAAGACATGTATGAAACTGCTGCACAACAGCAAGGCTATAAAAGGATTGCAAGAACTTATCACTAGGTGCGCTGGGTCCGGAGAACCACGCGTAGTCTGGAAGCTCAGAAAGCACACATCACGAACAGGAAGGGAAATGAGATTGATTGCATAAATCGGGGAGTATGAAATGGGTTAAGTAATTCTGGATCTAGGATCATACGTGAATGTGCTACCAAAGCAGACATGGGAGCACATGGGTAGGCCCGCGTTGCAATGGTCCCCTATTCAATTATGGATGGTGAACCAACAGAAGATCCTACCGATGGGAATATTGCAGGGGATAATGATAGACATCAAAGGTGCGAGCACGCTTGCAGATTTCGAGGTAATAGAGATTGTCGATGATAGCAATCCCTATCCCGCGCTACTGGGAATAGATTGGGCCACTGATATGAACGGAGTGATAAATTTAAAGAAGCACAAAATGATTTTTGAGAAAACATCACTACGCGTAGTGGTGCCTTTAGACCCTATGGAAGGAGCACACTACATAGAGCCAGTGCGCGACGACAAGAGCGATGACGAGCTAGACTGTATCTATAAGATAACCACTCGGGAATAGGATTGAGTGAATACTACAGCAGATGGCCAGATTTCGTGGGAGTGTGAAAGCTCCTGCACATCAGATTCGGATGAGGAAATATAACGATGGCAGAACCAGTTACACGAGGTAACCACACTCAATTGCAACATGATGGTAAGATCATTGCATTGCGTGACAATAGAGGTAAGGGATCTGCCTATGTATGACGGGTTGACAGCAGTGGATGAATTCCTGAACAAATTTGAAAGCGTAGTGCCAGAACAACAGCGGTTCAATGCTATGAAATGGGCACTGCGTGCTATGCTCACAAGATGGTGGGCTATGCACTAGCAGAGTTTCGGGGGCTGGCGCGAATGCAAAAATATGATGCTCTTACGATTTTGGAAGCCTCCAATGTGGATGGAAGCTGGGCATGATGAACGAAAAAACTTGCGTGCCCATCTTTCTAGATGGGTATAGGCATATGGTACGTAGCCTGCACGAACGCACAACACTATCATGATAGGGAATAGGAAAAACAAGTAGAAGTAGGTAGGGCAAGTGCACGAACGACAAAGTATGAGAAGACCTAGCACATTGAAAATCATACATGAAAGCCTTCAACAAGGTGTGCAAAGTGCTGAACAGGGTCCACCATTTGAGATGCATTGACTAGGACCTGCACGTACTGGTAGTTGTGTGGGCTTATAGGACCATGTGCAAAACTCTAACCACACAAGCGCTTCCGAAGCTGAAGTATGAAGTAGGGGCTATATTCCCTGGGGAGCATGCGAAGACAAGTCTGCGCGTAACAACACCCATAGATACAATGGTCCGCATAGACCGGAATGAATAAATCACATGGCTACGCGAAATAGGACATATAAGACTTGAGGAAGAAATCCAACGTGGAAACTTTAGACTTCACGAATTTGCAAATGACCGGGTATGACTAAGGGAGAAAAGTGCTTTAATGGACGCAGAGGTCAAGAAAATGGAAAACAAAATAAACGCAACATTTCTCATTGAACAACCGAGGATGGAAAGGCAAGGTGTGTACAATCCTACTGACAAATTGGAAAACTATCGCCATGAATTGGTTAGTCTGCTGTCATGGCTAAGACCACATCTTTCCAAAAGTAGTGACCAGGGTAGCACAGTGCAAATAGTAGAGTGCGCGATGCTAATCACCACAATGGAAGATGTGGATTTTCCACAAACCATGGTGGAGAATGAGATGAAGCCCCGCACGGGTGGTTCACCCACCTGAATAGTTGTAGGAAGGACAGTCTTAGCACTCCAAGCAGTTGAAAGGGAGCATGTGACTATAAAATATTCTGCCTGGGGGCTGCATGATATGGGAGACGTGCGCAGAATCAGAACGTCACAGGGTTCACGACCGTGCATGGAGGGTTGCGCTACCATGCGGGTTGACTGGGAAGTGACCATTGGTGTAACTATTCATGATAGGATGTTTGATCTAAGGCCAAATGGAGCGGGCAGCGGGTAATTAAGACGCGAGTTATGGGCAAGATTTGGGAAACTCTGCAGCCAAGAAAGCATTAATGGCCCGAAATTGCGAGGAACAGTTGAATTTGAATTTGAAAGGTGCTATAAAACTCAAAGGGCTGGCCAATGGACAATGCTTGGTCATTTGAGAATTGAATGTTTGAGCAAAGCACAAAGTGTTGAGAGCCGAGCGATAATTGAGCTCCTAAGTTCGTGAGAGGCATAAGTCTAGAGATGGTGATGGCCACTAAGGATGGGTTAGGAATTGAAGAGGTACCCACCGACGAGGCTGCGCAGACCTAAATGGTGAGGGATGTCCCAGAAGGCGCCAAGGTGGTAACATAAATCCCCAAATCACCATGAACACCACAGCCTAAGAAGGATAAACAGGCGATGGGTATAGTACGCATATCTCGAAGGAATCTGCGGCACAACAAACTCTCCATGGAAGAGAAGGGGAAAGAAATCACAATAGAAATAGATGAGGAAGAAGAAGACTTACAGGCCCTGATCATCATATCGGAAGAAGAAGAAGAAGTGGAGGAGGATATCCAACCATTGCGCACTGCAACAAAACTGCGAGCGTATGTCCCTCAGCGGAAAGGGAAAACCAAGTGCCAAAGAACCTAGATCAAATGAAAAGCTCGCTCCAGACCCCGCTCCTCCCTGATGGCATTGTATTTGAGGGTATGCACCTAGGCCACGTACCGACTATGAAATTTGAAGATTGGGACCTCGCTGACAGCGAGAAGTTCCCACACTTAGACACCGGGAACTTAATGAATCAAAACACCAAGGGGGCGGTGATAATGCTAGAGCTGCGAAAATGGTTGTGCGGTGTGGAAAAGGTCATATTGCTGTACTTGTTATGGATACCACATTTCCACCATGCACCCATCACAATTTTCATCATCAGGCAGCTGCTTTACCTGGTGCATGATGGGTATCTATGGCTGGAGGAGCCTATTCCCATCATGGCCGACCTCATTCATAGGATTTCTTGGCTCCCTTATAAAGGAAAGGATCCTGCGACTATAGCCAGAAAAGGTAGCAATTTGGCTCTTGCAGAAGCCATGAAGGTGAAATATAAGCTGGAGAAGAAGAAGAGGGGCTACATCATCTTCAACATCAAGGACAAAGGGGTGCGCGTAGCAACCCAACTTCTGGCTAGAAAAGTAATGAGGAAGTGTCGCACCGATGAGGTACCATCACCGGTGGCCACGCTGGCCAAGAAGTGCATGGAGGGGATCCATTTCAACTGGACCAATTTCCTTTGTGACAAGTTTCTAATCAACTTTCACGAAGCCTAGGAGTAGGGTAAGACCTTCCACTACATGTGGTTGCTCTTATCCATCTTGTTGGTAGTAGGAGAACTGTCGGAGGATAGTCAGTTTCCCAACATTGACAGGGAGTTACCAGAGGCTATGAAGTACACTTCACTCTGGGCCACCAAGGACGCGAAACGGATTCACAACACAAATTTTTTTTGGTGCTCATCGAGGCGAGCATTTGGATGTGGATCAACAGGAGGCCGCGCTTGTCACCTATGGTGCACAATAGTCTGCAGAGTTTTGTAGACTTCAAAGTCGATATGCACAACATCTATATTAGGGCGCAGAAGGATCTAGTGAAGTAGTGGATGAAGCTACCATTTGTAGCCACTGACAACGTAATCTTCACTGTATTGGAGACATGGCCTTTAGAGTGGCGCGCCCCAGATTTGGCGGAATTGGAGAAAGCGACAACACAGAAAAAGAAGGATGATGCCAACTGGCTGAGAGAAGGCGAAATGAAAAAGTAGCAGCTGAGGTAAGGGTAGCGCGCGAAGCAGAATAGAAAGCCGCAGAGCAGAAGAAGGTCGCAGAAGCAGCACCGTCAGCACAGACAGCAGAGGCAGCAACGGTACAAGCAGAGGAGGTCCAAGCAACATCCTCAAGGCAGGAGGCAGAGAACACAAAAATAGTAGAAGTGAGCGCGGACCCAGGGACCATGTGCACACAACTGAAATGACCATGCATCATAGAGAGATTGGGTCTAAGGAAGAAGGTCAAGGCTTTGAAGCTAGCCATTGGCCTGATCACCTTAACCAAAGGTGATCTCCATGACATCGACGAGACGGTTCACGATGTCACTAGTGAAGTGCTTCAAGAGTTTATGACAGAGCACCAAACTATGTTGGGGGCCCTCAGGGTGCAGCTGCAGGAGTTACAAGTGTGGCCCCCTCAGGAAGGTACCCTATCTACCCACATCGCAGCCGACACTTTAGAAACAGAGTAGATGTTGCATGCAATGATGACCAACACAATAGTGTTGCCATAGGGAGTGTTAGTATCATCAAATGCGATGGATCGGATGTCACTTAGCATGATGAAAGACCTTGGCCTTAACATGGTTGCCCTTCCCCAGGAAATGCTATATCAGCTACAGGATGGGATCATAGCAGAGCTGCGCGCTAGGGAAAACCACACGATCCAAGTTCTTAGCGAATAGAAGATCAATATGGAGTAGCTCACCTTGCAGCATGACGAGCTGGTGTCGCAGAATCAACGGTTGGTGCAGATGGTAGATGACGCTTGTTGACGCATCCCAAAGCTGGCTATCATAGCAGATCTATCGATAGAAGTGCGGATTCATAGTTTGGCAAGTGGAGTCCGCGACATGAGAGAAGAGACAACAAAGGTTCAGCTGGAGCTGAACCTTCAGATTGCCGAGCTGCGGTTGAAAGCGTAGCCTTCCACTCCCCCGGAAATAAGAGAACAATGCATCAATGCTATTGTGGCAGGGTTGGAAGATATTGGAGGTGCACTACGTGAATGTACGAATATGTTGGAATAGGCAGTGGAGGTCCTCACAACTTTACAGGAGGATCCCAATATCCAGCAGCTGGAGATAGAGGCATACTAACTCCAGCAGCAGTACGACATCATCAAAGGGATTGTGTAAAAAGTAGTCCTCACTCAGCAACTTGCGAGGATGCAGCAAGCCAAGGCGTTAAAGGAGCAGGTGGATGCGGCGTGCCATAAGGAAGTAGTTCTCAAAGCACACGTCTAGCCATGGATTGATGAAGCCTTCACAATCATGGCAGATATTGAAGGAAATCTCGCACAGATTTAGGGGATGCATGCACAGATACAGGGTAGCACGCTGAAAATAGAGGTCTCAGAAGAGAGAATGCAATAGGTTTATCAAGCAGCAGCTCAGTGCACTGTAGACATCAAGACCATTCGGGAACAGTTAGAGGGACTCCGCGCCAAGATCGCTGCACCCACAGAGTGACTTTAGGGTGAGTCACGATGTTTGTGTTGGGGGCTTGTTGTGCATGGAATCCCCCCACAACATGTTTTGGGGCTCAAAGCCCAAGTTTTGAGTAATATTGTTGTAAAGACTCCGCGAATTGCAAGCGCAGAGAGTGAATTGTTAGAGTCATAGGGATGTCTACCCTAAATTTTGAATGTAGCGTCGGGGTACCCATGGTCCGCGGACCATGGGATTGTATAAATAGAGTGAGGGTCTAAGTTGTAAAGTAACAGATGGAATATGATGGACAGAATGGGATAGTGAAGCACAGAGCAAGTGTCTAAGTGTATTAGTAGGAAGAGGCTCTGCAACTGAGTGCGTAGAGGCCAAGTAGAGACCGCAACTGAGTGCGTGGACCCCTGCAGCTGAGTGCGCAGGGCGGAATCAAGTTTGTAACCAAGGAGGAAGAATAATAAAGAGAATTTTTATTTGAATTCCGTGTATCTGTTCTTGTGTTATTACATGTTTGATATCATTTGCAATTATACTATTTATTTACTGTGCACATTTATATGAATGGAGAATATTGTTAAGTATAACTGAAAGCATATAGATAAGCTAAGTTAATCAACTAATATCGGGTTACTAATAAGGACTTGGGTAATAACACTGTTACACCCCCAAGTAGGGCTGCGCAAAAACAACATCATAGGCTTCAAGGTATTGATAAGAGTGCGTAGCAATGTGCAAGGTCGAACCGCGGACCACTTGGAACCCATCAAACATCCCCAGGGTGTCGAAACCTAGTTCTAGCACCCTCCCATACTACTTTGGGTGAGAACTCAGTTTGTGCTTCGCAAACTGTTGCCGAAAGGGCCAGTAGTACCAGGATTTGTTTGGCTAATTCACCTCTGAACCTGGGTCAAACCCCAACAAGCCAACAGAAGAAAAGAAAGGAGTAATCACATTCTACTCAGACACATCCCCAGAAACGGTGCCAAAAAGTGATGAGTGCCAGTATCGCAGCAAGGATGATGCAACTCCTGGGCTACCAGCTTTACTTATGAACTCGGGGTTCGTACAAACTTGGAGGTGACAGTGCTATATGCACAAGTAAAAGTGATGGTTCTGCATGCTCTCACTGTTCAGATGGAAAGAGACCACTGGTATTCCAAGCCAGACTTCTATAGAGTCAGAAGAAGCTTGATTCTTTGATGGAAGAAGGGAAAATCTACTCTAAGAGAGTTATTCTAATGCAGTAATGGGAAAGAACCAACATGTAATGCTAAACCACACCATATCCTAATTAACCATTTAAGCAGCGATGCTAAGAAGAATTGTGAAATCAACGCTAAGAAAATGCTACTATCTATGTTGCAAAAGTAAAAAAAAAAATCAAACAATACTAATGTGCAAGTAAAGAAACTAAACTAAATATGTCTTCATTTTTTTGGTTTTTTTTGGCAAAATCAAGTATGCAAACTAATTGTTCTTGTGGATGTGACAAGTGGATGGAAGGTGTTTGAGGATGGCTAGAAGGTTTATGAAGTTGTTGGATGGTGTGGAGGGGTCCTGGGAGGATTTTTGTTACTTCCTAGAGGTTTCCCATCAATTCGGCCTCAAAACAAGCCGTTTCAGGAAAACCTACAGGATATAGCCGAGAGATAATTGTGAGGTGTTGGAGGTGTTGGGAAGCTTGGGAAAGGTTTGTGATGGGTGGAATGGAGTGTTAGAAGGTCTAGGAGCACTCAAGAGTTAATATCCAAGATAAGAGATGGCTAGATTCACTCAATGTATCTAGGGGAATTTTAATGAAAAATGATGAAAAACTAGTGAGGGTGATGGTGAAACAATGGATGGCTAAGGTGGATGGAGTGGAAGGTGGCTGTTGGTGATGAAGTCTTGGTCTCCTCCTGAAGTACCTACTCTACTTAAAACATGTGTGTCTTCCCACAACTATGCAACAAGATACATTTTCATAAACTAGAAAAGCATGAATCAATTCCCTATATTATGCATGAAGAAAGTTGTTGAAGGGAATGAAAGCATGAGTGAGATCTTATTGCAGAAACGGAGATGGAAAAAGATGACAATGAAATCTGCCTTGCAACATTAAGCAAATACTTAATCAAAGACAACAAACTCTGTTGAGAGACTAAATTGTCAGATTAAATCCCTTAATATTAATTGTCAACCTGAGGTTCGTAAACACGAGTTGCCTTGCGCTTTCTTCATTCAGGGTTAAATTAGAGTTTTAACATTTCCTTATAATGATTCGTGGAGTAATAAATGCATTAACACTTACAAACATTTAGCTGTCAAAAGCAGACCCAACAATCAAATTTAATCTAGAGATTTCAAAAACCTTTACAAACTCTAGCATTCAAATCTGAACTCAACAAACTACTGAGCTATGAATCTCAAGCAATAAAAATGGAATTCTACTCACACAAAACCTTACTCAATCAAACCCTCAAATGCTGGTACCAGACCTTCTATTTGTAATAACAGTTTATTCATCACTCAACAAGCAATCTATAATGATGGCGATTCAATCCTTAAGCAGACAAACAAACCTGTACTAATAACCATTCAATCCTTAAGCAATCTACACAAACAACAATTCATTCCTGAAGCAACTAAGCAGTCTATAACAATTCAATTCTTAAGCAAACAAGCAATCTATACTGATAGCAACTCAATCAAACAATCGATCTGTACCTAATGGTTTGTTACCCTATTAACAAATATTTTAAGGTTAAGTACTGATCTGGAGCAATCACTCTATTCTACTCTATCACTCACTAATTTATTGTTATACTCGCAATCAAGTAATATACAGGTCTTAATTTGATGAAAGAAACTCAAACACTCAGCCTATTCAGCACCTAGCAATTCAACCAAACAATTCCTAAGAAACTGTACTCTAAACCATTCTGTAATCACACCAACCCTTACTGGCGAATAACCTTACTTGAAGCCAATGTACTGCTGTTTGAAATCTGATTGATATCTGACTCCTGAAAACTGGAATCAATCACCTCACAAAGCAAAGGAAATCATTTATCTGGACAACTAATAGAATTGATCTTCACACGAAACAGGGGAAATCCTTTATCTACTAAACTTAATGAAATCAATCAACACACAAAACAGGGGAATCATTTATCTATTAAACTTAATGAAATCAATCAACACAAAAAACAGGGGAATCATTTATCTATTTTGAACTAATGAATTCACAGTTAGCAACTAATCATCAAAAACACTTATTGGTATGCTATGTTCAATCCATGCGGTCCACTATGCAATCCAAGAGTCTATTTATCAAATGAAACAGAGCTAAATGATAGTAAACCATGCAATATTCATGAAAGCAATCTTCAACCCAAGTAACTTGAAACTAGACCAAAGGTTTTACAATTTTTAAATGATCAATGAGAATTCTTTTATGTGGTATTGTCTGTAAAAAAATTCAAATAAAGAGTCAATCCGATCCAGTTCCTAAGGGAATGAAGAACAGTTTGATGGTTAGACAAATCCCGTTCTAATTAGTTCGAATTCACTAAATAGAGTTAAATATCAAAGTAATCTTAGCACTCTCAATGTATAGATAATTTATCTCACTCATTAGATGATCATGTGGCACTTCTCGGTTGATTATGAATCAATGCGATAGGAAGTATACGCTGTTCTGAAATCAAAGCAAGGTATGGAAACAAAGGTATTAAGGAACATCAATGCATCTACACTCTTTTAACAACCAAATCAATACAGTTCACATGCAGCAAGCCAAACCAAACCAATTAGTAATGAAGGTAAAACTAACCATGACTGGTCAAATAGTGTTTCTATCCTGCAATATACGCAGCAAACCCAGATGGGTGGACCCAGCCACACCTGGAAGCTAGATAAACTTACAATAAAGAAAAGATCTCAAATGAAATGAGCTGAATATCCTCAACAATCCATCAACGCTTAATCCCAAATTCAAAGCAAAACCATTTCGATATTATTAAAGATGAGTTATGGAATTCACAAAAAAAATACATCACTATTTTAGCACTAACTTGACATATTACATCCCCTGCCTTTTATAGGCATTTGATTACAGTTAAACACTGAACTAAAAATGGTAATTTATAACAGTCTAACAAGTCGACTCCTCCAGAGAAAATAGGTTTGAACGATTGGCCCGAATTGGTCCAACAACTTGTAACCAATTCCCAAACTTGGTGTATGCCGCAACCAGAGAAAAGAGAACGAAGATCTTGGGATCAAATGCACTCATTGCAAGGCTGGTGACATCTCATCATCTAGAAGCACGCAACTTCTTATCCATTGCATTGTTTGAGTACCGAATCTGAATATAACTTTTGAGTACAGTAGTAGGGAGCCATGGTACACCAGCTGCTTCTTTCCGTTATCCTCCTGCACATCTTGTTGAGAAGTCTACACTTGGTCATAATAATTAGTTAGTTTTAGGAATCAGCTACCTATATCTACTTAAATTCACCAACAAATAGCCAAATGTAACCATAAAAACATTTACCTCAAATGGGGATTGGGACCATGATAGGGTAGCAAAATAACAAGGAAATAGGTTCCATAGTGTCAAAAAGAGGTCAAAATGGGGATTGAAGATGGTATTAATAGGAACAAAACAGAGGATCAACATCCTCCCATGCTGATCCTGATGCATGCCCTCATGCATCCAACAAAAAGGAGACTGCATTCAACTGAAGAAGACTATGGTCAGAGACCAGCAGTCTTGATTAAAACCTCGATCCCTTGTCTGATAGGTGGTGAACACTTTTGAAATTGCAGTGCTAATCCCTTGGCATTCAACCATCTGGTAGGCTTGTTTCAGGTTGCTTTCCACCTCAGAAGGTTCTTGTTTTTCCTTGCCAAGGCATCATTATGGGCATATAGTTTCATATTAGAGTCCCTTACTTGCTGATTCACATCTTTTACAAAATGAAATAAGACCTTGTATTTATTTTCCTGCTCTCTAAGCTTGGTGATTGTCTTCTACCACTTGATAAGCCTGATTTTTAACTTTTCTTTAGCATCCAGTGTGGGGGCTTTAGTCGGGGTCATTGATTATTGCGAGGTACTTCCTCTTGGCGATTTTCCTCTCAGTTTCTTAGATGATGACTAATGCGGAGTAGCCTATGTAGTGTCCTTGCTTGCTATCGGTCTAGTGGGGAACAAAGCGTCTAGATCCCATGCAATATCCTCAGGGATTTTAAGCTTGGTCATAGCAGTGGGCTCCTCCTCAAGGGCCGTTTTTGATTGTGGAGGATCATCATCATGGGAGGATGAAATAGGAATATGTGCGAGGCTGGTGCCTTCAACATTGGTCTGCAGGGTAGGAGCCATGTTGCGAGTCCGACGGCGTCCTTGAGTTGAGGTTTCAGCCACGGGAATTGGGGGAGTGTTGTAGGGGAACAAGGGTCGCCGGTGTTTAGCCTTAGGAGTGGTGCTTTCAGGTTTGAAGGAGGGTTCTGTTGGAGATTCCAGAGCGTTGCTTTCTACCATGGGACTTAGTTCCGGCTGGGTGGGTTTTTCCCGATCATGTTTCCTTTTTCGTTGCGAGCCCAATGGGATTTCCACTGAACCCTTCCTTGTGCCATCTTTTAAACTATTTGTAGCTGTATGAGGGGGTTTGGAACTAGGAGTAGGGGAATGGGTAGGGGTAGACTTAGACTTGGATGGGGGCATTGCATCGTTGATTTTTAGGGAGCGGCCCACTGTGCATTGCCTGCCCTTGGTTTGTGTCTCTTGTCCAGGGAATGCCTCAATGAGGAAGTCCTCCCACGACCGCTTCCGTTTCTTAAGCTCGGAAACCAGTAGAATTTTAATTAAACTATGATGATATAATGCAATTTCGGGCTTCTTTCCATAAGACTGTACACCATTTTCCATTTCATTCAAGCTTAATCTTAGGAAATAAGGAATGTTTAGTGGCCTATCTTCAGTAAAATTAACCATGAGTCGAATATGATAAAGGAATAGAACAACAAACCTTCCCTTATAAGTCATGAAGCGTTGTAGCATTATCAGTAGTGGATGCCATTGGTTCTCTATTCAGTTACGAAGCCCTCCCTTCAACCAACTAATTGACTTGTAGGCTTGTTTCAAGAACACAGTGCAATTCAGTATGTCTAACTGGCCGCCCTTGAAAAATCGCTCACCAATAGCTGGTAGCCCAATAGCCTGGCTTACTGATTCCTCTATGACGCTGAAGTTGAGGTCGCCGACTTGGGCATGCTCACGATTAAATCTTTGTTCAAACACCATTGCAACCTGATCATTATAGCCCTGAAACTTCCATAAAAAATTCATCCATCCTTTCTCCTCTAGAATTCCCTTACATTGTTCATATTCTGGGCTGCATAGAAATTGAACAAAAGTGGGTTCATGCTTGTCTGCTCCCATGGTGCTTGCGTTTTGTTGAAATTCCTTTTTCTCAATTGACTGCATTGTTGGTCCCTTATTACTCCTCCACCCATGCTCACAATCGACCTCTGTTTTAATGGAAGATGAATTACCATCGCAATGATGGATTAGATACATGGGATCGATTGCCATAATGGTGATAATCCCGTCTTCGACTAGTTTAGAGCATGGGAACTTGATTGCAGTGTGTGATCCATGGATGGAGCATGTGAGCATCTCGGCTATGAGATGGATCATATTTACCATGATGACAGAGGGTGTCATGAACCGATGGTCAAGCGGGTGAGCAATCATCATAGCAAGAATAGATCATGGCGGTGGTGGTGATGTCTTATTAGCATGCTAGAGGATAAGTGTTTATGAGATCAGGAATAGACATGTGAGGGCGTAGGATGTATGATCATGGTGATCACAAGATATATTCAGAGGCATCCTTCAATGATTAACATTTTAACTACTTTTCAGTTAAACTTAAGCAGAATACAAGTGCGTAACTTTACCACTTAAATGATTTGTGTCAAGTGTGAAATTGATGTGCTGAAGCAACACCTTCTGCAATTATGTGCCTTCTGCCTTGATTCTAGAGAATTGCCATACTGTGCCTTTGGCGAGTTGAGTACTGATTCCATGAATCTGTACTTAACTCAGAGTGAGCTGGTAGCCCTGATCGTTCCTTGTCTGCTTATGAAGACAGGCCCTAACTCATCAAAACATGTTAACACAAATAAGATGATTCTTTTTATGATACAAAAGGTTTTCTTGCACATCTTGTGACAACACTATGTGATTATAGGCCCCAATTTTTAGGCAAGATCTCAGGACCCTCGTATGCAATATGAGTTGCATTCTGGACAGAGCATAGAACACGGGCTTTTTAATAGAAAATGAAACATTATATTTTGATCAAAACATGAAACATAGGTATCTTGAACAACATGTGGAATCAAATTCTGAGATCCTCATAAAAGAACAACTGAAGCTTGGACAGAGTATAAGATATCGGTTGTCTGTACTGATTTCAGAACCTTTAGATTGAATGTCATAGACCAGGCTGCTCAATTATTTCAGAAAAGGAGACTACTTATCAATCCATGGATTTTAACCAGGCCTAGAATGATAACTTCCTGGGGCATTTCTTCTTTAGGGAGCTGGAAATGGCTAGAAAGAGAGCTCCAAGGGGGCTTATTTTCCATAGTTTATTCCTTTGGGCCCAGAAAAGAATAATTCACAACCTAGAGGATCCCTATACTACTACTACCTTATTATTTTAGCGAGCCTAAAGTAGTTAGTGCTCGAGGCATTCTTATTTAGAGAGTCTGAATTGCCCAAGTAGACTCCACAGGTTTCCTTTCCGTAATCATTTCCTTGAGCCCAGAAAAGAACAATTCTGTGTGTTAGTGTCGGTCTTGAGCCCTCCATCAGTGATCAATAACTCTTTGCATATGCATTTATAGGTGTCTCATCAGTGTCAGTTTTGCATCCCGCTAGGCATGCCATAACACTGAATGGAGGAGCTGGTCTTTGTCTTCTTGGCTTTGCTGGATTAGGTCATACAACAATATAATTGAGTCAGGCTTGTTCTTGTTTTTGTCTTAAAGTCCCATGGTCTTAGGTTTAGGGTTTTGAGTCAAAATCATTTTAAGGTCATGAGTCATGGTCAGTAAGTGCCCAGCAAGCCGGAAGGGGTTTTGTACATATGTTTCATTGTCATCTTCTTCAGCTACAGCTCATTTTATGCCTTGGATTTAAAAACACTGTTTTTAATTACAAGGTCATGTGGATTTTGAAAAAACAAAGAAATTTTCAAAAATTTGTAAAAGTGCCAGCAACAACCCTGGTTCCTTCGCTACAGTCCATCAGGCGGTCAACCTGCAAGAAGAACGGAGTTAAACGCATCAAAAAGCTCATTCCAGGACAAAAAGACTCTAAAATAGTGTTAAAGAGAATACAAAGGTTTAAACATTATAAAGTGGGTTTTTAAAGTCAATTTTTTTTTAAATATGAGCCTATAAAAGCAAATTCCCTCTTGAAAGGTCTTCATTGTGCATTTGGAGCAAGAAATTACAAGCAAAAGGCGATTAGAGGGCGGAATTGGGCAAATTGCAGAAGTTTCAGTCTTTTGGAGGCTGCGCGACCAAACGGAGGGGCGCGACCAAAAAAAGGCCAACGCGCTGTGTTAAATTACACAGGCGCGACCAAACGGAGGGGTGAGACCAAACTGGCAGCTTGCGCGACCAAAAAGTCTGCCCGCCCTAAAAACTCTCCCAAACGCTCAAATTCACTCAAATTTACTCCAATTTTTAAAGGTATGCCTCATCCACGTTTTGTGTAATGGTGTTGGGGTTGCAAAAGAAGATTATGGTCATGATTTTATGCAAGGAAATCCATAGAAAATAGGTTAAAATGACTTGATGTTTTTGCATGCTAATGTTAGTATGTTTGTTTTTCAAGGCAATTTTTTCCTTAGTCCCTCCATTCATTTTCCCAATATAAAATCACAGGTGTTAGGATGTCATTTTTATTAATCTCATTTGCAAAGAAAATACTCAAAACCTACCCCAAATTCCATGAAACCCTAACCCCTCCTGAACCCTATTCCAAACCCTGTTTCTACCATGTATCATGCTCTAACCCTAAGCACTACTACACACAGCAATTCATGTATAAAAACACAGCAAAATGAAAAAGAAACATTATAAAAAAAAATAAAAAAAAAAAAAAACAAATAAAAAGTGATGACAAGGCATGCACTCAAAAAATTGTAAAAACAGTGAAATATTCCATTTTGCATAGCCTCAAAAAAATAAAAAAATAAAAAAAAAAATAAAGAAAATGTCATCTTGTTGTATGATGTCAAGGACTTGAAAGCTGAATAAAGTCATGACAAAATTCATTTAAATGTACAGCTGCATAGTTATCAAAAGAAGCAGTCTTGCTGTGTTAGGGTTTTGTATTAGCATGGTTTTCATCCCCTTTCTCAAAACTCTGTTTTTCCCTACCTATTTCCCTATGTAAACCCCAATTCAATTGCTTGTCCCTTCAGTTAAACTCCCTAGGCAATTGAATGTCCCTCCCTATGATCAAAGCACACAGTCAAACCCTAATTCCCCATGGTAAAAGCATGATGAAGCTGCCACTGTCCTAAATGAATTGCTGTTACAAAAATTAGTTGGCAGTGATTATTAAAAGGGTTTCACTGTCCCCCCAAACCTAATTCCTAATATCCTCTCTTTTCCCTAATTCCCAAGTTATCAATTCCCTCTCCCTTCCATTGTAACATGATCACAGCAATCCCCTTCCCTTCTTCTTACAATCTAATACCCAAAATCCCTGTTTCATATTAGCATCAAATGGTCATTTCAAAATGTGGAAAAAACAGAGTATGCTCATGAAAGATATTTGAAGACAAAATATAAAAGCAGCAGCCTGTTAAATGTTTATGATTGATGCTACCCTATTCCCTTATACTTTCATTCCCTCCATGATGAAAATCTATATTGTCCTTTCCCTTGGTGATCATAAAACATATTTCCCTAATACAGTATTCATTTGCAAATGATGAAAGATGGAATGACATGTTTAGCATTATGTGATGTTTTCCTTCAGAATTCCCTGCTTATATATATATTTTTTCCCTTTCCTATATGTAAATTCCCTCCCCTAACATATCCCTCATGATGTTTCCCCTTGAAAACAGCATACTTCACAGCATTTTGCAGGCAGGGCAGCGGTCATTTTGACTTATTTATTCCACCTTGCTCAATAACACCATGTCAACCACTGAGACTAATGAGCAAGGTGATGACCGATCATCATCTACTGAGATTGAGATACAGCAGAGGCCTCGTAGGGGAGGCAAGGGTGGTCACCACAGGAGGGAAGAGCCCACATCATTGACAGAGTTGCAGGCTTGCCCATTGGCAGTGTCTTGTTTTCAGCATATGGCTTGTTTTCAGTTTTGTGAGAGGCTGTCACACATCCAGCATCACAGAGACTTGGCCCGGTTGTTTGTCCTCCATCTCCATGACAGGCAGGTCACCCTTGCAGGGGTGAATTTTGTGTTTTCTCCAGAGGCTATCACAGATGCTACCGGGATACCCAATGTGGGTGAGGTGTGGCCGAAGCGCAAGTGGGTGGACCTGGTATACTATGAGCCATATGTTAGGCCTGCCCATGTGCATCACTTGACAAGGAACTTTCCTATCAAGTTCCTCCGAGCAGAGTATATAGACACCATGAGACTCATTATGCACTACTTCACATGCGAGGGGAGATTCTCACGAGTATTTTCTTGTCATATCCGCATGATGATGCACTTCACCAGAGTGAGGATGATGAACATTTCGGCATTCTTATTTCATGACATTCAGAGGATAGCCACTACCTTTCGGAGACAGACTCCAGTACAGCAGCTCCGGAGCCTATGCCATCATGGTCTTATTCAGCTAGTAGTTTCCCATCAGCTGAGCCAGCAGGGCATCCCTTGGGCGGATTTCATCTCCCGAGATGTTTTCACACAGCCACATTCAGGGCCTGAGGCAGTTCATGAGGAGGGAGGGCCATCACATCAGCCCGAGACCAGCATCCCGAGACACATGGCTTCTTCTCCTCGGGTCACATATCAGAGAGGTCACAGGACCTTATTTGCAGCAGCCCGACGAGTACTTTCTCTACAGCCAGTGGAAGGGGTCTCGTCTTCATCATCAGAGCAGCGAGTGTTATCTCCACACCAGGTGGAAGGGGCCTCGCTTTCTTCATCGGCACAGGCAGTACGAGAGGGCAAGCAGCCCATGGTTGAGGATGAGGCAGTTGGCGAGGCACATGATGATTTCACTGGTCGTGATGCTCATTCTCCTCCTTCTTCAGATTTCTATGAGCTCAAGGAAGAGAACCTTGTGTTGCAGCGGAAGCTTGAGATGGCTCAGTGGACTATCACTTATTTAGAGCAGCGGACCAAACAGCTGGAGACCGAGAAGGAGTTGGATGAGTTATGGAGGATGCGATTTGACCGAGTCATCAATCGCAGGAGGCCTGGGGACCCACTGCCCATGGATAGAGAGTTATTGCTCATCCGAGCAAATTGGCGCTTGGAGGGACTGTTAGACAAGGCAAACCGTGACAACAAGCTGCTCCGGAACATGAAGACACACTACTGGGCAAGATTACATGTTTGCAAGGCGAGAATAAAAATTCTCCAAAGAGAGCTGTCAGAGGCACGGAAGAAGAAGAAAAGGACAAATCCACTCCGCATCTTGGCTGAGGCATCCCTCACTCATCATGGTACTAATCAGCCTTGATCTAACATCAAAATCTGAAAATTTTGAGAATTTTGGAGCATTTTGCAAATTTTTGGTAAAATTACAGGTTTTGCCCACGGTTTGGTCTCACCCCGGGTGAGACCATTTTGAAGGGCTGCTCGGAATTTTGCAAACTTGGCATTTTTGGAAAGGGCGTGCAAAAAGAAAAATTACCAGTACTTGGGGGCAGCCTAATTTTGAGTTTTGAGCCTCCAAAAGCTCAAAATACACCTTAAAAATGACTTTCTGCCCACTTTTTGAGTTGCAGAAAGTGACCTTGGGAGAAATGGTTTTTGAGGGGTCAAATCAACACCAAATCCAGAAATTCCACTTGGGATGGAAAGTAGACAGGCCAAGCTTTCCAATGAGCCATCTTGCACCTGATTTGGATCAGTGGAACCCACTCAAAAGTAGCTGCAAAGGGGCGCGACCAGAACTTCCAGGGGCGCGACCAAAACCTCCAGATTTGCCAATTTTTGACTAGTTCGGCCAGAAAAGCACTATTTTCACTTTGGTTGACTATTTGAGCATGTAAATGATGGATTATTGTGTAAATTTCATGGCATTAGATACTTTTACTCTTCTTTACCACTTCTAGAAGCTTCTTTGATGTAAATAGTGAATATTTAATGCATAGATAAGCTTCCTAAGTTTTAGAGGTAAGTTGTTGAGCTGGCCTATTATCTAGTGACTGATTTAGAATTAGTTGCAACAGCTCCTAGGAAGCTGAGCTCGACCCCTAGAGGTGGGGAAAGAGGTTTGACCTTCTATATTATGCCTTCTCTTTCTCATTTTGATGGTTGGACTCTAGAGGGAGAAGTGCTATTGTATTTTTGACTTGTATTTTCTGCAATTTGAGGAAAAGGAAGGCCAGGGTTTTGCAGACTTCATTGTGGATTCTTGTGGATTATTATGTTGATGGTGTGTCTCCTACTGTTATTGTAAGTGTGTTTATGTGTTCCATTTCTTGATCTCTTGCTGCTATTTAAACAAAAGAAGTGATAAAGTTTGAATTCATGCATGCCATGCTCAGCTTTCAATTTTGTTTAAAATTTATGTTTTCCACTGTCTAGAGAGGATTCGAATTCATTGTTTGCCCTCTTTAGCCTCTTTTCTTTCTTCCCTGATCATCTCTTTCAGTTAAAGGCATCAGCATAGACTCCTACCTTGCCCCAAAGACCCACCTGCAAAAACTGAGCTCAATCCCCGCACCCTAAATTGCACTCCCTCCAATTGCCACCAAAAACCCAAAAAATCTTTAAATCAACCCCCCTTATCAATTTACTAGCCTAATATCTTTGATCCTAATTGGTCAGCTTATTATATTATAAGATCTATCAAATCTGACCCGAGAGAGCCTTCTCATACCTCGTAGGGCTAGCTACGAGGTGAAATGGTTTGATGTAGCCTTGAGAGTTTGTCTATCTCAGCCTAGGTGAATTCCAAGCGCTAACATATTGGCGACCATACTGGGGAAGAACATCTAAATCTTTGCTCATTGAGGTGTGTGTTTCATAAGTCTTAGACGGAGCCTGAAGTTACGCCAGAAGCCTTTGAAAACGCTCTTGTTTTACATCAGCGTTAGTAGATAAACGCTGCTTCAGTCTATCTCCGTGGGATTTGTGAACATAGCGCTTCACTGACATCTTTATCCCAGTATCATTATGGACTCTAAGCTTCAGATGATAAGTTAAGAGTTTCCATTTGGCTGAGTGGTTTTTCCTTTCCTCGTTTATTTGTATTTACAAGCTGGCTTCTGATTCAAAATTGATTGTTAGATCTAATTCATCGCCTGCTGTAATAAAATATTTTGAAGATCTTGATTTCGACGAGGATTTTGAATTGTCATTGTTTAAATCTAAATCTGAAAGTGCACTCGATACTTTGGTTCTTGATCCTGACTTTGCAGCTGTGATTGACCTCGAAAGGCATAACAAAGTGGTTGAATCTTATATTTTGCGGCATCTTCAAAGTAGTATACATGCTTCAACTCTTGTTGATTTTATTGAAAACATATCTGATCATATTGGGTCTACTATTGATCAAGCTGAAAATCTTCAAACTTCCCTCACGGCTCATCGAGCTTCTTTCCCTCCTTTCATCTCTATTTCACCTGTTTCGCCTATAGTTACACTTCCCGATACCCCTGTTGGTTCACCTCCATCTACACCTCAAACTCCATCATCACCTTTATCTCCGCCAACATCCCTTCCCCTTATCACAACCCCTGTTATTATACTTCCACCTCCTCCTCATCATACTCCTTCTACTCCTCCACCTCCCCCGCCTAGAGCCATGGCTGCCCGATTTGCTCCCCTTGTTCTCCCTGCAAACCTTCATGACATGCCAGCTGACTACCAGAGCAAGATACCAATGTTTGATGGCACTCCACAGAGTGTCTCAGCTCAGCAGCATGTTGACCGGATGACTACCTTTTTTGATCTGTATGAATTGGATGAGGAAGATGTTACCATGAGGTTGTTCGTTCAGACTTTTGGAGGAGAGGTCCGGAAATGGTTCAGAGGGTTGAGAGCAAATAGTATTGTTTCTTTGGAAGCACTTCAAACACAATTCTTGGACAGATGGGAAATCAGAAAGGATCCGCTGCAAATCAATGCCGAATATAACAACCTTAAGAGAAATCCGGGTGAGTCCGTTCAAGACTACATCATAAGATTTAATGCAGTGTATAATGCTATACCAGATGATCTTAAGCCTTCTCGAAAATCTGCCTTGCTCAAGTTCCCGGATGGTTTCGATCCGGAGATGGCCTACTCACTGCGGGACCGAGATCCTCCTACTTTGGAGGAAATGCAGAAAATTGCAGTCAGTGTGGAGGCTAATTTGAATGACAAAAGGGCAAGAATGAAGGCGGAAAAGAAGGTCACAATCAAAGAGGAGGTAGCATCCACTTCTCAAGTTATTCGGAAAATGGAAGAGATGTCAAAGGCACTCCAAAATCTCAGTCTTGGCAAACCGGAACCACAAGTTCGAAATCCGAACTTTAGAGGCCAACAACAGCAGCCCCAATATAGGATAAAACAGCGGGAGCCACGAGGACAAGAGGCAGCAGTACAGCAACCGATCCAACCCCCATTTCAGCAAAACTATGTCACTCAAGAATCTGAAGATGAGGGTGAAGGTCCCGGTGAAGAAAATCATTTTTTCACTCCCGATGACATGCCCACTTACATCACAGAAGAAGACGAGCTGGTAAGTAATGCTTATGCACCTCAAGATGAGCATTACATTCTATCTAATGATGTGGCACTTCAAGATGAGTCTGAGGAATATCAAAGAGGTTATCTAAATGCCTTATCAGCTCAACAAGGCAAAGAGAGACAGCTGAGAAACCGAACAGTACCTATACATCCACTTCAAAAGAAGGCAGAAAATGCGGCAAAGAATGGTGCTGCTGTTCCGCAAAGAAAAGGTAAAGAAATCATGGATTCTTCATCAGCCCCAACAGCTCCAGCAAACAAGATGGATCAGCCATCAAATGTACCTAAAGATAGAGCAGAAAAAAGAGATAATCCGGCCAAAGAAAGTGAAAGAAGTCAAGTGTTCAGCATTGAGAATGAAGTCTCAAAATTGAAATTGTCCATTCCACTTACTGAAGTCATGAAGAACACTACTTACAGAGCACAAATTTCTAAGATGTTCAATACTGATCCAATGTTAGATGCGGTTAATGTGGAGGATGATCAGCCGGAATTGATCTTTGGGCCAGCTCTCAATGGTGAGTCACCGGAAAGCGATGTCCCGCCATTCTATATCAGCTTGAGAATTCATGATTATGTGCTTCATAATGCTATGTTCGATTCGGGAGCATCACACAATTTAATGCCCAAGGCAATAATGGAGAAGTTGGGACTTGATATAACTCGTAACTACCATGATCTATACTCATTTGATTCCAGCCGAGTTAGATGCATCGGTCTGATTAAAGATTTAGTTGTTAGCTTGGATCAAATTCCCGCAAAGAATCTCTTGATGGATGTGGTAGTAGCGGACATTCCGCCAAGGTTTGGCATGCTTCTTTCAAGGTCATGGGGATCAAAACTCAAAGGCACTTTACAGCTGGACTTTTCATATGCCACTATTCCAGTGTTTGGACAAATGAGGAAAGTCTATCGAGAGCAAAAGATGAAGTATATGATTACAAGCAAGGAAAAACCGGTAAATCATCCTGTAAACTATGTACAGACAGATCTAGAGTCCTATGTTTTATTTGCTGATAGTTTTAATGAAGTAAATAGTCAATTAGTTCAGATAGAAGATATCCCAGGCATTGCTGAAGATGTTAGAGAAGTATTGAGAACGGAAAGCAAAGAAAAGGCTGCTGTCATAAAGTCAATTGCTGAGATAAATGGACAGCAAGTCATGACTGAAACAACATCACAAGTACAGCCCTTGGATGATGATGAAGATGGTCTTTGGACCATGGATTTCGACGGGGCAGTGGGCAGCGATGGAGCAGGCATTGGCGTATGGATCCGCAGCCCATTTTCAGTCTCTAAACAAGTTCCAATTAAGGTACAAGTTTGCTCTTATAAATTGGCTTTTGATTGTTCAAATAATGAAGCTGAATATGAGGCCCTTATAGCTGGTTTGAAAATCCTCCGGAAATTAAAAGCAAAGAAGATAGCAATTTATGGCGACTCCGAGTTAGTGATCAAACAAGTAAAGGGGGAATTTCAAGCTAAACATCCTCGTATGCGGGCTTATCGCAATGCTGTTCTAGATATTTTGAAGCGGTTTTCAGAGCATACTTTAACATGCATACCCCGGATACAAAATGGAGTTGCCGATGCTTTGGCT
The DNA here is from genome assembly GCA_031772625.1 of Pinus tabuliformis. Classification (NCBI taxonomy): domain Eukaryota; kingdom Viridiplantae; phylum Streptophyta; class Pinopsida; order Pinales; family Pinaceae; genus Pinus; species Pinus tabuliformis. Next base: position 189,419,047 of record CM062810.1, on the reverse strand, counting down.
AAGGCAGCAAGCAATTTAAAGATACCAATGAATTCGAGTAACAAGTTTGAAATCTATGTAAAACACCGCCCCACAATCCCGGACAACCAAAGGAATTGGCAAGTCTTTCAGGATGATGAGGAAATCAAAGACTTCTTGCATGGAGAAGGAAAGTTTGAAGAAATCTCAATTGACATGGAGCCTGAAGGAATAAATCAAATGGATGTTTTGCAGCTGAAAGACAATCATATTCCAAAGGGACTGATTCCTTTAGAAGAGCTTTTTGATCAAGACGATGTGGCTCGCAAGCCAACTTTGATGCCAACCGAAGAAGGTGTGGAAGATGTCAACCTTGGGACAGTGGAACATCCAAAGATGGTGAAATTATCGAAGGCCCTGCCACCCAAGGTAAGGAATCAATACATTAGATTGTTGTCATCATTTACTAATGTATTCGCTTGGGATTATTCAGATCTAAAGACTTATGATACAAGCATAATTCAACACACTATTCCAATCAAACAAAATCAGAAACCTTTTCGGCAGAAGTTGCGGAGGATCAATCCCAAGTTGTTGCCCTTGATTGAAAAAGAGGTAAATAGACTTTATCAATCCGGAATTATAGTTCCCGTTCGCTTTTCAGATTGGATTTCTAATCTAGTGCCAGTGAGGAAGAAAACCGGTGAGATTCGGTTATGCATAGATTTTAGAAATTTGAACAAGGTATCTCTCAAAGATAACTATCCGCTGCCAAAGATGGATCACATATTGCAGCGAGTAGTAGGTGCCTCCAAGATGTCATTGTTGGATGGATACTCCGGCTACAATCAGATCCTGGTCCATGAGGATGACCGTAATAAGACAGCCTTCACTACACCTTGGGGAACATTTCATTATGCTAAAATGCCTTTTGGTTTAAAGAATGCAGGTGCAACATTTCAGCGAGCTATGGACATGGCTTTTGCCAATGAAAAGGACATATTTTTAGTTGTTTATCTTGATGACTTAACGGTATTTTCTAAATCCGATGAGGAGCATCTTTTTCATTTGACGAAAGTTTTTCAAAAATGCAGAAAATATGGCATCTCTTTAAATCCAAAAAAGAGTCTCTTCGCCATGAGTGAAGGTAAATTGTTGGGACATATCATTTCCAAAGATGGTATACGTATTGATCCCGCAAGAGTGGAGGCAATTCAGCAGCTAGAACAGCCCCGAAACAAGAAGGAGATACAATCTTTTAATGGTAAATTGAATTTTCTGCATCGCTTCATTCCTAATCTTGCAGAGCACTTAAGAGAAATGACTAACATGCTTCGGAAGGACAGCGAGATCAAATGGACTGAGGAGGCAGTCAAATCCTTCAACTTAATCAAGGTAATCTTGTCTTCAGCCCCGACCTTAATCAGCCCTGATTATACTCAGGATTTCATATTGTTTTCTTTCGCTTCCGAGCATACACTAGCAGCAGTTTTGATGCAAAAAAGAGAGGGTGTTGAAAGGCCAATTGCATTTTTCAGCCGGATCATTAGAGATGGGGCATTAAACTATAACATCATTGAGAAACAAGCGCTGGCCCTGATTAAAGCATTGAAAGATTTCCGGGTTTATATTCTTCATTCTCATGTCTTAGCTTATGTTCCTAGTGCAGCGGTAAAGGATGTCTTGGTACAAACAGAGCCGGAAGGTAGGAGAGGCAAGTGGATTGCTGCTCTCTTGGAGTATGATGTTGAAATCAAGCCAACCAAGCTGGTTAAAGGACAAGGACTTGCTAAACTAATGGCTGAAACAAACCTACATGCGCTTGACATCAACTTGATTGCAGCCTTGTCCGATGGTGAAGGAGAAAATTCAGCGGTTCAGGTATCAGACATTTTCATTAATTCTCCTTGGTATACTGATATAGTATATGTACTTCAGAATGTGTCCGCGCCTCCTGGAATGTCAAAGAACAAAGCAAGGACTTTGAAATTGAAGGCCGCTAAATTTTGCATCATGAAATCAGCATTGTATTGGAAAGATCCCGGAGGCATCCTACTGAATTGTTTGGTTGAAGAAGAAGCGAAAACAACGGTAGAAGACTTCCATAAAGGTGATTGTGGAGGTCATTTATTTTGGAAAACTACAGCCAACAAGATTTTGAGAGCTGGTTTCTATTGGCCATCCCTTTTTTCTGATGTATACAAAGCGGTGAAGAGCTGCCATGAGTGCCAAATATTTCAAGGGAAACAAAGATTGCAGCCATTGCCACTCAAGCCGGTGGAAATTAGTGCGCCTTTTCAGCAGTGGGGCCTTGATTTCATTGGTGAAATACACCCAGCTTCATCCGGGCAGCATAGATGGATTTTGACTGCTACCGACTACTTCACCAAGTGGATAGAAGCAGTTCCTACTCGACAGGCCACAGACTCGGTAATTATCTCCTTTCTTGAAACTAATATCTTGTCCCGTTTTGGCTGTCCATTCAAATTGATCACGGATAATGCAGCTGCTTTCAAGTCAAATAAGATGGTGGATTTTTGTTATAAGTACAATATCAGTTTGGGTCACTCCACCGCTTATCATCCGCAAGGTAATGGGCTGGCCGAATCATCAAATAAATCACTAGTAAACATTATCAAAAAGATGCTGGAGATCAACAAGAAAAGTTGGCACAAGAAGTTGGTCAATGCACTGTGGGCTGATCGGGTGAGCCAAAAGAGATCAATAGGAATGTCGCCATTTGAGATTGTTTACGGGGTTGATGCAGTTTTTCCTACATCACTTAGTGTACCAGTCGCAAAGTTAATCCAAGAAACGGGAGAAGACATGGATCCAATGCAACGGAGAATCAATCAAATGGTCCACCTACAGCAGACAAGGGAAGAAGTCCTCCAAAACTCTTTGAAGCTGCAAGAACGTATCAAGAAGATTTATGATAAGAAGGCAAAATCAGAAAATTTTCAACTAGAAGATGTTGTTTTGAGATGGGATGCTCGAAACGAGGACAAAGGTAAACACGGTAAGTTTGATAATCTGTGGAAAGGTCCTTTTAAGATTGCTGCATATCGTGGTCCTAATGCTTTCCTTCTTAAGGAGTTGAATGGCGATGAATGTCCCGGTGGGTCGGTGAATGGCCGGCTTCTCAAGAGATATCATGTTTGAACAATGCTGCTCTAAATCATCTTCATTGTACATATCATTTTATTTTACTACAGCAAGCGTGAACTGATCTTTCATTCTTGGTTTGGGGCCCGAAGTGAAGGCTATAATTCCAAGCATGAAGATTGGTTGGTGTGGGATTTCAGTTTGTTTATTTTCTGCAAAAAGTCAGTTTGTTTGAGTCATAGTCCTTTCAAAGTTTTCAGTTTATAGTCAAGTCAAATAAAGTCTTTTTGAGTTGGTTATTTTTTCTATTAGTTGACTCCATTGCCCAATGAATAAAGCACTGGTCTGCTCTCCCAAGAGGTCTGAGGTTCTTGGCACCTCCAAGGAGCTACCATCCCCATTGGAGCCAATGTTAGTGTCGGTCTTGAGCCCTCCATCAGTGATCAATAACTCTTTGCATATGCATTTATAGGTGTCTCATCAGTGTCAGTTTTGCATCCCGCTAGGCATGCCATAACACTGAATGGAGGAGCTGGTCTTTGTCTTCTTGGCTTTGCTGGATCAGGTCATACAACAATATAATTGAGTCAGGCTTGTTCTTGTTTTTGTCTTAAAGTCCCATGGTCTTAGGTTTAGGGTTTTGAGTCAAAATCATTTTAAGGTCATGAGTCATGGTCAGTAAGTGCCCAGCAAGCCGGAAGGGGTTTTGTACATATGTTTCATTGTCATCTTCTTCAGCTACAGCTCATTTTATGCCTTGGATTTAAAAACACTGTTTTTAATTACAAGGTCATGTGGATTTTGAAAAAACAAAGAAATTTTCAAAAATTTGTAAAAGTGCCGGCAACAACCCTAGTTCCTTCGCTACAGTCCATCAGGCGGTCAACCTGCAAGAAGAACGGAGTTAAACGCATCAAAAAGCTCATTCCAGGACAAAAAGACTCTAAAATAGTGTTAAAGAGAATACAAAGGTTTAAACATTATAAAGTGGGTTTTTAAAGTCAATTTTTTTTTAAATATGAGCCTATAAAAGCAAATTCCCTCTTGAAAGGTCTTCATTGTGCATTTGGAGCAAGAAATTACAAGCAAAAGGCGATTAGAGGGCGGAATTGGGCAAATTGCAGAAGTTTCAGTCTTTTGGAGGCTGCGCGACCAAACGGAGGGGCGCGACCAAAAAAAGGCCAACGCGCTGTGTTAAATTACACAGGCGCGACCAAACGGAGGGGTGAGACCAAACTGGCAGCTTGCGCGACCAAAAAGTCTGCCCGCCCTAAAAACTCTCCCAAACGCTCAAATTCACTCAAATTTACTCCAATTTTTAAAGGTATGCCTCATCCACGTTTTGTGTAATGGTGTTGGGGTTGCAAAAGAAGATTATGGTCATGATTTTATGCAAGGAAATCCATAGAAAATAGGTTAAAATGACTTGATGTTTTTGCATGCTAATGTTAGTATGTTTGTTTTTCAAGGCAATCTTTTCCTTAGTCCCTCCATTCATTTTCCCAATATAAAATCACAGGTGTTAGGATGTCATTTTTATTAATCTCATTTGCAAAGAAAATACTCAAAACCTACCCCAAATTCCATGAAACCCTAACCCCTCCTGAACCCTATTCCAAACCCTGTTTCTACCATGTATCATGCTCTAACCCTAAGCACTACTACACACAACAATTCATGTATAAAAACACAGCAAAATGAAAAAGAAACATTAAAAAAAAAAAAAAAAAAAAAAAAAAAAAATAAAAAGTGATGACAAGGCATGCACTCAAAAAATTGTAAAAACAGTGAAATATTCCATTTTGCATAGCCTCAAAAAAATAAAAAAATAAAAAAAAAAATAAAGAAAATGTCATCTTGTTGTATGATGTCAAGGACTTGAAAGCTGAATAAAGTCATGACAAAATTCATTTAAATGTACAGCTGCATAGTTATCAAAAGAAGCAGTCTTGCTGTGTTAGGGTTTTGTATTAGCATGGTTTTCATCCCCTTTCTCAAAACTCTGTTTTTCCCTACCTATTTCCCTATGTAAACCCCAATTCAATTGCTTGTCCCTTCAGTTAAACTCCCTAGGCAATTGAATGTCCCTCCCTATGATCAAAGCACACAGTCAAACCCTAATTCCCCATGGTAAAAGCATGATGAAGCTGCCACTGTCCTAAATGAATTGCTGTTACAAAAATTAGTTGGCAGTGATTATTAAAAGGGTTTCACTGTCCCCCCAAACCTAATTCCTAATATCCTCTCTTTTCCCTAATTCCCAAGTTATCAATTCCCTCTCCCTTCCATTGTAACATGATCACAGCAATCCCCTTCCCTTCTTCTTACAATCTAATACCCAAAATCCCTGTTTCATATTAGCATCAAATGGTCATTTCAAAATGTGGAAAAAATAGAGTATGCTCATGAAAGATATTTGAAGACAAAATATAAAAGCAGCAGCCTGTTAAATGTTTATGATTGATGCTACCCTATTCCCTTATACTTTCATTCCCTCCATGATGAAAATCTATATTGTCCTTTCCCTTGGTGATCATAAAACATATTTCCCTAATACAGTATTCATTTGCAAATGATGAAAGATGGAATGACATGTTTAGCATTATGTGATGTTTTCCTTCAGAATTCCCTGCTTATATATATATTTTTTCCCTTTCCTATATGTAAATTCCCTCCCCTAACATATCCCTCATGATGTTTCCCCTTGAAAACAGCATACTTCACAGCATTTTGCAGGCAGGGCAGCGGTCATTTTGACTTATTTATTCCACCTTGCTCAATAACACCATGTCAACCACTGAGACTAATGAGCAAGGTGATGACCGATCATCATCTACTGAGATTGAGATACAGCAGAGGCCTCGTAGGGGAGGCAAGGGTGGTCACCACAGGAGGGCAGAGCCCACATCATTGACAGAGTTGCAGGCTTGCCCATTGGCAGTGTCTTGTTTTCAGCATATGGCTTGTTTTCAGTTTTGTGAGAGGCTGTCACACATCCAGCATCACAGAGACTTGGCCCGGTTGTTTGTCCTCCATCTCCATGACAGGCAGGTCACCCTTGCAGGGGTGAATTTTGTGTTTTCTCCAGAGGCTATCACAGATGCTACCGGGATACCCAATGTGGGTGAGGTGTGGCCGAAGCGCAAGTGGGTGGACCTGGTATACTATGAGCCATATGTTAGGCCTGCCCATGTGCATCACTTGACAAGGAACTTTCCTATCAAGTTCCTCCGAGCAGAGTATATAGACACCATGAGACTCATTATGCACTACTTCACATGCGAGGGGAGATTCTCACGAGTATTTTCTTGTCATATCCGCATGATGATGCACTTCACCAGAGTGAGGATGATGAACATTTCGGCATTCTTATTTCATGACATTCAGAGGATAGCCACTACCTTTCGGAGACAGACTCCAGTACAGCAGCTCCGGAGCCTATGCCATCATGGTCTTATTCAGCTAGTAGTTTCCCATCAGCTGAGCCAGCAGGGCATCCCTTGGGCGGATTTCATCTCCCGAGATGTTTTCACACAGCCACATTCAGGGCCTGAGGCAGTTCATGAGGAGGGAGGGCCATCACATCAGCCCGAGACCAGCATCCCGAGACACATGGCTTCTTCTCCTCGGGTCACATATCAGAGAGGTCACAGGACCTTATTTGCAGCAGCCCGACGAGTACTTTCTCTACAGCCAGTGGAAGGGGTCTCGTCTTCATCATCAGAGCAGCGAGTGTTATCTCCACACCAGGTGGAAGGGGCCTCGCTTTCTTCATCGGCACAGGCAGTACGAGAGGGCAAGCAGCCCATGGTTGAGGATGAGGCAGTTGGCGAGGCACATGATGATTTCACTGGTCGTGATGCTCATTCTCCTCCTTCTTCAGATTTCTATGAGCTCAAGGAAGAGAACCTTGTGTTGCAGCGGAAGCTTGAGATGGCTCAGTGGACTATCACTTATTTAGAGCAGCGGACCAAACAGCTGGAGACCGAGAAGGAGTTGGATGAGTTATGGAGGATGCGATTTGACCGAGTCATCAATCGCAGGAGGCCTGGGGACCCACTGCCCATGGATAGAGAGTTATTGCTCATCCGAGCAAATTGGCGCTTGGAGGGACTGTTAGACAAGGCAAACCGTGACAACAAGCTGCTCCGGAACATGAAGACACACTACTGGGCAAGATTACATGTTTGCAAGGCGAGAATAAAAATTCTCCAAAGAGAGCTGTCAGAGGCACGGAAGAAGAAGAAAAGGACAAATCCACTCCGCATCTTGGCTGAGGCATCCCTCACTCATCATGGTACTAATCAGCCTTGATCTAACATCAAAATCTGAAAATTTTGAGAATTTTGGAGCATTTTGCAAATTTTTGGTAAAATTACAGGTTTTGCCCACGGTTTGGTCTCACCCCGGGTGAGACCATTTTGAAGGGCTGCTCGGAATTTTGCAAACTTGGCATTTTTGGAAAGGGCGTGCAAAAAGAAAAATTACCAGTACTTGGGGGCAGCCTAATTTTGAGTTTTGAGCCTCCAAAAGCTCAAAATACACCTTAAAAATGACTTTCTGCCCACTTTTTGAGTTGCAGAAAGTGACCTTGGGAGAAATGGTTTTTGAGGGGTCAAATCAACACCAAATCCAGAAATTCCACTTGGGATGGAAAGTAGACAGGCCAAGCTTTCCAATGAGCCATCTTGCACCTGATTTGGATCAGTGGAACCCACTCAAAAGTAGCTGCAAAGGGGCGCGACCAGAACTTCCAGGGGCGCGACCAGAACTTCCAGGGGCGCGACCAAAACCTCCAGATTTGCCAATTTTTGACTAGTTCGGCCAGAAAAGCACTATTTTCACTTTGGTTGACTATTTGAGCATGTAAATGATGGATTATTGTGTAAATTTCATGGAATTAGATACTTTTACTCTTCTTTACCACTTCTAGAAGCTTCTTTGATGTAAATAGTGAATATTTAATGCATAGATAAGCTTCCTAAGTTTTAGAGGTAAGTTGTTGAGCTGGCCTATTATCTAGTGACTGATTTAGAATTAGTTGCAACAGCTCCTAGGAAGCTGAGCTCGACCCCTAGAGGTGGGGAAAGAGGTTTGACCTTCTATATTATGCCTTCTCTTTCTCATTTTGATGGTTGGACTCTAGAGGGAGAAGTGCTATTGTATTTTTGACTTGTATTTTCTGCAATTTGAGGAAAAGGAAGGCCAGGGTTTTGCAGACTTCATTGTGGATTCTTGTGGATTATTATGTTGATGGTGTGTCTCCTACTGTTATTGTAAGTGTGTTTATGTGTTCCATTTCTTGATCTCTTGCTGCTATTTAAACAAAAGAAGTGATAAAGTTTGAATTCATGCATGCCATGCTCAGCTTTCAATTTTGTTTAAAATTTATGTTTTCCACTGTCTAGAGAGGATTCGAATTCATTGTTTGCCCTCTTTAGCCTCTTTTCTTTCTTCCCTGATCATCTCTTTCAGTTAAAGGCATCAGCATAGACTCCTACCTTGCCCCAAAGACCCACCTGCAAAAACTGAGCTCAATCCCCGCACCCTAAATTGCACTCCCTCCAATTGCCACCAAAAACCCAAAAAATCTTTAAATCAACCCCCCTTATCAATTTACTAGCCTAATATCTTTGATCCTAATTGGTCAGCTTATTATATTATAAGATCTATCAAATCTGACCCGAGAGAGCCTTCTCATACCTCGTAGGGCTAGCTACGAGGTGAAATGGTTTGATGTAGCCTTGAGAGTTTGTCTATCTCAGCCTAGGTGAATTCCAAGCGCTAACACTGTGCTCAAGGAATCTCTGGACTAACACTGGTCCATTTTGTTTATGAGCCTAGATCAGTCAATACTTGGGAGCTTCATATTTAGAGAGTCTGAAGGCTTCCAAAGGAGACTCCACTAGTTCCTTTTCAATAGATAATCCACTAGACTTGGATAAAGGAATAAACTTACTTCTGTTGGATTCCTCCTTTATTCTGCATGGGTTGTGGGGAGGACTGCCTATAGATATAAAAAGTGACAACCCACTGGTTTACTTATATATATATATATATATATATATATATATATATATATATATATGTATGTATGTATATGTATATGTATATATATGTATATGTATATATATGTCTGTATATATACACACACACACACACATATATATATATATATATATATATATATATATATATATAAGTAAACCAGTGGGCTGTCACTTTTTATATCTATATATATATATATATATATATATGTAAATACATATATATATATATAGACATATATGTATATATATATATGTGTGTGTGTGTATATATATATGTATATATATATATATATATATGCATATACATATATACATATATATATATATATATACATATACATATATATATATATATATATATATATATACACACACACACAGACACACACACACACACACACACACACACACACATATATATATAAAGGACTAATCAACTGAACCAGCAAGGGGTTGATTATTGGCATGAATCAGCGCCAATCCTAGATCCTCTCGAACTTCCTCCAAAAATTGATCACGTGAAAGTGGTTTATAATAAACTTTAAGTCGATGGAAATTTACTACTAAATAAATCTTATCATCATCGATAGTACAAATACAAACTGAATCCTTGTTAAATGCTTTAGTTACATCATACGGTCCTAACCATCTAGTGAAAAATTTACCTTTGAAATGATTAAACTTACTATCGTATAACAAGGCCTAGTCACCTGGATAGAAGATTTTCTTCTTAATAAATTTGTCGTGCCATCGGGCTCTTTGGTCCTATACTAATGCAGTTCTGTGGTAGGCATCTTGTCAGATCTCATCAAGCTCGTTCAATTGCATCAATCTTTGTTCTTGAGCCTCATTTAAATTCATGCCCAACTGAGCAGCAGTTCTAAATGTTTTTACCTGGAATTCGATGGGCAAGAGTACTTGTTTACCATAGACTAATTCGTAAGGTGTGTGTCCGGTCACATTCCTCCAAGTGATCCGATAAGCCCAAAGTGCTTCTGGTAACTTTTCTGCCCAATATTTGTGATGCAGTTGAATTTTTTTTGTAAGGATAGATTCCAACACTTTGTTCGTGGACTCCACTTGCCCATTAGCCTGGGGGTGGTAGGGGGTCGATTTACGGTGCTTAACTTTGATATTGCTCCATGAGTGCCTTGACCAACTTTGATGTAAATTGGGTTCCTTGATCAATGACAATTTCACGAGGCACCCGAAATCTTGTAAAGATGTCTTTGAACAAAAACTCTACTACTGCCTTCTCAGTGGCAGCATACAATGCTTTGGCCTCCACCCACTTGGTGATGTAATCAATGCATACCAAAATATATTTCTTCTTGTTTGACATTGGGGAGATGGGCCCTACGAAGTCCAATGCCCACTTTTCAAAAGGTTCAATAGCAATTTGTGGTTGAAGAGGCATTTCATCAGAGGCAACTGGTCTCCCCATTCGTTGGCAAGTGTCACAACTCAAAAAAACCTTTTGTGCATCTTTGAATAGGGTCAACCAATAGTATCTGGTATGGAGAACTTTATATGGCGTTCTTTTGTTGGCAAAATGTCCACCACAAGGCTCGTTATGACTGGCACTTAATATATCATGCATTTCATCTTCCCACACACATTGCCTCATAATCAAGTCCAACCCTGTATAAAATAGATCTCCCTCGATCCAGGAGTAACTAGCACTGCGCTGCACTATATTGTGCATCTCTCGGGCCAACAGGTTTTGAGGTAGTTTTTCTGATACCAGATAATTTGCAAGATTAGCGAACCAAGGAGTAACAGTAGAAATGGAAAATAGAGCTTCATCTGGGAATTCGTCGGGAACTGGTGTTGGCATGATTCCTTGCATAAGATTCAAACGAGATAAGAAATCAGCCGCCAATTTGTCTCTTCCAGGCCTATCAATTATAGTTATATTGAATTCTTGTAGAAACAAGAACCATCTAGTTATCCTACTATTAGTAATAGGTTTATTCACTAAAAATCTAACAGCAGAATGGTTGGTATGGACAAATGTCTCATAACTAGTAATATAATGTCTAAACTTTCCTATAGCATGCACAAATTCTAACAATAACCGTATAATTTAATTTAACAAAGTAAATGGCATAGGGAAAGTTATCTTCCCTTTGTCCCAAAACTGCTCCTAGTGCAGTGTCCGAAGCATCTGTACAAATATGAAAAGGTAAGGACCAATTTGGCCCTCTTAGCACTAGAGTAGTAGATAATCTCTCTTTCAGTTCCAGAAAATCCTATTGACAGTCAACATTCCATACAAAGTTAGCATATTTAGTTAACAACTTGAATAATGTTGCTGCAATTCTAGTGAAATTCTCAATAAATCGTCGATAATATTTTGCATTCCCTAAAAACATTCTTACCTCTTTTTGCGAGCTTAGAATAGGGATACGCGAAATTATCACGATTTTTGCTAGGTTAACTTGAATCCATTCAATTGACACATGATGGCCTAGAAAAATTCCCTTAGTTTGCATCATTCTACATTTATCGCTACCAAGGGCTAGATCGGCTTCTTGACAACGAGTTAATACCTTCTCTAGATTCCCCAAAGCTTGTAGAAAGTCATCCCCATAGACTGTGAGGTCATCCATATAGACTTCCACACAGTCATGGATCATATAAGAGAAAATGGCAAGCATAGCTCTTTGGAAGGTGGCGGGGGCGTTACAAAGACCAAAGGAAAGGACTTTATATGCATAAGTACCTCATGGGGATGTGAAAGTAGTCTTTTCCTGGTCTTCTTCAGCTATCTGAATTTGATTGTACCCGCTATAACCATCTAGAAAAGAAAAATATTTCTTACCTGAAAGTGTGTCGAGAACTTGATCAATGAAAGGCAATGGAAAATAATTGTTGACACCTAATCCTCAACGGATGGGTGAACTGGAACGTGAACAGTCATCAAGAAGATGAACTGTTTCGTCTCCTTTTTGTATATAATCAATAGTTCTCTAATGAAATTATATCTCAGTTTTTCTTCCGCTCATTCTGGAGTTACCCTGGCCTGACATGGTATCAGAGCACAGGTCCCAGGTTCTAAAAATAGTCGTAACTCCTGCCTCTGTCCTGAGCACTCCGCTGCTCTGTTCTGCGCTGCTCTGCCTCTGTCTGACATTCCTCTGACATGCCCAGAGATGCGTTGGTAAAATGATGCCTGGACAGTATTGGTAAGAAATCCTTGCGGCCATTTCCGTTGTCGCTCCTCGCTGTCCTGCGACATCACCATTGTGTTCTCCACTGCCACCTGCTTAATATGGTGGACACAGTTAATGTGTTAACTGCTAAACGCCATATCATTTCCCTCCGCCTTCCCTTTGTACATGCATGCCCGCCTGCTCTTAGACTCACCGCTCATTTCATTTCCCTGCCTGCTCAGCTTGCGCTGTGGTTCTCCAATGCTAAAGTGAGGTTCAAGGGTCGAGTCCTGTCCCGTGGAGTGAGGTTCAGGGGTCAAGTCCTGCTCCGTTGAGCATTTTGCTGTTTTTGCCTTTAGGAAGATTTCCGTAGAAAATAGTTCAGCCCCGCGCTAGTGTGCCCCCTTTCGGAGGTCTCTGCAAGAATAAAGGGCGAGAAAATCCGCCATTTCTTCACGAGGTGACGCAGCCTCACAATCTGGCGGATTTCATTGCCTTAGAAGCCGAGTGGGAGATGGTCACATCGGTGGAGCCTAGAATTACGCTGTGGACTGAGGCGTGAATGGGAAGTTGAGTACAGAGATTGTAGACATTTTGGAGTCACGCTGATGGTTTTCGAAAGGCTCAATGGGGGGCGCTCTTCTCTCTGAAACCCTGACAGAGATTTTATTTCGGTGGCTGTCGTATTTGGTAATAACGCTGTCCCATTTCTTAACACAGCGTTTGAATTATTAACGCTGATTGAATTCATGTTTGAATGCAAATGTCAACATTTATTGAATGGTTTCCAGAACGCAATGGTTATTAACGCTGTGGTTTGAATAATATTCACGCTCTTTGAGTATTAACGTGGTGCGCATCCGAGAAAACGCTGAGGGTATTAATGCTGTGCGCTGTGGGTTTATACATATGCCCATCCAAGTCTGTATATGCATAGAATGGTCCAGAGTATATATACTGAATGATTTCCAAGTTGAATGCATAGAATGATGCGTATATATGGAATGTGAACTGCTGTGCGCTTGTTACCCATATTTTGCAACACCCACATGTCAATCTAAGAGTTTTAATCCCGTCTGTTCCAATCTCAGGACACCTCAGGCCATCGACTCGGTTGAGTGTTGAGCAGTTCTTCAGTGTATATTTTAGCAGTTTTGGTATAGCGTTGAGCAGTTTGTTGACTTCATAATATTACACAGTTTAAATAATTCAAAGCGTTGTATATCATTCAAAATATTGCGGTGTTTCCAGAATGTCTTATATACCAAAGCATTTGTAGTACTGCATAATATATTGATATATTGAAGTGATATATTAATACATTGAAGTATTGAAGTGATCCCTTGCGCACTTTTCAAAACATAGTAGTATTGCAGTGATATGTACAATGAAATACTGATGTTTTTTTAGCAAATATTAGAGAGATGTGAAGGCTGTAACGTAAGGATTTTCTATCAGCAGAAATAATTTTTGTTACAGTATGCATTCAAGAGAAAGAAGAAGATACTTCAGAGGCAGGGGGGGCAGACATTCTCAAGCAGAAAAGGCAGATCTGCATTGCATTCACTGCAAACGAAATGGATCACATGATGCTTCTACATGCAAGCTACCATGGGATAAAATTGAGCAGAGAAGAAACCAGCAGAAAGGTAAAACTGATGACACAAACAGAGGTAAAGCACCTGAATCCGCTCACTATATTGAGGCACAATGTAACATTGGAGTAAATGAAGATTTGTTTAATGCTTCACTTGCTTCTTCGAAAAATGATTGGTTGCTTGATTCAGGAGCAACCTGTCATATGACTCATAGGAAAGATTTTTTTGAAGATTTCACTGACAATGTTGATGGAGCAGTATACTTTGCAGATCAGTCAAAAATCAAGCCATCAGGGCTTGGCACAATCAGGCTTAAACTGCCTGGTCTTCCAGAATTTCTTCTGGATCATGTTCTATATCTCCCACAGCTCAAGAGAAACTTGCTGTCCTTGGTCCACATCCGCCAGCAAGGTCACTCCATTCATATGTTTGATGGAAAGCTTGAGGTAAGAAAGGCATCTGACCACTCACTTGTCATGAGGGGTATAAAAGAAGAAATACTTCTTAAACTGCAAGGAACCTCTGCTCATGCACAACATTTCTCATATATTTCTCATCATGAAGAAGGTACACTTCCATCAAGTTTATTATGGCATGCTAGATTTGGACATTTAAACTATGACAGTCTCCGCTTATTAAAGAAAAATGGTGTTGCTGGTCTGCCTACAATTCCTAGAAAACATAAGCAATGTGATGCTTGCATTCTAGGAAAGCATAGCAAACAATCATTTCATGATTCACATTCAAGAGCACATAGGAAGCTTGAACTCATTCATTCAGATTTATGTGGTCCAATGCCTGTTCCTTCTGCAAATGGAAATAAATATATCATGACATTTATTGATGATTACACCAGAATGTGTTGGGTTTATTTATTGAAGAACAAATCTGATGCTTTTCAAACATTCAAGAATTTTCATAAGTGGATTGAAAATGATGCACAATCTCATATTGGGTCTATTCGCACTGATAATGGAAAAGAATATACATCAAATGAATTTGAAAACTATCTTCGCCAACATGGGATCAAACATCAAACAACTGTACCTTATAATCCCCAACAGAATGGTGTAGCAGAAATAATGAATAGAACAATTTTGAATATGGTACGATCCATGCTTTTCTTCAAAAATGTAAAGATAATGTTTTGGGCTGATGCTGTTCTATGTGCTGCATATATAAAGAATAGATGTCCATCTAGTGCTATAAGAAACAAGACTCCTTATGAATTATGGTATGGACATGTTCCTTCGGTAAAACATCTCAGGATTTTTGGTTCCCCCTGTTATGCTTTAATACCAAAGGTACATAGAAACAAACTTGGTGCTAGAAGTCGTAAGTGTATCTTCCTGGGGTATTCAAACACCTCTAAAGCATACCGTCTCTATGATGAAGTAAATAAAAAGTTTGTTGTATCTAGAGATGTCATTTTTCTTGAATCATCCAAATCTGACAGTGTTGTTGAGCGGCAACTTGATCACTTGGATAGATTCACAAAACCGAAATCATTTCAAGAGTTTGATAATCAGATTCCACATCTTGAAGGGGGGATTCCTATACTAGATCAACATGTGGAATCTTCTTCTGAAGAACAATCTCCCCTGCATGATACTCCAACAACGGATGATGCTTTAAGTGATGTAATTGATAGAATTGGGAGACTCAATCTTGATTCAGACCCAACTCAATCAACAGAGCAGCCTGGACCATCTCAGAAAGGTCCCCCAAAGTGGCTGACAAAGACACTTGAAAGTGTTCATCCTGATGAAATCGGAAAAACAGGAACCAGAAATACAAACCGACAAGATGGAGGTGATGTAGATAACTCTAATTCACCTGTTGATATGGATGTTACTTATGATTGTGAATTGAACTTTTCTACAGATTTTGAACCAACTTACTTCAAAGAAGCTGCTTCTCAT
Organism: Pinus tabuliformis; assembly: GCA_031772625.1. Lineage (NCBI taxonomy): Eukaryota > Viridiplantae > Streptophyta > Pinopsida > Pinales > Pinaceae > Pinus > Pinus tabuliformis. Next base: position 189,403,259 of record CM062810.1, on the reverse strand, counting down.
GATGAATGGAAAGAAGCAATGCAGAAGGAGTATGATGCCCTCATAAAGAATGGCACTTGGAAGCTGGTTGATCCTCCATTTGGAACCAAACCAATTGGCTGCAAGTGGGTCTACAAGAACAAGTACAAAGCTGATGGCTCACTTGACAAGCACAAAGCTAGGCTTGTGGCAAAAGGTTTTGCACAGAAGGAAGGGTTCGATTATGAGGAAACTTTTTCCCCCACAGCAAAATGGGCCACCATCCGGACACTCTTTGCACTAGCTGCTCAGAACGGTTGGAAAGTCCATCAAATGGATGTAAAAACTGCATTCTTGAATGGAGATCTAAAAGAGAATGTTTTTATGTCCCAGCCTGAAGGATTTGCTATGAAAGGACATGAACACAAAGTATGCAAACTTGTGAAGTCCTTGTATGGCCTCAAACAAGCACCACGAGCCTGGTATGAAAAACTAACTGAGCATCTTCTGAAACTCAACTTCAAACATTTTGATCTTGATGATGCAACTTTATTTGTCAAGAAAGTTGGCAAAACAGTTGTATATCTTGTGGTATATGTAGATGATCTTTTAATGATAGGGAACAATGAAAGCTATATTACATCCATAAAGAAAGAATTAGGAAAAAGTTTTGTAATGACTGATTTGGGCTATGTTCATTACTATCTTGGCAGTGAAGTAACCCAACATCCAAAATCCATATTTCTTTCTAAAAAGAAATACATTGGAGATTTGTTAAACAGATTTGGCATGACAGAGTGCAATCCTATTTCTACTCCAATGGAACAAAACTTGAAGCTCACATCTATGGAAGGAAAGGAATTTGAGGATGCAATAAAGTATAGACAGCTTGTAGGAAGTCTCATCTACCTCACTACTACCAGACCAGACATTTCATTTACTGTTGGAATCCTCTCCAGGTTTATGCAAAAGCCTTGTGAGGGACATTGGTCTGCTGCAAAAAGAGTTCTAAGGTACTTGAAGGGAACTCAAGACCTTGGAATCAAGTATACACAGGTGGACGACTTCAACTTGATTGGATACTCTGATTCAGACTTCGATGGAGACAAAGAAACTGGGGTATCTACTTCAGGATATGCTATGAGTCTTGGATCAGGAGCTGTCTCCTGGAGATCACGTAAATAATCAGTACCAGCAGATTCCACAACAGAAGCAGAATACGTGGCAGCAGCTGAAGCAACGAAAGAAATTGTGTGGCTCAGGAAAATTCTTGAAGATTTGCAGGTAAAACAAATACAATCAACTCCACTCATGTTTGATAACACCTCTGCAATAAAGTTGGCCAAGAACCCAAAGTTCCATGATCGTACTAAGCACATCAATACTAAATATCATCTGATCCGACATCATGTTGAGGCCAAAACAATCCATCTCCGTCATTGTTCCACAAACGAGCAAATTGCAGACATCTTCACCAAAGCGCTTGGAAGAGAAAAGCTTGAAAGATTCAGAACGATGCTTGGACTCACCAACATCCCTTCAGATTAAGGGGGGGAATGTTGACACCTAATCCTCAACGGATGGGTGAACTGGAACGTGAACAGTCATCAAGAAGATGAACTGTTCCGTCTCCTTTTTGTATATAATCAATAGTTCTCTAATGAAATTATATCTCAGTTTTTCTTCCGCTCATTCTGGAGTTACCCTGGCCTGACAATAATCCCACAATGTGGCATTGTTTAATTCTTTGTAGTCAACGTAGATTCACCACTTGTCATTCTTCTTTGGAACTACTACCAAAGGTGATACCCACTTACTATCAGAAATGGGGTAAATGAAATTTGTGCCAAATGTTTTTGAAGCTCCTCTTTAACGATGTCTTTTAATGTTGGGTTCATACGCCTTTGTGGTTGACAAACAGGTCTCATTTCTTCATTCGTGTAGATATGATGGATGCAAGTGTCTGGACGGATACCTCTCATATCCAAGTAATCCCATGCAAATGCTCCCGTTTGTTCATGAACGATATTCATCAACTACTGCTTTTGTTTTGTAGTCAATCCTCTACCAATATGTAAAATTTTCCCTTCGAATATTTCCACAGGTTTTGTGGTAAGCTCATGGATTTCCTCCATTACTGCAAATGAGGCGAAGACAATTAGGTGGCAAGTTTCCTGAAATTCATCACTAAACACATGCTAATAACTGTTAAAAGAGATAGGATAATTGATACAAGAGCTATCTGCTAAAAACTGCTGCAAAATGTGCTCATCAGAATGCTCCTGGAGACCTCTAGATTGATCTAATGTTAACAAGGGGAACATGCAATCTTCGTCTCCATATGGGTTTTCGAGCCATAATGGTACTTCGACAGCTGTCTAAGTAGGTGGAAAGATGGACAAGGTTTGATTGTGAGAACCATTTGAAATAATCATTTCCCCATTCCTGCATCCAATGACGGCATCAGCAGTTGCCAGCCATGGCCTTCCCAGGACCACAGGGTGTCCAGGTCTAGAGGTTTTGGGAGAAATGACTACAAAATCTATAGGGTATTGCCAAGAGGCAATAGTGACTACTATGTCCTCCAAGGATCCTATTGGTTTGACAACGGATTTATCTGCCATCTCTAAGAGGATAGGGGTGGTTTTTAGTCCAGGTAGCTGTAGTGACATCATTGTTTCATAAGTCATTGCATTTATGGCTGCCCCTAAATCTACCAGGGTGTTAGGTAGAAGTACTCCATTTATTTCAATAGTGACAATGGGATTCCCGGGGTCATTGTATTTGGCAGGCATGTCATAGATCATTGTGGACATTTGGCTCATGATTTTGACATTTTGGTTCTTATGCCCCTTTCTTCTCAGCTTCTTAATGCAGAGGTCCTTGACAATTTTAGTGTATATGGGAATGTCTCTAATTTCTTGTAAAAGTGGGATTTTAATACAGACATTCCTAAGTTCATTTTCTAGGTCATATTCAAGTGGGACTTCCTCTTTCTTTACTATTAGTCTTTTCGGGTACGGTGGTTTAGGTGATTCTTCTTCTTTCTGTTGTTGTTTTTCGTTTGGTGAATGATTTTCGGATGACGTGGAGGGTACCTCTTCCTGGATGATGACAGCTGATTTTCCTTTGTTAATTGTCCTTCCTGATCGTAATTGAATTTCATTTATAGGAATGGCAGTGATCATGTATGTAGGAAAGGGCTGAATATCTATGTTTTGCACAGGTTGAGGTAACCTATTGTGATTAGGGTTAGGTACGGGTTGTGCAGGCAGCAGTGTTGGTCGTGGTGGGTTTATGGTAGTTGGTGCCTGTGAAGATGATGTGTTAGTAGGCGCAGGTAATAATTGATGTAAAGGAGGTGGTGGCAGCGTAGGTTGTTGATACATATTAGGGTTATATGCTTGCTGATAGGTTTGCATGGCTAGATTATATGAAGTACTTGGCATGTTTGGATAGGGCACATAGAATTGAGGTGGAGGTTGATAGTTGTTGGCATAAGGGTTTGACCTCCAATTCTAGCCCCAGGTAGTATTTTGTGGTTGCTGAGCAACCCAAGGAGGGTAGGATGCAGGAAAGGTCCATGGCTGAGTCTGGCTATAACCTTGAAGATTTGGATCTGGGAACACATTCTGACTTTGGCCTCTCCAGGTGGGTCTCTTGGTTGCTTGTGATTGGTCGATAGTTTCAGCATTCCCCTTGTAGATGGCTTGTAAGCTGGGAAGTGATGGGCACTTCTCGGTCGGGTGTTCTAAGGTACATATCCCACAGACCTTGATGGTGTTTAACGGACACTCCCTTTCTGCATGTTTATGCCTACACTTGGAACAAAAGACTGCCATGGCTGCCTTCTCGGCTTCCTGCTTTTGTTTAATTTTCATGGTGTCTAGTTGGTCACTGATTGTGTTTAGGATATCAGTTTTAAAATTTTCTAATAGGTTCCCCAGCTCGACTCTTGTAACAGCATTAGCCGCAGTTTTCTTTTGCACATAGTCTCTAGAATTGTCTCTAAGTTCCCGAAGCTTTTTACCTACTTTGGCTTGGCTTCTAGAGTGACACAGCTCAATGACTTCAGCAAATTGCTTTTTATAAATGTCTCCACCACTGAGCAGGTTTAATGTTTCAATACAATCATCTCTTAACCCTTTTAGGAAAACAGTTCTAATAATCTTTTCATCTAGGTTGGACCCACAAGATTTGTGGAAATTGTATAGGAACCATTCAAGATACTCTTCTAGATTTTCATCTTCATTTTGTTGCATCCTAAGGATATCATTGATGTCCCTACTCTTACAAAAGTCTTGATATTTTTTAAGAAAAACTGATCTCATGTCATCCCATGTGTATATAGTGTGTTTCCCTAGACTCATGAACCACCTAAGGGCTGCATCTTTTAATGTGGCGGGAAATAGTTTGAGTTTATGAGCATCGTCATAATAATTATAACTGCGACATAGAATATCAAATTCAAAAAGAAAGGAATCGGGATCTTCAGATGATTTACCGTAGAACAATGGGAGAGATGCCATTGGAATGCTCTTCATTGTGATGTCACATGTCACATCTAAGATAGGGAATTCGAAGGTGACTTCTTCCTCACCTTGGTTGCCTCCTCCAAAGAGATTCCCATTGCATCAAGGGCCTTCTCCCTCTTCTTGATGTTCTTCATTGTGTTTGTCCTCTCCATCTAGGTGAATCTCTGTGACCGACACCTGCTGAGGATTGCAGATTATGGGGTGGCTTGGGGGTATTGGAACATGGTTGATGTTGGTTGATTGCTCGTCCACGAGGTTTTGTTGTTCTATTGGTTCCTCTACAGGGTTGTCGTAGACAATCTGTTAAATGGTCCTTTCTCCTCAATCTAGGAATTCCTGGTCCGAAACCACGTTAGCATCAAAACTTCCTCCTTCTTGTCTTATTCCTGCATATCGATTAACAGCGGTGAGAATAGGTATATTAACTGATCCAAAAGTTGAAAGGAAATTTAGAACTAGAAATAAATATACCCTTACTATCCCTCGGTCTACCTACACTCCTACACATAAAGATAAAGGAAAAAAAAATATTCAAGGACAAGCAGTGATCGGTCAGAATTTGGAGCAACCTCAACAAAAGTGGATGTGTGGCTCTTCACTCATGTCTTATCGTACTCTCTTCGCCCTCTAACAGTCCTGCAAGATCTTGAAACTTAGATGATAATAATTACCTGAATAAGAAATGACAATCTCCCCGACAATGACGCCAAAATGTTGAGAGATTAAATTGTCAGATTAAATCCCTTAATATTAATTGTCAACCTGGGGTTTGTAAACATGAGTTGCCTTACGCTTTCTTTGTTCAGGGTTAAATTAGAGTTTTAACATTTCCTTATAATGATTCGTGGAGTAATAAACACATTAAAACTTACAAACATTTAACTATCAAAATCAGACCCAACAATCAAATTTAATCTAGAGATTTCAAAAGCCTTTACAAACTCTAGCATTCAAATTTGAACTCAACAAACTACTGAGCTATGAATCTCAAGCGATAAAAATGGAATTATACTCACACAAAACCTTACTCCATCAAACACTCAAATGCTTGTACCAGACGTTCTATTTGTAAAAATAGTTTATTTATCACTCAGCAAGCAATATGTAATGATGGCGATTCAATCCTTAAGCAGAAAAACAAACCTATACTAATAACCATTCAATCCTTAAGAAATCTACACAAACAACAATTCGTTCCTGAAGCAAATAAGTAGTCTATAACAATTCAATTCTTAAGAAAACAAGCAATTTATACTGATAGCATCTCAATGAAACAATCGATCTGTACCTAATGGTTTGTTACCCTATTAACAAAGATTTTAAAGTTAAGTACCCATCTGGAGCAATCAATCTATTCTACTCTATCACTCACTAATTTATTGTTATACTCACAATCAAGTAATCTACAGGTATTAATTTGATGAAAGCAACTCAAACACTCGGCCTATCCAACACCTAGCAATTCAACCAAACAATTCCTAATAAACTGTACTCTAAACCATTATGTAATCACACCAACCCTTACTGATGAATAACCTTACTTGGAGGCAATGTACTGCTATTTGAAATCTGATTGATATCTAACTCCTAAAAACTAGAATCAATCACCTCACAAAGCAAAGGAAATCATTTATCTGGACAACTAATAGAATTGATCTTCACACGAAACAGGGGAAATCCTTTATCTACTAAACTTAATGAAATCAATCAACACACAAAACAGGGGAATCATTTATCTATTAAACTTAATGAAATCAATCAACACACAAAACAGGTGAATCATTTATCTACTAAACTTAATGAAATCAATCAACACACAAAACAGGGGAATCATTTATCTATTCTAAACTAACGAATTCACAGTTAACAACTAATCATCAAAAGCACTCATTGGTATGCTATGTTCAATCCACGCGGTCCACTACGCAATCCAAGAGTCTATTTATCAAATGAAACAAAGCTAAACGATAGTAAACCATCCAATATTCATGAAAGCAATCTTCAATCCAAATAACTTGAAACTAGACCGAAGGTATTACAACATTTAAACGATCAACGAGAATTATTTTATGTGGTATTGCTTGTAAAACAATTCAAATAAAGAGTCAATCTGATCCAGTTCCTGAGGGAACGAAGAACAGTTTGATGGTCAGACAAATCTCGTTCTAATTAGTTCAAATTCACTGAATAGAGTTAAATATCAAAGTAATCTCAACACTCTCAATGTATAGATAATTCGTCTCACTCATTAGATGATCATGTGGCACTTCTCGGTTGATTATAAATCAATGCGATAGCAAGCATACGTTGTTCTGAAATCAAAGCAAGGATCACACAAAAGTTCAACTGTGAATTATGGAAACAAAGGAATTAAAGAACATCAATGCATCTACACTCTTTTAAACAACCAAATTAATGCAGTTCACATGCAGCAAGCCAAACCAAACCAATTCATAATGAAGGTAAAACTAACCGTGACTAGTCACACAGTGTTTCTATCCTGCAATATACAAAGCAAACCCAGATGGGTGGGCCCGGCCACACCTGGGAGCTAGATAAACTTACAGTAAAGAAAAGATCTCAAACGCAATCAACTAACTATCCTCAGCAATCCATCAACGCTTAATCCCAAATTCAAAGCAGAACCATTTCGATATTATTAAAGATGAGTTATGGAATTCACAGCAAAATACTTCACTGTTTTAGCACTAACTTGACATATTACATCCCCTACCTTTTATAGGCATTTGATTACAGTTAAACACTGAACTAAAAATGGTAATTTATAATAGTCTAACAAGTCAACTCCTCCAGAGAAAATAGGTTCGAATGGCTAGCCCAAATTGGTCCAACAACTTGTAACCAATTCCCAAACTTGGTGTATGCTACAACCAGAGAAAAGAGAATGAAGATCTTGGGATCAAATGCGCTCATTACAAGGCTGGTGACATCTCATCATCCAGAAGCACATGACTTCATATCCATTGCACTGTTTGAGTACTGAATCCGAATATATATTTTGAGTACAGTTGTTGGCTTGTTGGGGCCTGACCCAGGTTCGAAGGTGATTTAGCCAAACAAATGCCGGTACTACTGGCCCTTTCGGAAATAGTTTGTGAAGCGTGGATTGAGGTCTCACCTGAAGTAGTATGGGAGGGTGCTAGAACTAGGTTTCCGCACCCTGGGGATGTCTGAGGAGGTCAAGTGGTCCGCGACGCGCATATCACTACGCGCACTTACCTGTACCTCGCAGCCTGTGATGCTGCCTTTGTGCAGCCCTACTTGGGGGCCAAATGGTGTTATTACTCGAGTTCTTACTAGTATTCTAATATTAGTTAATTAACTTAGCTTTTCTGTATGCTTTCACTTATACTTAACAATATTCACAGTTCATACAAGTGCACACAGTAAATAAACAGTATAATTGCAAATGATATCAAACATGTAATAACTCAGAACAAATGCACATAATTGGTAACAAAACCTTTCTTTATTAATCTCTTCTCTGGTTACAGACTCAACTCTACCCTACACACTCAGCTGCAGGGGTCCGCGCACTCAGCTGCGGACTCTACTAGGCCTCTGCGCACTCAGCTGCAGAGCCTCTTCCTACTACTATGACCCAAGACACACTTAGATTCTTCTTCTATGCTTCGCTATCTCATTCTATCCATTAGATTCTATGATCATCTCTTTACAACTTAGAGCCTTGCTCTATTTATACAATCCCATGGTCTGTGGACCATGGGTAGGCTGACATTACATTCAAACTTAGGGTGGACAACCCTATGACTCTAACATACATTTCGCACCCACAATTCGCGGATATTTACAATAATATCACTCAAAACTTGGGCTTTGAACCCAAAAACATGTTGTGGGGGGATTCCATGCCCAACAGGCCCCCAACACCAACATTGTGACTCGCCCTCGAGTCACTCGGTCGGTGCAGCGATCTTGGCATGGAGTCCCTCCAACTGGTGTCGAACGGTCCTGATGTCCACAGCGCACTGAGTTGCTGCTTGTTGAACTTGTTTCATCCGTTCTTCTGAGACCTCTGTGTCTGAATTGTGTCCTTACATCTGTACCAACATCTTCTGCATATGTTTATAGTCCCGCACCCTTTTCCGGCTCCTCGAGTCACGAAGATTGTGCTTCAGCCAATTAGTCAGATAGTTGGCCCACACGTGTAGGGCATCAAGTGGCTGCCATTTACTTTGCCTGGTAAAGGTTCTCCATTTAGTTTGACTAGTTGGACCGTGCCTCCGTCTGTGACCTCCTTGACCATGTATTGTCCCAGCTAGTGCATTCTAAATTTTCCCAGAAATTTTTCAAACTTACTGTCATACAGCAGCACTAAGTCATTTACCTTGAAGGTGTGCAACTTGATATGGCGGTCATGCCACGCTTTTTCATGCTGCTTTTGTACCTGCTGATGAAATCCAGCCAAAAATTGTTCTTCCTCGATTTCTTCGAATTGTGCAAGCCTTTCCTCCAGAGCTTCGTGGTCTGTCATCCCAGTGAGCACTGCTATTCATAGACTAGGTATGATATATTCCATTAGCATGACAACTTCTACGCCATAAACTAATCGAAAAGGTGTTTGCCTCGTCAGTTTCTTGCACGTTGTCCTGTAAGCCCATAGCACGGCAAGTACGCACAGGTCCCAATCGTTCCGCTGCGTGTTGCACACTTTGGTCAGCGCAGTCTCCAGTATTTTGTTGAAATCTTCTACAGTCCCATTGGCTTGTGGATGGTACGGTGTACTTTTCTAATGATACACCTGGAATTCTTCTGTGAGCGCGCTGATAGTTTCGTTCAGGAAATGTGTTCCATAATCACTCATTAAGATTTTTGGATAACCAAATTGGATCAACACATTTTTGAACAAAAACTTGGCAGTCGTAGCATCTGTGCAGTCTTTGACTGGCTACGCTTCTGCCCATCGTGTCAGATACTCCATTACGGTGATGATGTAGCGCATGCCCGTCTTTCCCTAAGGTTTGATTGGTCCCACAAAGTCAATTGCCCATTTTTCAGCCAAGTTGCCACGATAACGAGATATTGATCGAGTTCAAGTTGCTATCAGATGAGAGATATTGAGATAAGTTGTTTACATACGAGCATATTTCTTAGTTCCCAAGTTTTCACCATACGCGATGAAGTACGTGGTCCGCATTAGGGATTTGTTACCAATAATGGAATGAAATTGGTGCTTACTGGTTGAGCTTTTGAGGAATGATATCAACAAGTGCAGTGTCATTTATGGATTTAATGGCATGTCGTCCCTTCGCGATGGTTTTCTAGTCCTTTAACACATATCGCAGGCCTCACAGTTCACTTTCGAATCCTGGTGTAGGGTTAGCCACCACAACCCTGCATGGAGAATCTTTTGTGCAGTTGTTCATCCTGCATAGTGTCCTCCTGTAGCGCCCCCATGTGCTTCCACGAGGATCTGACTTCATTCAAATTCAGGTACGTATCTTCGCAATATCTCACCATTTCCCAATTTGTATAGGTGCTCCGCGATGACAGAAAAATCCACTTCACGCACCACCAATTCCTTCTTCTGTTGGACGAAGTATTCCTTCAGTGTAGTCCCTGTTGTTAGAAAATGGATTATATCTTCGAAGTGCCTGTCTGCGACGCGCACTGCAAAGAGCTGTGCATTAGGTAATCCTTCCTCCAAATTAGTGGGTTCCTCGCTTGTCTCAATGTGCGATAAATGATCTGGTCCTGCGTTCAGGCATCCCGGCTTTACTACGACCTCAAAATCATATTCCTAGAACAATAAGAGCCACCTGCATATGTGCCCCCCCAACACAGGCTTATTGACCAGGTATTTCAGCATGGAATGGTCGGTATACATCTTGAAATGTCCTCCAAGTAAATAGTGTCAGTATTTTTGGAGCACGTACACCATCGCCAACCCCTTGTGCTCGGTGGTGGAATAGTTCTTCTCTGCTTTGGACAACCTCCAACTTGCAAACGCGATAGGGTGATCCAAGCCTTCCCCGCCCTCCTATGTGAGCACTACTCCCAGTGTGATACACGATGCATCAACATGGACATGAAACTCCACATCCCATTTTTGGAAGACCAGGATTGGAGCGGAGGCCAATTTCCCCTTCAGGACATCCAAACTTTTCATGCAATCATCATTCTAGCAAAATGTAACATCCTTTTTCAATAGTTTTTCCATCGGTGCGGTGATTTGGGCATAGCTCTTGATAAAATTTTTGTAGTATCCATTGTGTCCCAAGGTAGCGCGTAGCTATTTAACACTTCGCGGTGCTTCCAAATTTAGAATAATGGCAATCTTCGTAGGGTCCACCATCAGTCCCTGCTTGTAGACCACATGTCCCAACAGGTTCCCGAAGGGAACGAGGAATGTTCACTTCCTAAGGCTCAGCACAATTTGGTGTCATCGGCAAGTATCCAGCATCAAGCGTAGGCTTGCTACATGGTGCTTAACTAATTCGAAGACAGTCCAATCATCTAGATAGACCTCCAAGAACTTATGGATGTATTCTTTGAACGCAGCAACAATGATGCGAGAAAAGATGGTTGGCACATTCTTCAATCCAAATGGCATAACGGTGTATTGAAAGCAATCCCATTCCATTACGAAGGTCATTTTGTTCCTATCTTTTGGTGCGATCTTGATCTGATGGTACCGTGAGAACCCATCCGTGAAAGAGTATGCTTCCTGGACGCCAACATTTTCCAATACTTCATCTGTGAACGGTGTCGGGAATGGGTCGTGTACACATGCATCGTTTAGCTTCCTGAGGTCCACACATATTATTATTTCGTCCTTCTGCTTTTTCTCCTATACTACCATAGGACTTACCCAGTCGGATTCTTCCACTAGCTCAATAATTCCGGCTACGAACATTTTGTCTAATTCTATGCAAACCTTTTCCTTATATTTGGGATTCAAGCAGTAAGGCCTCTACTTAACCAGCTTCACGTTAGGTTTCAGGGTGATCTTCACCATACCTAAGTCACCAACGATCCCTTTTAAATCCGTAACTTTGGTCAGGAATAAGTCTTGGTATTCACAGAGTAACTCAGCGACCTTATCCACCGTGGCATCATCCTAATAGTCTCCAAGCATTGCATACTTTGGTGCTGCCTCCATTCCAATGTTTACCTGTTTACACAGAGTAGAGCTTTATAATGAAGGTGGGAAAACCTCTGATGCCAAATTTTGGACTGAAGAGTTGTGTCACAAGACATGACACCTAGCGGACTTCCACCGACCTGATATAATGAATCAACTCGAAACCCAAGAGTGAAGGCATCTTTAACATTATTTTTCCATATACGTACCTTGCCATTGCTGAAGGTTACCTTGTAGCCTTTGTCTTCCATTGCGGAGATGGACACCAGGTTCTTTTTGAGGTCAGGTACATATAATACATCCTGTAGGTGGATCATATTTTCTTGATTCAATTTGAGAGAGACATTTCCTACACCTTTTACGGGATATTTCATCTTGTCTCCAAGGACAATTTCCAGGTTCGTTTCTTTCTCTATCAGATTATAGAGAACTTCTTTGTAACCAGTGAAGTGCCTTGAGGCACCACTATCAATGAGCCAAATTCCCATTGAGTCCGTAGGAGCAGAGGTAGATAGAGCAGCTGGTAGATAATATTCATCCTGCTTATTATCTACAGTATTAGATTCATACCTGGAATTTCTTGCCCTCTTGAATGGTTGACCTCTTCCTTGATTTCTGGCACTCCTTTTACCTTTGCTATTGAATTTTCCATTCCTTTGATTGCCATGAGAGGGATTTTGATCATCGTCCCAGTGCGAGTCCTTTCTATCATGGCACTTCCTTGCATAGTGGCTTGCTTTATCGCAAATATAACATTGTCCTTTTCTTCCACCCTTAGGTCCAGCCTTTCCTTTTGATTTAGACCCGAAATTCTTTCTTTTCTTAGCATGAGAAGAAAAGGCAGCAGGAGGACCTTTAGGTAAGGGCATTTCTTGCTCTTCTACCCTTGTTTCTTCTTGAATGCATCTAGCCATTAATTCCTCGAAACTAGAAATTACATTATTGTTCAGAAGAGTAGTCCTGAACACGTACCATTCGGATGGTAATCCTCCAAGAGTCGTGAGTTCCATTTCTCTCTTAGTAATAGTCTCACCAATAGATAGGAGATCATTCTTGATCTCGGTGATTCTTAAGAAGTATGCTTGCATACTCTCATCTTTACCTTTCTTCATTTCCCTCAGCTTATTTCTAAGAAAAAAAACTTGATTTGCATCATTAACTTTAAATAAACTCAGCAGTCTATTGTAGATTTCCTTGGAGGTGTCCAGTTCAGAGATGTAGGCCACCAAGTGCTTGTCGATAGAGTCCCGGATGATCTTCTTTTTTTTGACTTCTCCGTTTTTCCATTTGTTCCAGGCAGTAGCGGATGCATTTGATGGAGGCTCAACAATATTGCCTCTTACATGGTCCAACACTCCTTGATCTTCTAGGGTTAGATCGATAGACATCTTCCATCCGTGATAGTTAGCTTTCTCACAGAGCTTGTCTTCGGCAGGAAAGAGTGTTGAGGGCCCCATAGTTATTTTAGGATAGCCTTCCCAATCTTCTCTTCGGTGATTTCTCTTGCTCTTGCTTGGGCTTTGTCTTCACCTCAGCTCTGATACCATGTTAAGTTATGGTATGTTCTATGCTTATAACAGTTGACTTCTTTTTCTTATTATATTCCATAGATTAGCAATCACATGTACATAAAGTAAAGTGTAGATAAAACATTAAACGATCGATAGAAAACAAGCCAAGACAAGAGACACAAGAGGTGGCGGCTAGCCAGGGACAAACCCCACAATGTGTGGGGAAACCCTTTGATCAAATCTTCTTTTATCTTCAATAATTCAGCAAAGAGAAATAGTACAATAAATCTGATTTATATCAGTAGTAGCAAACCCTAGATCAGTATCAGCATTAGCGGCTTCATCATCAAAACTAGGGTAGTCGATATCTCAAAAACCGACCATCGGATCGGATTGATTCCACCACCAAAAGTTGTAGCCTTCAGAGGAGGTTCAGATGAACCTACAACATAATTTAGATGAGAATATCTTCTAGTCCACGTAGGTCAAACTTCACTTCTGCAGTTGCAGCTTCAGTTTCAGCAGCTTCCTTCAAACTAGGGCAGTCGATATCTCGCAAACCGTCCATCGGATTGACTTGATTCCACCACCAAAAGTTGTAGCCTTCAAAGAAGGTTTAGATGAACCTACAACATAGATCAGAAGAGGAGGTTTGATGGTCCATGCTGGTAAAAGTTTGGATCTGTAGTTGCAGCTCCAGTTTCAGCAGCTTCCTACTTCACATGTGTGAGAGAGAGACCCTTTTCTGCGCAGTAGAGAAGAGACTCTTTTCTGGGCAGTAGAGAGAGAGAGATGTGATGAGATGAGTGAGTGAAAATGAGGAGAAGTCCTCCTGTATTTATACACAACTGTTGATGTTTGAATAGATGCGACTGTTGAGCTTCTGAGCCTACATGAGTTGTATGTTGGCTTGATAGTAATTCCATAATCAAAATAAATTTATATCTCCATGAATACTTATCGAAATCAGATTATCTTTAGATCAATCCTACACCTCTCGATGAGAGGAATCTAATGAACATATTATCAGCCATGAATAAGATGACCCACATGAATTTTGGCCCTAGTTTCCAATTTAACATCAATCAATGGTCCTCGACCCTCGCAACAGCCTTTTGTTTCTGGAATGTTAATATTTTTTGGGTCCTCATCATCCTCCTCAATATTTACATTGTAACACTCCAATGCACAGCTTAGCTGTGTCACCCATTTTGGCTGAAGCACTTCCATTGGCTCCTGGGGTATTTTGAAGATAGTTGCTTTTACTACTTGTAGCGCATCCTCAACAGTATCCCACTAATGATCTTCAAACATGAAGGTTAGTAGGAATCCTTCGCGCAAGATATCCCATTCGCTCGTGCCATGGCAGAGTTCTCTCTCAGTATACCAAGTCATGGGTATGACATCCAGTGTATGACAAAACAAATGCACCCATTCTGGTTGTGGCTCTTCCCCGTAGACCTTGGTCCATTTCGCAAGGTGTGTATGTGGATCATCCAGTCCATCATACTTATCTGCTAGCCATATTTGTGGTTTCCAAAATCGTAGGCACATCATCCTTCTGCATCCCTACTAGTCCTCAAAGCTTCTCTGATGCATTCCCACCACCTTGCGAGTGTAGCGCACAGTGCCCATTTCAGAGCATCAAACTGCTGCTATTCTGGCACTGCACTTTCAAATTTGTTCAGGAATTTATCCACCGCTGTCAACCCATCATACATAGGTAGATCCCTTACCTTTGTTGTCACACAGTGTAGTGATCTTACCATCATGTTGCAATTGAGCATGGTTACCTTGTGTAACTAGTTTTGCCATCATTCTATTTCCTCATCTGAATCTGATGTGCAGGAGCTTTTGTGCTCCCATGAAATCCTACCATCAGCTATAGGATTTACCCAGTCCTGTTCCCGAGCAGTTATCTTGTAGATACAGTCTAGCTCGTCATCGCTCTCATCGTCATGCACTGGCTTTGGGTAGCACGATCCTTCCGCGGGGTCTAAAGGTACCACTACGCGCAGTGATTTTTTCTCAAAGATAATTTTGCGCTTCTTTAGATTTATCACTCCATTCATATCAGTGGCCCAATCAATTCCCAGTAACGTGGGATAGGGATTGTTATCATCAACAATCTTTATCACTTAGAAATTTGCAAGCGTGCTTGCACCTTTGATGTCTACAGTTATTCCCTGCAATCTTCCCATCGGCAGGATCTTTTGCTGGTTCGCCATTCACAATTGGATAGGGGACCATTGCAACGCGGGCTTGCCCATGCGCTCCCATGTCTACTTTGGCAGCACATTCGCGTCTGATCCTAGATCTAGAATTACTTGATCCATTTCATACTCCCCGATTTGTCCAATCAATCTCATTTCCCTTCCTATTTGCGATGTGTGCTTTCCAAGCTTCCAGACTACTCACAGTTCTCCTGACCCAACGCACCTAGAGATAAGCTCCTGTAGCCCCTTCACAGCCTTGCTGTCACATAGTAGCTTCATACATGTCTCCAGAAAGGTAGTGATCATTGAAGGATCCATCTTCGGCTCTAGTTGATCCTTACTACCTAAAGTGGAGGCCTTAGTGAAGCTCTCCTTAGCTTCCATGAATGTCTCCTTCGCATGCTTCAAATCAAATTCAGGTTCCTTTGTAGGAGCCTAGTGAACCCACGCACTTTCTTCAGGCTGCTTATCTTTGTCATCTCCTGTCATGATACCACTTCGGAGCACGATATTTACATTTCGGTCCTCTTCGCGCAGCTCAAACCTCATCATTTGCAAATTTTGAGTCGGGGGAGGCTGGGGTATCCCTTTATCACGCAGCCTCACTATCAGTGTAGGGCAGTCCTCCGTTTCATGATCAAATTGAGTACAATATAAACATGATGCTCTCGTTGGATTTGTACAATCAGGGGGCATAATGCCCTAGCCCTCTGCAATTGTAACAAATCAATTGTCCGCGACCCCTTCCTGGTCCCATTCCACCTCGACCTCATCCGTGCCCTTAAAATCCAACACATGCCATTCTCACATTTGGATCAAGGGCTCGCGTTTTAGTCTGCACTCTGTAGGCAGTAGTCCAATCCATCATTAGTTTGTAACTTATGTAGGTGCACTCATCATGGCCTACCGACCTACATAGATTACATAACAATTGTTGGGATGTCGCACCATAATGCAGGTGCCGCGCTCAGTCCTGCTTGTGCCTTTGGTATTAATGGCATCAGCCCTCCTCCCTCCAAGTAGTTCACGAAGACTGGACAATGGCCCTTATCATGCCCCTGGCCTTTGCATTTTATGCACCATACCTCCTCGCGTGCTTCTCGGCAAGTTGTCCTGTCTTGTTTCAAAATTTCCATTTCCAGACACAAATTTTGTAGTTGCGCATGATTTTGTTGGACTCCCAGGCCAGGATCTTGGATTGGGGTCTCATGCAGTCTCATTGCAATCTCCAAAGCTTCGGCCTAGGTGGATAACTTTTGTTGTGACAACGCCATCCTTAAATGCGGCGTTAGTGACGCTACAGACCATGCATGGTGCTTTCCATCCATCAAGATCATGTTGGCTTCGCGAATCATACTCTTTAGTCTCTGATCCAGATCCCATGGGGTCTCGCCTGGAAGCATCGGGATTTCCTTAAACCCGATAATCGTTTGTGTCTCTGATTTTGGATTGCTAAATTCCTTGTTCAGCGTAGCCTAGATATCTACAATCCCTGTGTTTGGATGGTCATTAGAATGCTTAATGTACCATGTTAGTGTGCGGCTTGCAACACGCTTACTAGTGTTGCCTTCTTTATATTTTCATCCACGACTCCTTGCGCTTCCCATACAGCTTTTACCACGAACCAAAATTGGTCCGGATCCTCGTTCCCTACTCCTCTAAACACTGGAAATTTTATTTTTCTTGACATATTGAACTATGGTGGTGGTGGAGGTGGTGTGGGCAGAGATGGTGGTGAAAATGGTGAGACTGGTGGTGGTGTAGGTCGAGGTGGTATGTGCGGAATTCACTGCCTTATCAAACTAATCGTGCTTCTTGGAGAAACTTTCACGAGCTCTTCCTCACTTTCCCACCGAGGCAAAATCAAGGGGCTATTTTCTATCTTTGGCTACCTTCGTTTCTATAGATCCTACCACTTCGCATAGCCCCAAACATCAATTTATTCACATAAAACGCTTTTCACACAATAAAATTTTAATCCAAGTGTTTAAAGATTTAATGTACTTACCTCGCGCTCCTTTGAGGAAGCATCGTTCTGCCTCACTGTAGCTGACTGTCGTCTCTACTGCGAACTCAGTGATAAATACTCCTATAATTCGATCGAGCTAATGATCCACAGCACGCGCAATCTTATCTTCTGATGCTTCTAGTCTGTGCACTAATTCTGGAGTCCACACAATCAGTTTGTTGAGCCTACACCTCCCTTGTCTGTCTGTAGGCTTCGCGATCCACTCATACAACTTATAGGGGAAGGATGCAAAGAAAATTTCTTGGATTTTTGTATATAAGTAGTGCTCCAACCACTGTTCCTTTGATACTCGTGGATTCTTATTTTCCTACGCCACGAACTCATCAATATTTCTGTCCAACCACCCTTCAATTTCTTTCTTTGTCGAATTCCAGTGACACGACATCAGACATCTGTTATGTAGATCTCGATCCTAGCAATGAAACCATTTGTTGGCTTGTTTGGGCTTGACCCAGGTTCAGAGGTGATTTATCCAAACAAATCCTTGTACTACTGGCCCTTTCGACAACAGTCCATGGATTGCAAACGGAGGTCTCAGCCGAAGTAGTATGGGAGGGTGCTAGAATGAGGTTTTCGTACCCTAGGGATGTCTGAGGAGGTCAAGTGGTCTACGACATGCATGTCGCTATGTGTACTTACCCATACCTCGCAGCTTGTGATGTTGCCTTCGTGCAACCCTACTCAAGGGCCGAACAGTGTTATTACCCGAGTTCTTACTAGTAATCTAATATTAGTTGATTAACTTAGCTTGTCTGTATGCTTTCAGTTATACTTAACAATATTCATAGTTCATACAAGTGCACGCAGTAAATAAAAAATATAATTGAAAATGATATCAAACATGTAATAACTTAGAACAGATGCACAAAATTGGTAACAAAACCTTTCTTTATTAATCTCTTCTCTGGTTATAGACTCAACTCTACCCTGCGCACTCAGTTGCAGGGGTCCACGCACTCAGCTGTGGACTCTACTAGGCCTCTGTGCACTCAGCTGCAGAGCCTCTTCCTACTACTACGACCCAAGACACACTTAGATTCTTCTTCTATGCTTCACTATCTTATTCTATCCATTAGATTCTATGATCATCTATTTACAACTTAGAGCCTCACTCTATTTATACAATCCCATGGTTCGCGGACCATGGGTAGGCTGACATTACATTCAAACTTAGGGCGAATAGCCCTATGACTCTAACATACATTTCGCGCCCACAATTCGCGGAGATTTACAATAATATCACTCAAAACTTGGGCTTTGAGCCCCAAAACATGCTGTGGGGGGATTCCATGCCCAACAACAATAGTAGGGAGCCATGGCACACCAGCTGCTTCTTTCCGTTATTTTCCTACACATCTTGCTGAGAAGTCTACACTTAGTCATAATAATTAGTTAGTTTTAGGAATCATCTGCCTATATCTACTTAAATCCACCAACAAATAGCCAAATATAACCATAAAAAGATTTACCTCAAATGGGGATTGGGACCATGATAGGGTAGCAAAATAGCAAGGAAATAGGTTCCATAGTGTCAAAAAGAGATCAAAATGGGGATTGAAGATGGTATTAATAGGAGCAAAATAGAGGATCAACAAACTCCAAAGCTCATACAAGAACTAGAAATTTGTTTTTGGGGCTGCTGAAGGGTCCCTTCCTCAAGTCATGGTCCCAAAGGGAGGAAGTGATGCCAAGACACTTGCTGACAACCTTGTGGTGATCCTTTTTCTCCTTGCTAACCTTCTACTTGAAAGAAGGCACAAATGGAAGCAAACTATCACACAACCAATCTAATCTACATTGCTGTAATGAAAATGCATCTACTAAGTAAATGAAAAATTAATCTATTAATCTACACTAGCATATATGTACAATAAAGAGGAGCCTTGGATGCTAGGGTTGGGCCCTAACCCAAGAGCTTCAGCCCTCTGAGTTAACTCGGTCCTGGCTCAAAACAAAACTCGTTCTTATTACCAAAAGAATAGATTACATAAAAAACTATCACAAGTCTTGCAGCTCAAAAATAGAGTAGAGTTTTACAATAGAAAATCTGAATCCTACTAAGGTCCTAGGCCTCTCTACTTATACATTTGAAGTCTCCAACGACTTCCTTAAAATTAGAGAGGCTCGGCTCCCAAACTCGAGATAAGCTGGTGCTTTGTCTTTCACTTGCTCGACTGCCTTCTAGTCCTCATGTTTTGGTTGTTTGCACCCCGAGCTTATGGAGGAATATTCGAATGGAGAGGTAGTAAATGAGGAGGATTTACTTCCTATAATCCCTCTCCATTGTCGCATTCGACTTTTGAACTAAGTTGGTCTTTTCCAAAATTTCTTACTTTTATCCTTTAATACTGCATTGAATGCACATTAGACCACAAAGAAAAATATCCAACTCTAACTCATCTCAAACAAAATATAATCAAAAGTATGCAATAATTTATGAGAATAGTTGGTTTGACTAGGCTAGGAGGTGAATTAAGCCCCATATAGTTACCCAATGATGAGGCTCATCACCAAGCTGACTCATTCTTTCATTGAACACCCACATTATTTTCCCATTATGCACAGATGTCGTCACTCTGTACTCAGCTAACGTTCTTCTTGGTTAGTCATTCATTCCACTCGCTTGTCACATGAATCATTGTGCCACTAAGCTTACATGGCCCTCGATTTTTCATTCATTCCATTTTTCCTGCCACTCGTCCCACTATGCTACTAAGACAACATGGCCCTCGGTTGGTTTTTTATGGGACTTGTCCCACTTCTTGTTCCATCATGGTGCTCTTCTCTCAATACAACATGCCCTCGGCTAACCTCCTCCCATCATTCAGTTATTTTTCTAGCAGTGTTTTTTATTTTTCCTTGGGGCACTCATGCCACTTCTCGTGGACTCCTCTTGGGCCTTTTTATCTATCTCTTATTTAGATCAACTGCTTGGTCACTCACATGCATCATTCCACCAATATTCCCACATGCACCCTATGGAAACCCCGAGTGTCGATTTTTTGACACCTCATGTTGGCGTAGCTTCACCCAACCTCCTCTTTCACCACAATTCTTGTGATACCTTCATCGCAAATAGTGTGATGGATATTTCACCCATGGCATGCACCTCAATTAAAGGCACACCCAATTCTAGGGCTTCATATCCTCCACCACTCAAAGTTATTACCCTCCTAACAATAGTCCAGTCACAACAATTTGGTCATCTCCTACTGGAAATTGTCATCATGATGAATCTCTCTAGATGATATATCTAATTGCATCTCTGGAAATCACTCTTGCATATCAGCATGTGTTGGAACCCCATCATGATGCTCGACTAATCTAAATATCACACCAAGCTCCATAAGGACTCATGTTTCACAATGAAATGTCCTCAACCTCATATCATCATGAATCCACCAATTTTCTATTATTGAGGCACCACCCTAGGTACCACCATGATATGGCTTGTCATCTAACTACAACAATGAGCCATCTCCTCATGGCTCAATGAGATGAAAAGGAGTGTTGGTCATGGTGACCTCCACCCTCATCTCCCATTTGATATGTCGCAAAGATTCCTCCATACTTACTCATCATGTAAGTCATCAATGAAGGGTATGATCTTATTTTCCCCTCTACTTCCCTAACAAGCCTCTTGAGCTCAAGATCATGTGGTCAACCTCCCATGGTCAAAGATGATGTACCAACCTTCTCCTTGGCCTCAACATACCAAGACGCATCTCCATGGTGACATCTCTGAAACATTTTTGCTATCCTAGTTTCCTCTACTTGCACCAATCTGCATGCCATCTTTTCTAACTTCTCAATCTTGTCCTAAAAAATGGACATGATATCAACATGTTGTGAGAGAAGAGACTCTACATCATTGTTTTTTATCTCTCCACATGTAGCTCCACAATATTATTATGCATTATTGAATATGGTGGCCATCCTCACTACTATATTCGGGTCTCCTCTATAGGTATTCAATATGATCAGCTCAGGCCGTGACATAATGAATATATAACCCATATGAAGCATGTGGACAACTTTCTCACCAATCAAGAACTCTAACCCCAACATCAAGTCATAGTTATCAAGTTACACTATTGTAAGGTCCACCTTAAAATTCCAATCTCCTAGGTGGATAGGAACATCATCAATCGAACCAATCACCCGCATATATCTAGAGTTGATGGCCTTAAATGAGGCCTTCTCAGGCTTGACCCTAAGACCAAGCTTCCTTGCTTCTTATTCTTTCATAAAGTTGTGGGTAGCTACATTTTCAACCACCACTATCACTTGGATGCCACCCAATTCTACCCCAAGAAAATGCAATTTAGTTCATTCCTTACCCTTTTATTTTGTTTCCTTCCTATGGTAAGATACTCCTGCTAGTACATATAACACCCCAACTCTAGTTTCATCTTGTTTCTCCTTAGATACCACCTTTTTCTTTGTTGGGTAATTCCTTTCCAAGTGATCTCCACAAATCTAACAAGATATGGGCTTCTTCTCTGTTCTTGTACATGTTGGTTTTCATTATTTGGAACCCTTTCCTTTCTCCTGGTTATTTTCCTTCTTATTAACCTTATCGCTACACACCTTCTCCTTATCCTTTCCACTTGTCTGGTAATCAATGAGTTTATTTGTTGTGGCAATAACTAGAACAAGATTTTGGATTCCCTAATTCATGGCATTGTTTTCCGCTCATGGATAGATATTGTTGATACATGCATACACTCTGTCCTTTTCATGTGCATTCTTAAGTTCCAACATGAAACCTAAAAATTCTTGAATGTAGGTTTAGATATTTCTAGTATGCTTCAACACTGTCAAATGATCCCTTGCCTGCACCCATTCTTTATACTTCGGTCCAAGCTACACATACAAATCCTCTTTTAGCTTTGTCCAATTCTCAATCCTATCCATGATGCGACTTGCTACTAAGCCTAGTCATCCACTAGAGTTTCATTAGTCCTACAAGATACATGGTTGATGCATTGAATTTCATCTCTTCAGAACAACCCTTCATATGTTCCATCATTTTTTCCACATCCCAAGAGAAGTTTCCAAGTACCTTAGTTCTTATTGTCTCACCATACATCTCTCGTGCTTTTAGCTTCATCTTTGTACATGAAACACC
This sequence comes from Pinus tabuliformis, assembly GCA_031772625.1. Lineage (NCBI taxonomy): Eukaryota > Viridiplantae > Streptophyta > Pinopsida > Pinales > Pinaceae > Pinus > Pinus tabuliformis. The sequence goes on along the minus strand of CM062810.1, from coordinate 189,380,753 downwards.
TGAACTTTAACCTATGGCTTGCTTCAAAACTACAATGGTATCAACCTAGTCTCTTGTGACTGCCACAAGTGACTTTACCTAATCCTCCATGTCCTTCATTTCATCCTCCTAATATTGGGCTTGTCTCATTGCATAGTCAATGGAGTAGGAACCTGATTCAAGGGCTCCCCTAATCTCCTAAATGTATTCTTGGATATCTTAAAACTCCTTTCCATGGGCTTCCATATTATCTATCATTTATGCCAGGGTCAACTCAATATCTCATACCTTTTTAGACAGTGCCACCTCTTCCTTGTCCACTAGATTAGACCTAGTGTTCACAATTGTGACCTTCTTCTTCCTATATGTGACCTTGTTAGGCTCACTTCAACTATAACCTATGCCAAGAACCAATAGCCCAAACCCATAGCCCACCTGAAAATTGTTTACAAAATCCCTTTCCATAATAACCTACAAACAAAGGATTTTTTCTTTACAATCTTCCCTTGGCTCTTCCTTCTTCCAATACCACCTATATAGAATCAACAATGCAGATACCAACTCTAGTACCACCTAGTTGAGTATCTCCTCTTATGATACTAGATTTTAGTTGGTAGAAGAGAAATGCTACCAGATCCTCTACTCCGACCTATATATAGTAAAAGTATTAGCTTTGATATCAACTGTCATGACCCTAGGGCCTCCTACAATCACAAGGCACCTTTTGGGAGAAACACAATCCCTCAAGTGTGTGACACTGACATGTTTCACCTTTACCTCATGGATCACAAAGTTACTCCACCTAGACTATGACTCATAATAAGCTCACTTATATAATATCTACATTGTTAGTTACTTAGCATAATATCATAATTACTTGATATAGTGCAAGAAATATTATTGCCACTTCTACTTGAATTTATAATTCCACTCATAAAGACTTGATCATTATATGAAAGAGATCAATCCATCATTAACATCATCATACACATTGGTAGATTTATAAAGGAACATCCCTATGACCTTCTTCTTTTATTAATGAATCAACCTTAAAACAATCATAATCACAATGGCTTGGGCTACAAGAGTATAAATCCAAAATAACCAAAATGAAGAGGTTCCAAACTTGTTCCGCCCTTTCGACCCCACCTAGGTCTCTCTAGAAGCTTCACGAGTCATCTTGGAACTCTATGGGTCATCTTGACACCCTATAGTCCACTTTCATCCTCCTCAGCCTGTCCTCAACTGGTCACAAGTCTTGGCTCATCCTCGACTTGGGTCTACATGACTGCAGGCCCCAAAGCCTTCCTTCACTTTGCTTCTTCACACCCTTCACCTTGGACTTCTTTTCATCTTCGATTGTGAGATTGACTGTGTTATTAAAGGTTAGATTAGTTCATCTGATTTCCTCCTCCATTGCATGACTCCTCTACTTATATGAGTAGTACCTCATGTTGTTCCACCTTTTCATGGGTTTGATCACCCTTGTGGTTTGGTCTCCTTAGTCCAGGCCAACTCATCATAACTCCTAATTCCCATATCATTTTCCTATTGTGCACACATATCCTTTCACCACACTCGGCTAACATGTCTCTTGGTCGGTCATTTGTTCCACTTTCCTATCACTTAAACCATCATGCATCCAAGCCGACATTTCCCTTGGTTGGTCATTCACTCCAACTTACTTGCCACTCGACCTGTCATGCTACCAAGTCGACATGGTACTTGGTTGGTCATTTAAGGGACTCAACCCAATTCTTATTCCATCATGGTGCCCTCCTCTCAGTCCAACTTGCCTCAGGCCAACCCCTATCATCATTTTTGTATCAACCCTGTGTTAAAAGTTCATGTAATAAAGTTAATAAAGGAAAAATAAGACCAAGGTCATGGGAAACCTATTCCAAGTTGAATGTTGGGAAAAATGTCCTAGTGGGCATAACTTGTTTTGTTTATGGCTAAGGGGAAATTGGGAAAGGAAATGGCAAAGGAATTAAAAGGAAAAAATTAATTTTTGGCATTTTATCTATGAAAATAAAGGAAATTAGGATAAAAGGAAAGTGAAAGGTCATAGGTTTCATGTGAGGAGAAAAATGAAGGAAAATAATGGAAAAATGAAGAAAATAAAGGATGAATGATAAAAAGACATCAGAGAATTAATTTGCAGCCTGTTGTCAGTGGAATTTCAGTGTTAGTTTCAGATAGGAGAAGGAAAGCAAGCAAGCAAAGGAAGGACAAGAAAGCGAAGGAAAGCAAGGATCAAGAGAGGAAATGTTGGATGAGGAAACTTCAATAGGAATACTTGTAGGTAACACATTGCATGTATGATTTCCTAGATGGCTTTAGCATGCATGAAATATGCATGTGTGCATTGGGTTTATTTGCGGTTGGTGGGATGGATTTTGTCGGGTTTGATAATGGTTTCAACCTTGCCTTGCCATTTCCAGATAGCCATGATGTGATGGGATTCATTCTAGTTTGAGCATTGGATTTATGAAAGGTTTTAGATATGAGTGAGGTGGTCTCACGAAAATCCCAAGGGTTGGGGGTGGAAATGGTTTTCTCCGAGAAGCCCTCAACATGTGGGTGGAGACATGAAAATTCCTCAAGGGATGTTAAAGGAATTTTGAGGAGGGAGGTGGTGGGAGGATGGTAAAGGAATTAACTGAGATCATAGTATGGTGGGGGTGGAGGTGGTTTAGCCTATAGATTCCCTTTGTTTTTTATGGATTGATTTATTCCACGAGATCCCACATTCATGCTTGGAATATGGCACTGGGCTGATTAGCTGAAACAAAGATTTGGTTTAGCTCAATCTATGGTCAGGTGGTACGTGGAAGTCCGTAACTTGGTTGGATTTTTCATATTGTTAATAAGAGCTAAGTTTCTCTCGTCTTTGATGAGTAAATATATTTTCTATTATGTGGATTTAATGGATATTTCATCATTGTTATCTATCTAGTTATATGTTGGTTATAAGCATGGTTTTATGGCAGACTCAAGTTATGACTCTTATCATATTTTTACTTATGAATGTCTGGTTAATGAATGCATGAACTAAATGGTGTTATGATAGCTATTTTGGAAAGGAATCACTGCTTCTTCTTAAACCTCAGATAAGTTTAAGACCCCTATGTTCAGATCCGCATTCAGGACCTATAGGTTGCATGTTTACCATGTATTTGACGAAATTTCAGTCCCGATCGGGAGGGGTCAAGTCAAGTTCTGGTTCAATTTTTGGTTTAGAACCTTTATCTCTATGTTATTTATCATTTCTGGGAGTTTCATTGAGTTCTGGATAGAGGCATGAGTCCTAGACCTGAAAACGTGGCTCAAAATTCAGGGTTGTTGACATAGAACTGACTAGAAAAGTCCAAGTTGTTGGGAAATAGGCCTGTGAGAGTGAATGGAGGGTTTTAGCCGCTTGGAGTCCTTGGTAAGGGAGTGTTTGAGTCTATAAGTCAATGAAAAAGAAAGGTAACTCACGGGCTAGACACCAGGAGGGGTTGGGTTGCTCTTGTAGGTCCTATAACACCTAGGGGAAGTCAGTAATGTCTTAAGTTGTCGACTCCATTACCTTAAGGTCATACATGAGGTTGAGTCTTATCGTAGTAACCCATTAGCTCATGTTTACCTTGGGAAATCTGGTTAAAGTGGGTAGATATGAGAGGAAAAGATGTTAAATGGTGGTATCAGAGTGGGTTGCACTCTCTTTGGGGTAAATCCTTATGTTTTCAAGGTTATGGTTTTCATGCATAGGTCATGGTATATAGTTGGTATGGTAATGAATGATGTTGTTATATTTATATGATTATGATTATACGTGTACAAAATAATGTGGATTGATTTTGCAGATGAGATAAGCCTCCCTTGAACATCATTGAGGTATGGTTTTGATTTTGGTATCCATTTGGTTTATCTAACATAGTAGCTTGAAGGAGGAAGAGAATCAAAGATGACGAGTAAAATTCTAGACAATAGTTCTTGTGACTCTCCCTACAAATCAGTTGGGAAGCAAGGATGAGAGTGTTCTCCTGGTATAGTAGATTCATTGAGGAGTTTGAGGGTAGATATCAAAAGTTGCAAAGCAGACAATGACAGGTTGGTGGAGGCTCAGGAAAGACTTGCAAGGGCTCAGGAGAAGTAGGTAGAAGTCAATGCAGCAATTATTCAGAGCTTGTCAGAGTTGCAAAGACAAGGAGAGTTGAGGGACAGTCAAGAGAAGGAGGAGAAAACTAATGCAACCTATATTAGAAGGTCTCAATTCAGATATAGGTTGGATAGAGGGTATACAGTCAGAGGTGGAAGATCACTGGATACACTTGACGGGGATACTAGTATGTATGGGCATCATTCTAGTTCCTCATTGTGGATACATCATCACAGTCATCACCATCATCATCCTTATAGGAGGAGTGAGTACTTGCCCAAGGAGTTCAAGAAAGCCAAGCCTCCAACATTCAATGGAGAGATGAAGAAATCAAAAGATGCAGATGTATGGTTTCTTGGGATGAAGAAATTATTTAGATTGCATAACTATTGAAAGAACATGAAAGCCAAAATAGCTACCTTCAGTCTTAAAGGGAAGGCATATATTTGGTGGGAAGATGTGAAGAACGTCATGGGAATTTGTGAAGAATAGTTGTTTTGGGGTAAGTTCGAGAGACTCTTGAAGAAGAAGTACCTATCAGAGAGGTACTATGATGACAGAGCTAAGTATCTTTATGAACTACATATGGTTTCTATGATAGATGATGAGTATACTAGAAGGTTCTTGGAGTTTTTGAGATATGTGCCTTATCTTAAGGATGAGAAGGCTAAGATTCAGATATTCATTAGTGGATTTCTAGCAACAAATAGATACCAGATTGAGTTTGATGAACCTATATCATTGGAGGAGGCCATCCAAAAGTTGAAGCATTTCTACGAGTAGTCAAATCAAAAAGAGAAAAGTTGAGACTAAGCGTGGTTTAAAGGGAAATGGCCACCAAAGCGGGGAAGACCTCGGGATGCAAGTAAAAAAGAAAATTTGGTTCCTTACAAGAATTTCAATGCAGTTGAGAAGCGACATGGGCCGCAACCTAGAGAGTATAAAAATATAGGTGATGGTAGGGGACCATTGTAGTGTTGGATATGTGGTAAAGATCATCGCACGAAGGATTGTCCATTATAACAAGGTGGTAGGCCTCATATCTATAGTGATCAAAAGGTGCAAACAGTTGGAGATATGGGCCATAGTATCCCTCAAATTTATGCAACTATGGACAACAAGCCAGTAGATCACCAAGCATCCATTATTGAGATGGAAGGTAATATTCGTGGTCAAGTTGTTTATATTTTGATTGATCCTAGATCTAATTATAGTTATGCTAATCATGACTTGGTGGATAAGTGTGGCTTGAGAAAATAAGTGCATGTATATTCTTGGTTGGTGCAATTGGTTACAGGTACTAAGAAGAGAGTTCATCATTGGGTAAGATCTTGTGCATTCGAGCTGAATGGTATGCCTACAACAACACATCTTAATGTACTTCCATTGGGATTATATAGTATGATTTTGGGTGTGGATTGGATGTACCTTCACAAGACTGAGGTGCATTTCTATGACAAGGCCATTGTGTGCTTGGATGATAGTGGGGAAAAGAGAATCCGACAGGGAGAGAAGAAGCCTACATCAATGAGGATATCCACAACTATGCAAGCTAAGTGAAATTGTAGGAAAGGTTGTGTGATGTTTACAATTCATAGTTCTAGTGAAAAGAGTAAGGATGTTGAGGATGCATAAATATTCAAGAGTCACCCTGTATTACAATTTAAAGAACCGTTGGCCCCACAATTTTCCACTTGGAATATTGGAACTCTCGAATATCGTAAATTTTTAACAAGTTCCATCTCAAAGCTTCTGATATCTCAGACCTCTGATATCCAATATCTCTAATACTTAACACTTCTGTTGTCTTGAAACTCCCGATACTCTGATATCATGGTGCCTCTCACTTAGGATATCCGTCATATCCGATGCCCCTCTCCTACGATATCACAAACCTATGATATTCCCATATTTGTCTATATCAGTACTTTTCATATCAGATGTCACTCTTTAAAAGCCATGATATTCCAATTGTCGATATAAAACCTATGATATATTTGCCCACCTACACTTATGACCGTTATATTTTAAACAACATATATTGAAAGCCTTAGATAGAATAATTTTTAGTGTGCAATCATGGTATTTTTCCAATAAAATTCCTCCGATATTCTGATGTGTGCATAGCCCATGTGAATTCACGTTTTTCATTTAATATCTGAAGAGTGGTGAATTTATGGTTTTTTAAGTTCTAAACAACTTTATTCATTGTGACTTGATATTATCATGATTTTCCCTTTAAGACAAAAATCATTATGAAAAATCGTCATTTGTGCTAAGGACTTTCTGGCGAAAGAATTATCACTTAGTCTTGTGTTTTCCATTGCAGGCCAGTCTCGATAAGAGAAATTCAGAAGATATGTCTAGGGAAACTAAAGCAAAGGAGAAACTTATCATTCAGCAGTAATTGGCTGCTCCGCGAGCTGCAAATCTCGATACCATAGCGTTTTTTTCGAATATGGTCTATTCTTTAGATGTCGGGAGTGCTTCCTCATAATCTATCTATCAACTATTCAAAAATGAAGGACCAAGGGTCACTCAAAGAATAGTTACAACCGAAGATTCCACTCCAGTTTCTAATACTACCCACAGTGATGTTGCAAATTCATTTTTACACAGAATTGCAGCTTGGCCCAAGCTCCTTCCCTATACAGATATGATTTGATGGGTTGTAGAACACTTGAACATTGCATATGGGAAATTCATGAAAAAAAATGACACAGTCATCGACTCTTTCACCATTAGTGATTTCAGTGCAATGTACCATATGCCACCACCACAGTGTAAATATGACAAACAGTTTGTGGAGAAATTCACGAGCAATGTTGATCATGCATCAAAACCTATCGAGGAATAATCATAAGCATGAGGAAAAGGGAACATATTCAGTATATTCTCTCACAAGTCCTTATTTTCAATTTGCTGCCATGGTATGTAGACTATTTTCTTATCCTAATACTTATAAATTCTTAGATCAATGGAATCCATTGATTGATGTTGCTTCAGAAGGATATATATTAGACTGGGGAAATATTTTGTCTGATAATTTAGCCACTCACATTTTGAATTTTAGGAAAAAGCATACAGTTTCAGAAAATGTAATTCCTCCTTTTTATATGAGTGCCTATGTTATGGATGCTTTGTGCTACAATATGGATTTTGCCTCCATGGGATGGAAATGGACCTTAGTGGACCCAAATCTGATTCATATATACCATAATATCCTCTGGGATTCCAAATACCAACCCCATTTCTATAAAATATGCCAGGGTGTCATGCTGCCTATTCATCAAATTATTTTTAATAAAAGAGCCCCTAGGATTTCCCCAGAAGCAGAGGAAGACTTGCTCAAGGTTTGGAATTGGTTTGTAAAAGAGTTGTTTACCTACATTCAGGTCTTTCGTAGTCTGGCTAATCGACATATTTTTCCCCTGTATGTTCCTGGAAAATTTATAGCTCGTGAGATAGCCTACCAAACTGTAGGTAACTGAATTTCTAAAGTATTGAAAGAATCCAATATGAAAGTATGACCTACCTTTCCTTTTCATTGTGGTATGTATACAATGGAGAATTAAAGACATGCAACTATTGAGATGAACTCTATTCTAGAGTTTAAATTTCGTACTATTCCTAATAGGCAGTACGATTGTCATGGAACTGTCAAGAAGGTCACATCATGATCAAGTGTTAGGAAATTCTCTCATGAACTTGAACAGTTCGAGAATGTCTTTGAAAACGATGCCATCTATTCAATAATTTCCAAATAGATTTCAGAGCATCTAGCTCCATAGGAAATTAATCAATTTTCACATTACAGGGAAGCAAGGTTATCCCATTTACCTTTCGATTCATTAAAACCATCACAGGAAAACACAACACAAGAAAAGGTTACAGAGCTTCCTTATACATAGGTTATTGATATCCCTCATCCAAAAGATACATGGGATTCTTCTTCTACTCAGACTGAGGGAGAGTTTCCAAGTTCTAAGCTTGAAGAAATCTGGGAACAATGTAGCCAGGTTTTGAAAGGAAATAAACCTGAGGTTTTAAAGACTACCTCACAAGAAAAAGTCTTAGACATTTCTGAAACTTTTGAGAAGACTCTGATTACAACAAGGACTATTGATCAACCTTTAGAAATTGAAGACATAGAAATTATGCCAGCACTTCCGACCTCTAAGGTCATATTAAGGGTCAAAGAGATTCCTCCCCTTGTCATATTATATAGTCCTCAACATAAGGCTATAGTAAAAATACAAAGAAAGAAAAGGAAGATTGACCAATCCCAGACCATAGTTGCTGGAAATTCCTCTTTTGAAGTACTATGGAAAGGTTCATAGTCCACTCATGTAGAGGAACTCAAAAGACTTACTCAGTTCACAGGAGCTTATGCTTTTGTGACTATGGAAAAATACACCAAGATACAACAAATTTTGAACGAAAAGGAGGTCATAACTATGTAGTTAGAACAAGGCCTTGAGAATCAGAAGCAAAAAATTGCCAATCAATGGCAAGAACAACTTGTTGAATTCCAAAATAGGTTCAACGCCCTTAAATTTCAACATGAATATGATTTGGATATCCGAGACGCTCAAATTTAGGAATTACAGCAGAGGATTGAACAACTAAAGGTTAATCAATAAATTGAAGAATTCAAAAGAGAAGAAGGAGAATTAAATACTCTCCTTGCTCAACAACAGGTCATATTTTGTCAAACAATTAGCCATCATTTGTGATTTATTTCACACAGCCAGTTTATTGGTGGAACAATTATCCGATATTAGGACATACTTTGATAACATTGAGGAAACGATTGCAAAATACATAATATGGAAAGGTTTTACTTAAGGGATATTAACCAATTTCCTAGGGATAGAAGAATCACATAAGGAAATAGTCTTCAGGGAATAGGAAATCCACCTCAAACATATAGAAACAATAGTATTCAATGTAAGGTGCATATTGAACGTCCTCATTGAAGCCATCAACGATAATTTTTTTTAGGAAAATCTTATTTTAGACTGGCTTGAGGGATCTCTTCCAGATATCAAATTATTGACCAAAACGTGGTAGGAATTTTCCAAGAAGAAGGCCGAGAAATTTGAAAAGTTATCTAAGATTGACTTAGAATGCCATTGGCATTTCTTAGTCAAGCATCATAGCCAATGGCTAATGCTCAGATGTTTATCTAACACAACCAATCATATGCTTCCAACACTCAAGGACTCTATATTTACTAGTCAAATGCGGATTCAGCCACACTCTCCACCTGAATTGAAGCCCATGACAAATATTTACGAACTGCAACAGCATATGGGAGGGAAGTCTTCTTCACAGTCTTAGCCGAGTTGTTACAACAAAGTCTAAAATTGTCTTATTATTTTATTTTAAGCATTTTTTGTTAAAACCGCTTCAAAATTTTATTTTTCTTTTCCATATTTGTATTTCATTTGAAAACTATAAATCTGCTTCATTTGAATGGATAAGGAGTTCTGAATTTTGGAGATAAATATTTTGTTTACACTACTGAAACTTAAGTTATCTTAATAGAAAGTTGAACAACTACTATTTTCTCATGAGTAGAGTTACAATATATCAGGTACTATTATCTGTTTTTTTTGTTTTTCTTGAGAATTAGATGGTTATTTGATTACATATATCATACATGTGCTGCAAGCAATCATGCATATTTCACTATTGATATGTATGATTGAAATTATATATTATATGCATAACCAATGAAATGTTATATGTGTGACGAATTCATCAACTAATTTAATTAACTATTTAATTAAATTAGTTATCATTATTCTCTTTAACCTCATATCTTCTTGATAATCTATATTGTCATGTTGTATGAGAGATCCTTTTAAATCACATATATAGATAAGCTTTCCCGGAATAGATAGACATATAGATAGATAGATAATTAATTTAAATACTCTTTATTATTAGTTTAATTACATCATAAACCTCACATCTATATACTTATCAATTTTTCTTATTTTATATCAAGGGAAATTGGTCCCATAATTTCCAGTCGGAGCCACCATCCCAAATGGACAAGGATCTGCTCTAAAGTCCTGACCAGGTGGTTTTCCCTAATGTTGTGGTACACATTTCGATCCTTCAACATTTTTTGCACTAGAAGAAGGGCCTTCAGACTATGAATGGAAAAAAAGTCCAATCCCAAATTAAAAGGTCATCCTAATATTCAATCTCCCTCAAAGTCACCACCAACTTTAAGATCTCATTCCAAATCTCCTAATCCTAGATCTGAAGTTGTTGAAATGGCCACCAAATCTCCAAACACACTTCCAAAGTTAGTTGGCCAAACTTCCACACAAATACCTACAGAGCCTCCTGAAGTCTAGACTTTAATTTAGATATTAGAAGGAATTTCTATTTCTTGAGAGAAATATGTTGAAAACGATTTATCGAAAGGAAGTGTTACATCATCTTTACAGTCTTCTAGTGTGTTAACTAGATCCCAAAGTGAGAAACTTGGAGTTAAGCGTTTCGAGTTTCCATTACCTGCTCATCGAAAAAATAAAAGTACTCTAGAGACTCAATCTTCTCTTAGTGAGATTACATCTTCCTCTCCGCCTCATACTCCTTGTGTTGGTCCCACTTCTTCCTTTACCCCTTTACCTTCCTCTTATTATCCTCTAATCCCTTCAATCCACATTCCTCAACCAGAATCAACTGGTGTTATTATAATCAATGGCACTATAGGAGCATCTTCTTCAACTGCTCAATATCCATCAGCCTCCACATCTTTTTCATCTTCCTCTACTCCTAGTACTCCCAAGATGGCCCAAAAATCATGGAACATTCCAGGAGCAGTACAAATGACTCCACCATTACACCCTCTTCTGAGACACCCAGAGAGATGGCTTCCTAAGTTTAATTTTGATGATGGCCTCCCTGCAGAGGAACATCTTCATAATTTCATGTTAGCCATCAATCTAATGGAGTCACAAAAAAAATTGTGTTGTCGGACCTTTTCCTTACACATTTGAAGGATCTACAGGATCTTGGACTTTCTCTCTTCTTGTCAGGTCAATAACAAATTGGGATATGTTTGAAGAACAATTCCTGTTAAAATTTGGTGATGACTGAATAAATGCCACTTTGATTAATGATTTGTCAAATCTTAGGGCCAACCCAACCCAAATGAAAAAATTAAAGATTTTAATTCAAGATTTAACAAATTTCTCCATAAAATCCCTGACACTTCCAGACCTAGAACTTATGTAAAAATTGAATGGTATATCTCTGCTCTTCCTTCAAATATTTCCATGTTCATAGATAACACTAATAAAACGGTATTGCTTGATAACATGAAATATGCTCTATATGTAGAAAAAAATAATTCTTGGTCTTGAGAAGAAAACTTCCCTTGAGGAAAGAAAATAGACCAAGAAAGTCTCTTTTAAAGATCAATCCAAGAATAAATCCCCCAAAGATCCTTTCAATTTGGAGGGGTTACAAAATGTTTTGAAGAGCATGTCTAATGAAATGGTAGAAATTAAAAAATAAGTTGCTCAGTCTTCAAATCAGTCTTTTCGACCTTTCAAAAGGAATCGACCATCACAATCACAACCTCCTACCATTATATCAAATGCAGAATTCAATCAAGATGACGATGATGAAGAAAAAGTCTTATATGTTGAAGAATCACAAGAAGAAGAATTAGTGGAAGCCTATGGTTTATGGGATTTAATTCTAACTACTTCAAAAAATGAAGAAGAAGAGGAAGCCCTAATAGTGAGTACTAGAAGTAAGGGACATGTTGGTACCTCTCCATCAAATAAAAAACAAAAGTCCCCTGCTCCTCTTACGAAAGACAACATCATAGTGAAAAAGACTTCTACTCCTCCTCCATATTTTGTTCCAACTACTTCTACATCTCCTTATTCATCTAAGACCTTGATAGTCTCTAATACCATTGAGTATAATATTGTGGAAGACATGAAAAAGGTCAAAGCCAACATTTCCTTGTGTGAGATCAGAAAGTTAAAACAACAACAGAAGTTTTTACTTAAAGAGCTAGATGTAGTCCCTACATCTCCATTACCTAGTGTTGTCACTACAAAAGCCTCAAAAGGGAAAGGAAAACCTCCAAATGTCTATTTAGATAATATTGACCCTTCTTATGCAATTATAATTGGAGATAGATAAAATTCCCATACTCCTCCCATTTTATTGACTTTTGAAATTTTTAACAAGAATGTTCACAATTGTTTAGTAGATTATGGCATATCATCCAATGTCATGCCTTATGAAATTTTTCTCAAATTGAATATTTTTCCTCAGAAAATTGTTGTTTATATTTTTCAATTAGACCACACAAAGTTCAATGTTTTGGGAGAAATTAATTATGTTCTAATCACATTATCTTCCAATTCGAAATTTTTTCAAATAATAGATATATTAGTTGCAGACATTCCCGAATTCTATGGTCTTATTTTAAGCAAAGACTGGTATGAAAAACTACATGGTTACTTTGCAATTGATTGGTCACACATGTGGCTTCCCTACAATGGAAAGCCCAATCAAATTTATGTTGATAGGGAAAAATATATGAAATATTCAGTGACTGATTTTGATGAGGAAAAACAACCAATAGTATTTATAAACAACATTCTTGGAAGTTATTCTTTTGAATCTTTCTTTGGCAATTTTCTAGCACAAAAATTTCCCTTTTTAGTTGATTTTGTTTCATCTCAAATTGAATTTTTTTCTCAAACAGATTCATCTAGATGTATCAATATTGTAGAAAATCTTGTAAATAAGCATGATAGTTTTTTTTGGACTCTTTACTTTGATGGATCAAAATCTAATGATGGTGCATAAGTTGGTTGCATATTAGTAAACCCTGATGGGGAAAAGATTATTCTTGCATGCAAATTGGAATTTGATTGTACCAATGATATTGTTGAATATGAAGTGTTGGTACAAGGCTTACATAAACCCACTAGTCTCGATGTCAAATACCTTAAATTTTTTGGTGACTCTGAGATAGTAATCAAACAAGTTAGAAACAACATCCATTGTGTTTCTAGTTACCTCAAGCATTACCAATATTTGATCCAAGACATAACTTCCCATTTTACTGCATTCAATATAGCTCTGATCCCAAGATTACAGAATGCTAGTGTCGATCGCCTAGCCATTGTTGCTTCTAGGCTCATTCCACTTGATGATTTCAGTCTCGTTAGATTTTTGATTGAGTTAATTTTTCATTCCTCCATTCAATACAACATAACTAATTGGCGTGTGTTTAATGACAACAATTCCATCCTGAGATTTTTGACATCATAAAATTCTTACTTTGACCAGATTCATTGATGAAGATGAGAATTACAAGCAGCTGAATAAATCTTCTGGGGAATTTTTTTGCCTAAACCTATATTAAAATTGGAATATTTATATGATCTGAAAGATAGGTTTAAAAGGGTAACTAATTGCAAGCTTCAGAGCTCTACTCTAAGATTTGTGTTAATTAACCTAGGATCTGATCATAAGCCTTAGAACATCATTTTAGGCCTTGGACTCATACTAGATGAGAGTTATGCTTTCATTCATCTGTTGAAAAGATACAAGGATGTATTTCTTGGAATTATGATGATCTTAAAACTTATGACACATCTATCATTCAAAACACCATACCTATGTTGCTAGATGTAAAACCCATTCAACAAAAGCTACGAAAGATTCATCCTAACTTGGAAGCCGAGATTAAGACAAAATTAAACAAGTTTCTCAAAGTCGAAATTATATTCCCAATTAGACATTCCAAGTGGGTTTCGAATCTTGTACCAGTTAGAAAATAGAATGGAGATATTCGTATTTGTATATATTTTAGAAACTTGAATAAAGCATGTGAAAAGCATAAATTTTCTTTGCCTTCGATGGAACAAATTTTACAATCTGTTGCTAGTACTGAGCTAATTTCTTTCTTAGATGATTTTTCAGGTTACAATAAAATCCTTGTACATCCAGAAGATAGACTGAAAACTACATTCAAAACCAAGTGGGGAATGTATGCTTATCAAAAAATGCCTTTTGGACTGATTAATGTTGGAGCCACTTTCCAGAGAGCCATGGACATTACTTTCAGAGGTTTGATTAATAAGACAATTGTAGTGTACTTAGATGACATTACAATTTATTCGAAAAATAGAAGTAATCATCTCCATGATTTGAAAGAAATCTTTGAAAGATGTAAAAACATTGGAATCTCCTTGAATCCCAAAAAACCATCTTTTTCCCTTAGCAACCGTGAGCTTCTAGATTTTATTTTGTGCAAAGAGGGAATCTACATAGATCCAGAGAGAATTACGGAAATTTCTGAAATCCCATTACCACACAACAAAATATCCACGCAATCCTTTCTTGGGAAAATTAATTTTGTCAAACGGTTTGTCCTAGATTTTTCACAAAATGTCTTACCCTTATAGATTATGATCAAAAAGAAATCAGTTTTCAAATGCTGATAGATCAAAAGAAAAGAATTTGAATCAATAAAAGAAGCAATCATAGATGATCCTTCATTATCAACTCCCAATTTTTCTAAAGAATTTGTTCTTTACACTTTTGCTTCTCAACAATCCTATGCAACAGTATTGACACAACCCAATGAACAACAAGTTGAGGCTCCTATTTCCTTCTTTAGTTCCAATTTACAAGGAGATAAGATAAACTATTTAGAAGTTGAGAAACAAGCCTTTTTCATTTTTTAAGTCCATAAAACATTTTAGGCCCTTCCTCCTAAAATCACATACAAAAGTAATTTTTCCTTTCCTCGCAGTCAGACAATTATTATCCAGAAGGAATTAGGAGAGGAGAGGGAAAATTGGGTTACATCATACAGAATATGACCTAGAGATAACACCACTAAAATATTAAGAGGTCAAGGTTTTCCCACATTAATTACTAGAGCTTATGACACTTCGGCTAATGAGGATTCAGGTAATAATGTTAAATTTACAGAGGTATGCCCTATTGACACCGAATCTCAATATGCTGATTTAATAATTTATTTAAAAAATGGTTATGCTCCATTAGAACTGAATTACAAAAGAAAAATAGCTTTAAGAATCAAATCTAATCAATACCAACTTGTTAATGATGTCTTATTTAGAAATAAATATGATGTTGTTTTATTAAGATGTCTAGAAAAATCTGAAGGAGAAAGAGTTTTATAGGAGCTAGAGGATGGACCAGCTGGTGGAAACTATAGTGGGGACACTACTACTCATAAGAGGTTTCAAACTCAAATAGTTTTCAAACTACTATCCTGAAGGAAATGGCCTAGCAGAATCTACTAATAAAAACCTCATCAGAATCATCAAGAGAACATTTGAACATAATCAAAGAAATTGGCATAAAGCTCTAGATTTTTCTTTATGGGATGACATAATCATTGATAAGGTCTCTATAGGCACTTCTCCTTTTGAATTAATGCATGGAAAATAAGCTATTCTACCTCCCAAACTAGCTCTTCCTTCACTATCCCTAGTGCAATTTATTGAACAAAAACCTTCTTATGCTTTACAATTTAGGATGTCCCAAATTATTAAGCTAGAAGAAGAAAGAGATAAAGCCAAACAAGTTCATGCCCACCACTAGCAATTGGTGAAGTCCTCGTTTGATGCAGGTTCAGTTAATAAAAGAACTTTTCAAATCGGTAGCTTAGTTCTGAAATGGGATAAGAACCATGAAGAGAAAGGAAAACACACAAAATTCCAAAAACTGTGGCTAGGCCCATTTCACATCATTCTGATACTAGGCCAATAACCTCTATCCTTTAAGATTTACAGGGAAAGAGGGATGCTCTTCCCATTAATGGGCTAGTTTTGAAAAAATATTTTTCTTAGAAGATATCTTGTCCTGTTGTAAATATGTTAATAATCATATGTACATATCAGTGTCTTTAGGCTTAGTAATGTTAGATAATACCATTTTGACTTAATATTGGGGTCTCTCATCATTTGCATGAAGTTTGACTAATTAAAGGAGAAATCTCAAAAAACAAATGATAACATTGTGTAGAATTTCCTGTAGATTCACAAGCTCATGAAATTTACTAAAACAAAAGTAAAGAATCTACCTCTACTTTCAACCAAGGGAAGCCAATATATCGATGAAAAGAATATGAACAAGAAGAAGACAAATCAATGGCACATAACACAATAAGTTTTCCTAGGGAAAGCGAAAGCTCAAAACCCCACCTATTTGTATTTCATTAATCGGAAATGTGTGTGGATATGCAAAGCTTGTTCTTACTAGAACAATTTTGCACAAGTATGCTCAACTCTCTACCTCACAAGCCTACTATTAGCCAACACTTAACCAATTTCCACTACCTTCCAAGCCCCTATTTCCTTGCGTAATTCCTAGGATGAATAGATCGTATTTAAAAGGAATTCATGCTTCCAAAACTATGCAATCCAAACATAGGTCCTTCTCTGATTGCATGCATGATATTTTCAACTCAGTAAATCATATAACCGATATTACACTATCCCTGCACTCATCTCAATTGTGTCTTTCTCTGAACTGACATGCATGAGTTTCTCATGAGGGAATTTTCATTTAATTTGAGTAACACTTGTAGATGCACAAGTGAACTAATTGACTATTAGTCCTCTATTAGTTCCACAAATAGTTAGAACTAATTTAACTGACCATAACTCAGTAAACTTATTTTTCTAATTACAACTCAATTTAAACTCATACTGGACCCCTAAAATTTAGGGAGAACATATACATGACTACAAAAAGACTTCCAACTTGAAATTCCTAAGCTAATTAAGTTAATTAAACTTAATTAACTATTTACAAGTTGCGATGAGAATAGAATTTGATTTTAATTCTCAGTTTAATTCAAGTACAAATTAAATCGGATTTTCTTGTTGCCATTTCTCAACACTCCCTCTCATCAAGAAAGGGATTATCAGCTACCCTGATCTTGTCTCTGTGAAACTCGAATTAACATCTTGACAATGCCTATATCAACATTTCATCATCTTTCTCCTCCATGGGAATGTACTCTAACAACATGATCCATCTCAATACACAATCTATTAGATGATGATACCAAATATCAATATTCTTGGACCGATCATGAAAAACGGGATTTTCAAAGAGTTTGATACAACTCTGATTCTCGTAGTAAATCACTGTGAGATCCATCTGTTGACCAACCAGACCAACCAAGATCTTCCTCATCCATATGGCCTCACATGCTACCTCACTTGCAGCCACGTACTCTGTGTTTGCCGAATTGAGTGCAACCAATTCTTTTTCCTGCTGTACCAAGAAACTATTGTTGACCTAATACTGAAGATCCCTCCTGATGTGCTCTTCCTGTTGGATGGAATCCCTACCCAATTTGCATCGGTGAAAGCCTTAAAGCTTCACTCCCTCTATCCATCTATACCATAATCCGTACTGAGTAGTGCCCCTAAGGTATCTCAATACATGATTTTCCGCCTTCCAATACAGCTTGGTAGGCCTAACCATCGCTTGATTAAGCCGGTTAACTGCATAGAATACATCTATTATTGTGTTCACCAAGTACATGAGTGAACACAAAAACTTCTTATAAATAGTAACTTCCACTACCTCTCTCGAAGTAGCATCCTCCTTCCTCTAGTTACTAACTAGAGGAGTCTCCATAGCCTTGCAGCTTTCCATGTGGAACCTCTTGAGTATCTCATTGGCATACTTTCGTGGAGACACAAACAACTCCCCATTCCCCATCACCCTTCCATACTTCCATGCCCAAAAATTAATGCATGGGCCCCAAGTCCTTCATCTCAAACTCTCTTGCAAGGTCCTCCTTGCAATATTTGATCAGTTGATCATCACTTGTCAGTATGCAATCATCATCATAAAGTACAATGATCAACAGTCTACCTTACACAACTATGTGGTACAGGTTCACATCCGCTTCACTCTTCGTGAAGCCCTAGCTATCTATCCTGGTGTACCAATCATGAGGTGCTTACTTCAGCCCATACAACACTCTCTTGAGTCGGCACACATGCAACTCACTTTTGAAGGTTTCAAAACCTTCAGACTTCTTTATGTACACCTCTTCCTCAATCGTGCCATTAAGAAAGGTTGTCCTTACATCCATCCGATGTATCTTCCAACCCTTCTATGCTGATAGTGCTAATATAGATCTGATCTATGAGTACCCTGCAATAGGAGCCAAGGTCTCATCATAGTCAATCCCTTCTACCTGTGAAACGCCATGGGCCACAAATATAGCCTTATGCTTCTTCACACTACCATATACAACCTTATTTACCTTGTAAAGCCAACAAGAGCTCACCACGGACTTATCCTTGGGTCTCGGGACCACATCCCAAACACTTTTACGAACTATGGAGTCATACTCCTCCACTGTGGCATTAACCCAAACCGGCTAATGCACTTCTTTCTCAAAGGAAGATGACTCTATCACAACACATCCACTCATAAGAGCCATGTATTTAGTGTACTTGTCAGGTGATCTCATATGTCTGTGCTGTTAAGTTGGTGCTCCCACATTCTCTCTAGCTTCCGACAATAATCTATTCGCCTCTCTTGTGAAATTTCTCCCATCTCCGGAAGACTCTGCCTAAGTGGATGCCTCCACTCCTGGATGCTCTGCATGTGGCTTCTCCACATGAATCTGAGGTTCCTCAATCTCAGGAGCTAAAATCTCCTCAACAACATGTACCTCAAGATCCCTCTCAAGGGAATCTCGAATGGCCTTCTCCTCATCGAATCACACATCCCTGCAAACCACTGTCATCCTACTAGTTGGCAAGTACACCCAATAGTTGTGAGGTGTATCAGTGTACCCCACAAATATCCCAAACTCTGTTGTCGACTCAAGCCTCTTTCATGCATCTTTGGTCACATGGAAATATAACGATGAACCAAAAATCCTGAAGTGACCAATAATTGGCCTCTTACCGGAATAAGCCTCATCTTGTTTCTTCATCCCAAGTATCCGATGTGGGCTACAGTTCTACAAAGAAGTTGATTTGTTACATGCCTAAGCCCGTAAGTGTAGTGGTAGGCTATGATCATGCAACATCGCCCTTTCTATCCCTACTATGCGTGTGTTCTTCCTTTCAGCCATCTCATTCTGCTGAGGGTTATGGGGTGCCATCAACTCCCATTTAATCCCTTCCACTCCAAAGAAGTTCTTAAACTTGTTTGAGACATACTCACCACCGTTATCACTCCGTAGAGATTTAACATTCTTGCTTGACTCCTTCTCCACCAATGCTTTAAACTCAAATAACTTTGTGAAGTTTTGCATTATGAACCAACTCACAAAAAGAAAGAAAAGATAGATCAATGACTTCAAAATCAGCCTCTTCGAGGGGGAAACCTCCTTTACATTACACAAATGAACAATTCTTGGATGTTACAAATGACTAAACCTAATTTCTATATATAGGAGTCTAAGGGGTCATAATATAATCAAAGCCGACATAACAATAATAATATAAGGGCACGAAAATAACAATAATGGGCTTCTATGAGGCACACTAATAACAATATGGGGACAATAGGGGCATAATAATAAAAATAAGAGCTACAATGACAATATTAATGGGGGAATCACTAGTATTATAGGGACCTAAAATGCCCCTCTCCTTCAAAAAAGTGTTTTCCTCAACGCTTGAGTAGTTATGGATGCTTCTGTATAAAATTCTCATCCTCCCATGTGGAATCTTCAGCAGGTAAGTTCTTCCACTTGATGAGATACTCCGAAATTGATCAATGTTGTAGATGTCGAGTTCTTGTTTATGTGACTGTTCAGATTCCAATATGATTTTTCCTTCCTCATCAAGTTCTGGAAATATTGTTTGAACTAGGAGCTTGCCAACTATAACCTTCTTTAGACATAAAACATGGAAAATTGGGTGCTCTCGGGAAACTGTAGGAAGCTCTAATTTGTATGTCGTAGTACCAATCTTTTGCAACACCTTGTATGGACCATAATACTTTGGTGATTATTTATTATCCTTCTTAGCTTGCTTGAGAGACATTTGTTTATATGGTTGTAGCTGTAGGAATACCCAGTCACCTACATCAAAACTTCTTTCATTGTGATGTTGATATACCTGTTGTTTCATTCTATTATGCACCAAAGTGAGGTTATCTTTTACGAGTTGGAGAACTTGTTGTTGATGCTCAATGTGATCTTCCACTGCTTGAACCTTAGAATTTTCTCTTAAATATGATGTGATGGATGGTGGATGATATCCATAAAGTGCGATAAATGTGGTTATTTTTGCTGCAGTATGGAAGGAAGTGTTATACCACAATTCAGTTAGAGGAAACCATTTGACCCATTTTGTCGGTTTATCAAAGACAAAGCAACAAATATATCCTTCCAAACATTTGTTTACTATCTCAATTTTCCCATCAGATTGAGGATGATAAGATGAGCTATGAGCTAACTGAGTACCAAGACAAGAAAACAATTCTGTCCAAAAATTTCCAGTGAAAATGGGATCTCTCTCTCTTACAATAATCTTTAGGTTTCCATGTAGCTTTTGAATTGTTTCCATAAATGTCGTAGAAACTGCACTGGATTTAAATGGATGAGATAATGCACAAAAGTGTACATACTTGGTAAGTCCGTCAACTACCACCATGATGACACTCTTTCCTTCGGACTTGGATAAATCTGTGATGAAATCCATTGAAACCTCGTCCCAACGTTGGCTTGGAATGGATAAAGGTTGTAATAGACCTGGAATCTTAATTGTTTCAACTTTATTTTGTTGGAAAACCAAACATTCCGCCACAAACTTTTTAATATTAGATTTAAGGCCATCCCCAAAAAGTTCCTTCTTAACCCTATGGTAAGTTTTT
This sequence comes from Pinus tabuliformis, assembly GCA_031772625.1. Lineage (NCBI taxonomy): Eukaryota > Viridiplantae > Streptophyta > Pinopsida > Pinales > Pinaceae > Pinus > Pinus tabuliformis. The sequence goes on along the minus strand of CM062810.1, from coordinate 189,359,728 downwards.
AAAAATCCTGAGTGCCCTCCTAAGGGAGAAGTGTGCAATTCCATAACAATATTTTGTTTGAGTTGGGAATTCTTACATAGGTATAAGTGATCTTTGTACCATAACGAATCATTTTTCCAGTTAAATGTTCATATATGCTGGGATCTTGTTGTAACTTTTGAATGAGTTCCCACACTTCATCATCATTCTTCCATTCATCCCTTGCTTCATTTATCCAATCTGGTTGGATAATAGAAATGGCAGAAAGCAATTCTTCCACATCCTCATCCTTTCTTGAGAGTGTATCTACCACAACATTTTTCTTCCCTTCTTTGTAAATGATTTGAAAGTCATAACCCAATATATTCGTGACCCATTTTTGTTTCTCTTCTAAACATAATATTTTTTATAAAAAGTATTTAAGGCTATCATGATCTGTTTTTACCTTGAAGTGTCTTCCCATTAGGTAGAGTTGCCATTTCTTAAGTGCATGTAGTATTGCCAACATTTCCTTCTCATAAATAGCTTTGTGTAAATACTTTCCTTTGATTAGAATACTTTCGAAAGCAATGGGTCTTTCTTCTTACATTAAAATAGCACCAATTCCATTTCTTAAGGTGTCACATTACACAATAAAGGTTTTTGTGATGTCTGGCGTAGTTAAGACCGGTGCTTGGCACATTGCCTCTTTAAGATGTTCAAAGGCCTTTGTTGCTTCTGGAGTCCATGAAAATGCATCTTTCTTCAATAATGTTGTTAGAGGTGCTGCTATTCTCCAATAATTCTTAAGAAACTTGTGATAATACCCTGTCAATGCAAGAAATCCTCACAAATTATTTATGGATGTGGGGATTCTCCATTCCTTAATGGCTTTAATTTTTCTAGGGTCTACCTGAACACCTTCATCAGATACAATATGACCCATATATTCCACCTCTTGTACTCCAAATAAACATTTGGAGATTTTTGCATATAACCGTGTATCCTCCAATACATTGAGCACCCTGTCAACATGTTGAAAATGATCCTTCCAAGACTTGTTGTAGATTAGCATATCGTCAAAAAATACTAACACAAATTTTCTAAGGAAGGGTTTGAAAATGGAATTCATCAAACCTTGAAATGTAGAGGGTGCATTGGTAAGGCCAAAACACATGACCAAAAATTCATAATGACCCTCATTAGTTCTAAATGTTGTTTTTAGAATGTCTTCAGTCATCATTCTGATTTGATGATATCCTGAACGAAGATCCAACTTTGTGAAGTAAATTTATTGATGCAATTCATTCAATAATTCATCAATGATAGGAATGGGAAATTTATATTTAATAGTCAGCTTGTTGAGCATCCTATAATCTAGACACATGCACCATGATCCATCCTTCTTGTGCAACAATACTACTAGAGCAAAGAAATAATTTTGACTAGGTTGAATTATACTAGCCTCTAGCATTTCTACAACCATACATTTAATTTCACTCTTTTGGGCATAGGGATATCTGTAAGGCCGATGTTTGGAGGAAAATTTCCTGAAATCAAATGAATAGCATGATCATGATCACAAATAGTTGGGAGGCCTTTGAGAGTCTCAAATACATTGGAATGATTTTCCAAGACTATTTGGAGATTTGGAGAAATAGATGATTTCGATGTGGTAACCTCTAGCGAACATAATTGTGCAATTATGCCTCGTTGTTCTTTCTTTAGAAGCTTTTTCATTCCAGTAGAGATGACTACCTTTCCCGGTTTCCCTGCGATACACCTTAATTCAACTTCCTTTCTTTCCGAACAAGATTTCATGAAAAGTCCTTGAAAACTAAAAGATATTGTACCCAAGGATTGTAGCCATTGGACTCCTAGTACAACATCAGCACCTCCCATTGGAATGGAAATCATTGGGTTATTAAATACATATTCTACCATGGATAGCTTGATATTATGGCACTTTCTAGAGAAATTTATGGTTCCTCCACTTGCAACCATCACTTGACACTCTAGTGTTGGATATAGGAAGCAATTCAATTCCTTGGCTATCTTAAAATGAATAAAATTATGGGTACTGCCCGAATCAATCAACACTATTACCTTTTTCTTCTTGATATGTCCTTCTATATTGATAGTTTGAGGAGTGGTAATTCCATCCAATGCATTACAAGATATGGTCGGATTCATTTCTTCTTTCTCTAGGGTTTGTTCCTGGTGTATATCCTCTTCTTTTGATGTTTCTTGTTCCTTTTCTTCCTCATCTTCACAATCTATGTAAAATAATTTTTTCTCACACACTTATGATCTTTAGTGTATTTTCTATCACAACTATAACAAAGCCCTTTTTCTCTTTTTTATTCCAATTGTTGTGGTAACAATGTAAACTTTGAAACGGGAACTGATACTGTTACCCGTTTTGTAAAGATAGCAAAAAAGTGACCCGATTTTGAAAAGGGGTGATGAACACACATGTTTTTTTTAGAGCATAGTTTTTGGCACTTTAATTTTTTTTATGTACATTGCGTTTTAGAATAATAGTGATTTTCATGCTGATTTAAAAAAGTGGTTATTCTGCATCAGAGCCTTTTTTTAAAAGACCATTTTTTACTTTAAATTTTTTTATTGTATGAAATGTAAATAATTATTTTTTAAATTTAATAATTTTGGAAATGGTCTTCTTCTTCATATTATCTTGTTTGTATTTTTATTTTTATTTTTTTTTGCAGTGAGGTTTTTGTTGTTTTACATATTTAAAGAAGGTCGATATTTTTCATTTTCGATATTCTACATATTTATACATTGTTAATTAAATTTTCAATCCAAATGAAATAATTGTCTCTAAAAAACAAATATAAAAAAGACAAAAATAAAAAAAATAAAAAATGTTAAAAAAAAATTATCTCATAGACCATAAAAGAATTTGGAAAAAAAATAAAACAAAAAATATATATATATATATATAATTAAGTAAAAATAGAGAAATTAAGAAAAAACATTAGCAAAAACTAGGAAAAAAAAAAAACAAACTAGTTAAAAAAAAAAATAAAATAGAAAATTAACGAAAAAAATTAAAAAACTAGTAAAATTAATATAAAAAAAAAAAACAAAAATAAAATCAAATTATAAAAAAAAAAAACCCAAAAAAATATGAAAATGGCGGAAAATATGTCTTTTCAAACGAAAAAATAAATAAAAAAATAAAAAAACATTTACAATTTATAAAAAAAAATACCTTTTTTTTGTTTAAAAAAAATAATTCAAATTATAAAAAAAAAAAAAACCAAAAAATAAATTAAAATTATATAAAAAAAAAAACCCAAAAAAATGCATATTTTTTATTTGAAAAAAACAAGAAGTAAATAACAATTATTTTTATTAAACCTAACATTTTTATTTAAAAAAAAAAAAAAAATTACATTTTTTTTTAAACAAACCTTTTTTTTTTTTATTAAAAAAAATTATAATTTTTTTTTTAAACATTTTTTTTCTAATTCAAAAATACAATATAAAAACATTTTAATTTTTTTTCAAAAAAAATTAATTTTTTAATTTCAAATTTAAAAAATTATTACAAAAAATAAAAATAATTTTTTTTTTTTTAATTTTAACGGATTTTTTTTCTATTAAAAAAAAAAAAAAAAGATTGCTGCCCTCCGCCGCCCGTGGTGGCGCGGCCGTGGGCGGAGGGCCTGCCAGTATGCACCTCCGCCCACCGCCGCGCCACCACAGGCGACCGGGGGGCGGGAGGGCGATTCTCGGCGGAGGGCCTGTCAGCAGGCACTTCCGCCCACCGCCGCGCCACCACGGGCGGCCGGGGGATGGGAGGGCGATTCCCGGAATCGCCCTCCCACCCCCGGCCGCCCGTGGTGGCGCGGCGGTGGGCGGAGGTGCCTGCCAGGCGACCGGGGGGCAGGAGGGCGATTCCGGGAATCGCCCTCCCGCCCGGCAGCCGCCCGTGGTGGCGCGGCCATGGGCGGAGGTGCCTGGCCATGCCACCATGGGCGGCCGGGGGGCGGGAGGGCGATTCCTGGAATCACCCTCCCGCCCCCCGGCCGCCCGTGGTGACGCGGCCGTGGGCGGAGGGCCTGCTGGCCTCTGCCCACCGTCGTGCTGGCCTCCGCCCACGGCCGCGCCACCACGGGCGGCCGGGGGGCGGGAGGGCGATTCCCGGAATCGCCCTCCCGCCCCCCAGCCCCCCGTGGTGGCGCGGCCGTGGGCAGAGCCCCTGCTGGCCTCCGCCCACCGCCGCGCCACCTCGGGCGGCCGGGGGGCGGGAGGGCGATTCCGCCCTCCCTCCCCCCGGCCGCCCGTGGGCGGAGGTGCCTGCTGGCAGGCACCTCCGCCCACGGCCGCGGCCCTCCGCCCACGACCGCGCCACCACGGGCGGCAGAGGGCAGCAAAAAAAAAAATTAAATTAAAAATTTTTTTTTGTAATAATTTTTTAAATTTGAAATTAAAAAATTAAATTTTTTTTGGAAAAAAATTAAATCTTTTTTGGAAAAAAATTAAAATGTTTTTAATTTATTGTATTTTTAAATTAAAAAAAAAATGTTAAAAAAAAAGATTGTTTAAAACATAGTTTAAATTTAATTTTTTTTTTTTAAATAAAAATTGTAGGTTTAATAAAAAATAATTAGTTTTTTTTTTTTTTTAATAAAAAATATGCATTTTTTTGGTTTTTTTTTTTAATAATTCGAATTTATTTTTGTTTTTTTTTTTAATATTAATTTCACTAGTTTTTTAATTTTTTTCGTTAATTTTCTATTGTTTTTTAAAACTAGTTTGTTTTTAATTTCTTTTTCTTTTTTTCGCGGTTTTTGCTAATGTTTTTTTTAATTTCTTTGTTTTTACTTACTTACTTATATATATATATATATATATATCTATATTTTTTTTTTTTTTCCAAATTCTTTTTTGATTTGTGAAATATTTGTTTTTTAAACTTTTTTATTTTTTTTTTGTCTTTTATATATATTTTTATATTTGTTTTTTTAAGTAATCAACATTTTAATCTTAATTTTAGTATTTTTTAATTTCTTTTTGTTAATTTTCTATTTTTTTTAAATTTAGTTTGTTTTTAATTTTTTTTTTATTTTTTTTTTCATTTTTCTATTTTTAGCTACTTAATTTTTACTTTATTTTAAATGTTTTTTTTTTCTTTTTCATATTTTTTTGCTTCTTTTTTTTTTTTCTTTTGCCAATTTTTTGATGGTTTACAAGATTATTTTTTTTATTTTTTTTATTTTTTACTATTTATTTGTTTATAATTTATAATTTTTTTTAGTTTTTTAATTTTTACCATTAATTTTTTTTTTTTTTTACATTTTTATCATTGATATTTTTTTTTTATATTTGATTTTTTTTAAGTTTTATATTTTTATTTTATGTTTTGTTTTTATTATATATTTTAATTTATGTTTTGTTATTTTTTAAAACTTTTTTTTGTTTTGTGTTTTTTCATTGTTTTAATTTTTAATTTTTATTTTTTTTTTTAATTTTTTTTTATGTTTTCATTATTTTTTTAAAATTTAATGTTTTTCGGGGTCATGATAAAATATTTTACGCCATTATTTCGAAATGTTGATATTTTACTTTTGAAAAAAAAAAATGTGTTCTTCCAGAATTAACACTATTCGTTTTTGAGGGTGTTTTTTGGATAATTTTTGCGCAAAAAATTGGTTTTCACTGCCATTTTTAAAACATGTTGAAAACTTACCCAAGAAAAAAAAAGGTGTTATTCCAGCATCAAGACTTTTCGTGTTTAGCACTGTTTTTTATTTTTTTTTGGGGTTTTTTGGCCAGAGTTCCCGTTTTGAGTTTATAGTTCCCGTTTCAAAGTTTACATTGTTTGGTGTCAACCCTGTAGGTTGTGGAAGGCTAGGGGCAACAACACTTCCATCTTTATAGTTGTGAGTGGTAGGATTCTTTGTTGCCATAATTTTTCTTTCCATTTTTCTTGCCAACTTGAATGCCTTCTCCAATGAATCAGGTTCCCCAAGGGGAACCTCATGTTGGATGTTATCCTTTAAAGTCCCTATGAACACATCAATCCTATGCTCCTATGAAATATCTTTATATTCAATGTTTGAAAGTCTTCAATGTGATCCATCATTGAACCCTTTTGTTTGAAATTTATCAATTAGCTAAAAAAGATGTTTCTTTTTGTATCCTCATAATGTGTTATCATTTCTTCCATCAAAATTGCCCAAGTGAAAATTTGTTTACGAGAGAAAAGCCATCAATACCATAAAAACTGATTTGGTTCCAAATATAAAGTTGCAATGCGTACCTTTTGTGTGTTTTGAACATTATGGAGATCAAAATATTGCTCCATCTGTAGTATCCATGTTATGGGATCCATGCCATCAAACTTCCTCATATCGATCTTTGGAACATGGTGGGTCTTCAATTCCACGTTGGAGTCTATGAAATCATGATTAACATTTATTTTTTTCTCATCATGAGTTTCCTCTATTATCCTTTCACCATTAGTAAACATTTCTTGTAGCAACTTTGTCAAATCTGTCTTCAAATCTTCCATTTTACTTTCCATCTTAGCTTCCACGTCATTCATCTTAGCTTCCACACCTTTCTTTAAACCATCCATATTAACTTTTATGCCTTTCTTTAAACCCTCCATCTTATCTTCCATGACATCCATATTAGCTTCCACACCTTTCTTTAAACCATCCATATTAGCTTCTGTTACTTTTTGTGAGAGTGAATTTTGTTGCACTTGATCTCGTAATTTTGATCTATCATGTTGCATTTCTTCCTCTTCTTCATGAGTCATGCTAGAGCTTTCAGGTTACTTACTAGATGTTTCCATTTTCTTTCTCTGGGGCATAAATTAGTGATAATTATGCTTCACTATGCCCTTTGAATTCCTTCAAACTAATATTTGAAACCAAACTTATGCAAATTTTTTTAAAAACTACATAGTTTTTTTCACTTTGTAGGAGCTCGATATTGGATCTGATTTATCTCTTAAATTTCGAATCTCCAAGGACTGAAATTGCAAGCACCGGTAGCCCTCTGCGTCCTCTTTCCAACTCCACCGGTCTTATCGAAATTGGATTCTCCAAGAAAGCATTATGCCAAATCTCCCAAGATGACCTGATTATACACGGTTTCAGTAGATATAACTTGTACAAAGGGCCACGTGTCACGGTTTCAACCTTTGGACCTGAAATTAATGCATTGAAAACTAAAATCCGTCCTCTTTTTATAAATTCCTACGAAATTTTAATCTGATACATAGAGAGAAAGTTATGACGATTTTCCCAAGGTCACCTATTTTGGATGTAATTCGGGAGCCTGTAGAAGCCTTAACATCTGTAGATCATATCTCCCAAAATATAGCGGGAGAAGATCTAAAATTTTGGCCTGAGGATAATCGAGATTTCAACTCAAATGGTTTTTTTTTTTTTTCGATTCGGAAATGTCGTAGAAAACAAGTTATAGCGAACATGCCATGATGACCTGTTTGGAGCAGTGAAACCCTAGAATCCAAACCTCTGATACCAAATGTTATGAACCAACTGACAAAAAGATAGAAAAGATAGATCAATGAATTCAAAATCAGCCTATCTGAGTAGGAAACCTCCTTTACATTACATAAATGAAAAGTTCTTGGATGTTACAATTGACTAAACCTCCTTTCTATATATAGGAGTCTAAGGGGTCACAATATAATGAAAGCCGACATAACAATAATAATATAAGGGCACAACAATAACAATAATGGATTTCTATGGGGCACACTAATAAAAATATGGGGCCAATAGAGACACAATAATAACAATAATGGCTACAATGATAATAGTAATGGGGGAATCACTAGTATTATAGAGACCTAACAGTTTGGTCATTTTTATGCATGAAAAATGTTAGGTCCTTATAATACTAGTGTATTCCCTTATTATTATTGTCATTGTACCCCTTATTGTTATTGTTGTGTCCAGGTTGTCCCCATATTGTTATTATTGTTCCCCCAAAAAGACCACTATTGTTATTGTTGTGCCCTTACATTATTATTGTTATGTCGGCTCTCATTATATTGTGACTCCTTAGACTCCTATCTATAGAAAGGAGGTCTTGTCATTTGTATCATCCAAGAATTCTTCATTTTATGTAATGAAAAGGAGGTTTCCCCCTTGAGGAGGCTATGTTTGAAGTCTTTTATCTATCTATTTATACTATTTTGTGAGTTGGTTACATAACAATTGGTATCAGAGCTTTGGATTCTAGGGTTTTTCAAGGCTTCCGAATTCAATCTCAAATAGGTCACCTTGAGAAAATCATCATAAATTTCTCTCTAAGCATCAGATTCAAATTTCGTAAGAGGTGAAAGAAAGAGGATGGACTTTAATTTGTTGGGTATAATTTTTAGAGTCGAAGGTCAAAACAGTGACACATGGAACATCATATAAGTTCGCTCTATTGAACCAGTCTATAATTAGGTCATCACGGGAGATTGGGCATAACTCTTTCTTCGAGAATCCAATCACGATCATATGTGTGGGGTTGGAAAGAGGACTCATAGGGATATCGCAGGCTGAAATTTCAGAGCTTGGAGATCAGAAATTTAACCCAAAGTACACCCCTTGCATGTATCAACTTGCTCTAGTGTACCTTTAGGTAAATAGGTGGAGATTTGTTGCATGATCTTCAAAGCCCCATGATGCAAGTGACCCAATTGCCTATGGCACAACTCGCTAATGTCTTGGATCTACACCATTTCTTCTTTTGTGATCAAAGTATCAAATTCCTCTACCTCCAACTTATAGAGATTCTTCACTTGAATCCTGATCTTCTTCACTTGACCCGTGGCTATGTATCAAAGCAACGCCTTTCCTTTCGAGAAGATCATATCATAGCCTCTATCCTCAAGCATGGGAATGAATACTAAGTTATTCTTCATCCCAGGCACATACATTGTTGGCATTATGATACAAGTGTTTTCCATGATGGCAACTCACTCAGATGAAAGATCACAGTACAACAGGTTAACAACAAAGAATTATAGATCAGATTACAAAGAATGAAGAAAGAGAGATATGCAGGTTCACCTTGACCAAGGTGCATATACATGCTGGTTCATTAAACACAAGTAGCGTATACATACACACGCACTTTCACCGAAGGAAAAGTGCGCTATCTTGGAAAACTAAGTTTTTGGTCCAAGGTATTTGGTCCATGGTATTTTGATCCATGGTATTGGTCCAAGGTATTTGGTTCGAGGTATTGACCCTAGGTATTTGGTCCAAGGTATTGGTCCTAAGTGGTTTTGGTCCATGGTATTGAGAAAGGCCTAAAACTATAAAAGGAGGAGAATATCATTAGGTCAAGTGTGAAAGTATCGAATATCTCATGAAGTGTGAGATCTAGTATGCAGGTTATTGGCTTATGGTACTGTGCTTGATTTGAACCAAGGATGAACCTCAGTGGCTAGTGAAGGATAAGATCTAATGATGGATCGAGATCTTAAGGCTTGAAATGAATTATCATTATGTGGTTTGATCATGTACAGTCTAGATCTGAATACTGACGCATGTGTTGTTCTGTAAATATTATGATCTAGATCTGAATACTGATGCATGTGTTGTTCTGTAAATATTATGATCTAGGTATGACTTAAGTCTGGAATAGCTGCAGAATTATGAATTAATATTTGCAGATGTGTATGTTGGTTGGTTTTGATAAAAGTGAATATACATGAAGGTTCGACACATGGAAGTAGCGTATACCTCATAAAGTATGTTTCAGTTGTTTCTGTTTGCTGTTGCAGAATTCTGGGTTCTGGTTTGGGTTCTGGTGACTGTATTCTAGTGACAGTATTCTGACTGATCAGATTGATTGTCAAAGTGATTGATTGATTCAGTTATGGGTGATTCAAAAAGTGATGTTTGAGTTTCAGTGATTGGTTGATGCAGATGTATTTGATGATTGAATTGCAGTTATAATGTTGTTGATGGATCCAGTCTAAAAATTTATGAAACGTGGTCCATGGAGGAAGAAAGAAGGTCGTAGCCTTCTGTAGGTCACAACCTACGTACTAGTAAACATATCGACTAGTACAAGAGTTAGGGGGTTGTAGCTTGCTTCCAGTAGAATCTGGAGAACGAGAGAAGGTTGTAACCTTCTGTAGGTAGAAGCCTTCATATTGGTCTAAGTCTGCACCAGTACATAATTGTAAACATATTTTTTTTATTTATTAAAAGAAGACAGAGACGACAACAACAGGTGTTTTTTACCCACATAGGGTTTCCACCTTATATCTTGGTGTTCATGTGTGTTTCTTATGTGTGATGCTTTATTCTGCTTTGACTGCACTGTCTAATAAATCTCAGATATACTGGTTAAAGTTCAATGCATGATAAATTGGGTAAATCAAAAGTTCTCTGCAGATACATTGGTTGCTTTAAGTACAGACATGTATACGCGCTAGTTCATTTAGCTGAAGTAGCATATAAAAATCTATTTGGGAAATTAAATTATTGATCTAATAATACTGATTCACCCCCCCTCTCAATATTATTTCCAAAAATTAGTATCAGAGCAGGTCCTTCAGAAGAAGCTTGATTGCTTGAAGGGAGATCCATCATCATGAGTAATCAAGAAAGCATGGGATCCATCAGACCACCAATATTTGATGGGAGAAACTTTGTTTATTGGAAGATAAGAACCACAACCTATCTACAATCACTTGGAACGGATGTCTGGGAAATCGTATAAGGAGGATATGCATTTCCATCAACAATTCCTATAGATACAACAGGTAAAAAGCAATATGAAACCAATGCCAGGGTTGTCAATACATTATTGGGAAGTCTGTCACAATTAGAGTTTGTCAAAGTTATGCAGCTCAAATTAGCCAAAGAAATATGGGACAAAATCGTTCTAAGCTACGAAGGAGACTCTCAGATAAAACGTGCAAAATTGAAAACTCTCATAATTCAATATGAAACTATTAAGATGCACAATGATGAAAGTATAGCTAGTTACTTTTTACGTATATATGAGGTTGTTAATTGTATGAAGAATTTGGGTGAAGAGATAAAGGAAGTTACCTTAGTTGAGAAAGTTTTAAGATCCTTGTCTGCTAAATTTGAATCAAAAGTATCTGCCATAGAAGAAAAACAAGATCTACAGACTATCACTATGACACAGCTTCACAGAATCTTAACTACCTTTGAGATGAGAAAAGGAGGCCCATCAGATATGAGAGAAGCCACATTTAAAGCTTCAACAAAAGGAAAGGAAGAACTCAATGAATCAGGACATATTTCAGAAGAAGAAGATGAAGTAAACTTTGTCAAGAAGCTTCAACGGGGTTTCAGAAGATTTAGAGGTAAACTACCTTTCAAATGTTTTGCCTATGGTAGAGTTGGTCATTATGCTGCCAAATTTCCTCATAAAGATAAATATGATAAAGGGAAGGAATCTGAAAAATGGAATAGAAAACAAAATGTAAGTAAAAAGAGTTACTATACTCATGAAGATAGCGATGGTTTATCAAATAGTGATGAAGATGAAAATAGTAATGACTATAGACTTCTAATGGCTTATGACGATGATAATTTTTGGGATGCTTTAGAAGAAGATGACCTTCATGAAGAAATATCTAAACTCAAAATCTATTTAGAAGAAAAGAATATGATTATAGATACCTTGACATACCAACTTGTTGAAAGGGAAAAACACAATGAAAAACTAGAATGTGAAATTGTGGGTCTAAGAAAGGATTTTGAGAAAACAAAATCTCTCAATCTTAGATTTGCTAAAGGATCAGAAACCTTAAATGGAATTATCAAAGTGTAGCATTCTCCTCTGATAAAGACAGGTCTTGGATATACTGAAGAATCATATCAATCACAGAAGCTGTCAATCTCCACTAAAAGCTATCATGATGCAATGAAGAACAGTGAACAGTTTGACAATCATCCACAAAGGCATAAAGCAACTCACCAGGTAAATTAGGCTCAATTTGCTTCAAGGATGAACAGGAGCCATAACCAACCTCAGGTAAATCATACTCAATTTGCTTCAAAGATGAATATCAATAGAAACTACAATCACCAGGTCAATAGATTCAATAATCGCAGGAACTTCTTTAATGGTCAATGTTTCTCATGTCATAATTTTGGACATAAAGCTGCTCAATGTGTTGCTTACAAAACCATCATGACTAGAGAAGCACAAAATCAAAGGACTGTGACAGGGATCAAGAAAAGTTCCTATAATAACTTTTCTCTTCTTGAAAATGAAATAGAATGCTCAATCTGTAACAACTTTGGCCGTGAATAATCTGAATGTAGTAGTAAATTTTGGCAAATATCTCAAAAGGAGAAAACTCCATTAAATCCCAAAATATGGAGAAGGAAAGAATCTCAAACAGAAAGATGTGGTATAGCCTTGTATGCAGAAGGACAAGAAAATCAGTGGTACATTGACAGTGGATGCTCAAAACACATGACAGGTGACAAAGAAAAACTTCACTCATATAATGCCTTAGAAAAAGAAAAGAATGTCTCATTTGGAAACGACACTCTTCCTGTCATAAAAGGTAAAGGATCTATTTTCTTGAAAGAAAAGGTTAAAGCTAGGAATGTTATGTATGTAGATGGTCTAAAGCAAAACTTGTTGAGTGTCAATCAAATGTGTGATCAAGAAAATGAAGTGGTGTTCCGATCAAACGGATGTGTTGTTCGTGAGCATGATACAGGAGAAACCGTGATCAAAGGTACAAGAAATTCAAACAACTTATACATACTCAAGGGAGGACAACAACAGTGATATCTAAGCAAAAATTATGAAAATTGGCTATGGCATAGAAGATTGGGACATCTAAGCTTTTCTCAAATAAGAAAAGCATGCAGATTCCAGGCTGTTAATGATCTTCTAGATATCAACATTCCTGAAAATACAATATGCAAACCATGTCAATTCGGTAAGCAAACTAGATCTCACTTCATTGAAAAAGAAGGGTCAGCTAGTAAGCCTCTTGAACTTTTTCATACTGATTTATGTGGATCATCAAGGAAAAAGTCACCTCGTGGAGAAGAATACTTTATTTTGTTCATTGATGATTTTTCTAGAATGTGTTGGAGTGGTCTTCTAAAGCATAAAGATGAAGCATTTGAAAAGTTCAAAGCCTTCAAAGCTTTGGTTGAAAATGAATCAGATCGCAAAATCAAATGCCTCAGATCTAATCGAGGAGGGGAATTTACCTCAGATGAATTCTTTGACTTTTGTGAACAACATGGAATAAAAAGGTAGTTCTCCACCACAAGGACTCCTCAGCAAAATGGAGTGGTAGAAAGAATGAACAGAACTATTCAAAAAATGGCTCGAGCTATGCTAGATGAATCTGGAACTCCTACAACCTTCTGGGGTGAAGCTGCATTCGCCGCCGTAACTATTCTCAACCAAGCAAATGTTTGGGTAAGCAGAACTCAAACTCCACATGAACTTTGGTATGGTAAGACTCCTACGGTAAAATACTTCAAAGTTTTTGGAAGCAAATGCTACATCAAAAGGAGTGATGAAAAATTTGGTAAGTTTAATCCTAGAGCAGATAAAGGTATTCTTCTTGGTTACTCTTCCTGAAGTAAAGGATATAAATGTTATAATAAAATACTTGGGAAAATTATTGAAAGTATTGATGTTGTAGTTGATGATAGCAATCTATATACAAAGATTGACATTGATAAATTTCTAATAATTGTTGTGTATGTTGATGATATCATTTTTGGTAGCAATGAAGAATCCATGAGTCAGAATTTTGCTTTAGTAATGCAGCAATAATTTGAAATGCCCTTGCTTCGTGAGCTTACATATTTTCTTGGTCTACAAGTTCAACAAAGTAAAGATGGTATTTTTCTTTCACAAACTAAATATCTCAAACAGATCTTGAAAAAGTACGGCATGGAAGATTCTAAACTAGTATGTACCCCAATGGTAACACGATGTAGTCTCAGCTCAAATGATGAATCAGTAGCATTACATCAACTAACTTACAAATCCATGATTGGCAGTCTGCTTTATCTAATAGGTACCTGACCTGACATCATGCATGCAGTAGGAATAGTTGGAAGATTCCAAGAAAATCCAAAGGAATCACACCTTCAAGCAGTCAAAAGGATTTTCAAATATCTTCAAGGAACAAAAAACTTTGGTTTATGGTATCCTAGAGATACAGATCTTACTCTTCATGCATATACAGATGCAGATTGGGCAGGAAGTGTTGATGACAGAAAAAGCACTAGTGGTGGTGCATTCTATATGGGTTCCAGGTTAGTGTCTTGGTTCAGCAAGAAACAAAGTTCAATTGCATTATCTACAGCTGAAGCAGAATATGTGGCTGTTGCATCTTTTCGCACACAACTACTTTGGATTATGAAAACCTTGCAAGACATTCAAATCACATGTACTCCACCCTTCTCCATTCTATGTGATAATACAAGTGCCATAAGTATTTCAAAGAATCTAGTCATGCATTCCAAGACCAAGCACATACCCATCAAATATCATTTCCTACGTGAACAAGTGCTTGAACAAAAGGTCAAATTGGAGTATGTTCCCTTCAAAGAATAGGTTGCTGATATATTCACTAAATCACTGCCCAGAGAGACATTTGAATATCTCAGACAAAAGCTGGGAGTAGTTGCTACATCATCATGTTGTTAAATCCTATTTTTCAGAGAAAGGTTGTTATACGCGAGTTTCATGAAGCGTAGTCACGTACATATGCGGGTTTCTGTGGGCACTATCGCATACATGTTGGTTTGAGGAAAAGCAGTGGGCCAGACTCAGGAAAAACGGGTTTGATATGGTTCAGTCAATTATCTTCTCTGTTTGATGATGGTTACAATCTGTTGATATCATGTGGAAATATGTTGGTCCTCATAAGTTGTTGATAACTTGATGTATATTTGATTGATGATGATGCCTTGATATATCTTACTAATATATGCAATAATTAGATCTGGCAGTGAACATCTGCCACAGGTTCAGGGGGAGCATATGCTTCTAATAATGCATTGTTGGCATGATCTTAGAAGATCTTAGTATAGATCCGCATAATTGTTTTTATTCAGGTGACTCTTTTGATGATGGAAATATACAGGCTATTGATCCCGATGTTGCTGATGGTGCAGGTCATATATGGTGTTTGATAGTTGCTAATGACTATCATGGTCTTGTTTAGATCGATTTTCCTTATTATAAATGTCATGTATATCATTTAATGTAAAGGTCATGAAAAGACCTAACTTGTAACCCCACTATGCATGGGATGGATGATGTAATATTTCTTGTTTTTGTCATGTATAAACAATTGGTATATCCCCACTTGGTTGGGTGGATGAGTCAAATTTGGTATATCCCCACTTAATTGGGAGATGGATGTATGAGTCATTGGTGATAGGAACGTCATCCTCACATAGTTGATTTATAGAGTCATGTTATTCTTTTAGAAAATCTTCCTGCAGACTTTGCTAGAACTCAGGGGGAGCATGGACTCAATCATGGGAGCTCAATCAGTACATTTTAGCATATTAGAGAATTCAGCATGTACTCAGGGGGAGTGTTATAGACATTTTTGTGCCTTACAGCATGAATCATGAAATGTCAATAATCTAAGGGATCCAAAGTCCCTAAACATGTTGTTCCTACCCCTAGAGGAACAAGGTCAGCAAACCACAGCAATTCAAATCAGTTCTCCACTAAAAAACACTCAAAAACAAGTCAATTCTGGATCATGTCAACTGCTCCACTGAGCATCTGCGCTGAATGTCAACTGCTCCATGGTCTACCTGCGCTGAATGTCAACTTCAACAAAGGCTACCTGCGCTGAGCGAGTTTTGACATGTGGAGGTATCTTTCCTCAATGTGT
The DNA here is from genome assembly GCA_031772625.1 of Pinus tabuliformis. Lineage (NCBI taxonomy): Eukaryota > Viridiplantae > Streptophyta > Pinopsida > Pinales > Pinaceae > Pinus > Pinus tabuliformis. The sequence goes on along the minus strand of CM062810.1, from coordinate 189,343,866 downwards.
CAGTGCCCAGGAAGCTTCCAAAGTGACACTTGGATCAAGGAATTCGCCTAGTGATGAGTAAGAGGTTTTAAAACTCCAAGTGGAAGCAAGGATCTCCAAGTGGACTCAAGAACTGAAGAAGAACTGGAGTTAGAGAGGACACTAGTCACACATCAAGCTGACTCATCTTCTCTCCAAAACTCTATATAAGGATCTCTACCCTATGAGATCTGGAGGCTGGAATTTTGTGCAAAGAATTGCTGTTGGTTTTAGTATAGAACTATTGGGTGATTGCTTTGAAGGAGGTGAAGAGGAGATTTCTTTCCGTCGGGAAGGTGATGCTGGATTGGGCCTCTTATGGTTGTATCACATCCTGAACCTTACTTTCTTCCATTAATAAAGCATTTGAGGTTCTTCTATATGCATGTGTTTCAATGATGTATTGATGTACTTGTGTATTTGATTTATTCTAATCCTTGAATCAATTATGAATGTATGCTTCTTGTAGTTTCCCTCTCTTGTTATTTTGCAGGATCTCTATGTAGCTGGGCCCGTGAGAGAGCAAGGAGCTGGGAGCAAGCAGCAAGGAGAGAAGATTGGATCAACCATTAGCGCAAGACATCGGTTAGTGGATCTATTTCTCCCTCCTTTTACTTTCATAAAGAAGAAATCTTAGATAGCTTTGCTTCGATTGTTGCTAAGGAACTGTCACCCTTAGAGTGGGATAGGGTCATTCCGTATTGGATAATTTTCCCAACAACAAACTGGCGACTCCACTGGGGAGCGTATCTTGTTGGATGCTTGTGTTTCTTGCTATTCATTTCCTAAACAAAGGGAGTACCGAATCGAACTGCATTTGAGTCCTTCGAATGCAAAGTAGAGGGCAGCTACTCTAGCTCAGTTCTGGGCATGTTTATGATTTGAAGAGCTGATCCACAAGGACTCTAAATAGCTCTTTGTGATAGTCTTCATCTTCCTTTAATCATGCTCTAGTGTGTACTTGATTGATAGCCTCTGATTTGGCCTAAAACAGTTGATTTTTGAGCAATCTGTGACCCGGAACCTGAGAGAAACGAGAGTTTTCTCTTCAGCGCCACTGTAGTGAAGGCTCTCTGCGTTTCAACGCAGGTCCCGAAGGGACTACCCGCGTTGAATGTCAAACTGACAGTGCAGAGCCTGCGCTGAACCAGTTTTGCATTGTGCAACTGGGGTTCCCTGCCTTTTGTTGCCCAGTTTTCAGTATTGTTTTTGCAGCCTGTTGTCAGTCAATACACCTATCTGAAACCAACTTTCTTTGCCATTATTCCGCCTCGATTGTATGAAGAAACTGTGATTGTTCTTTTTGTATTTCTTGCTTCATTTACAGTTTCCCATAACGAAAGTGAACTAGTCTTGCTGTGGCCTCTTAGATCTAGACCTGTGTAAAGTGTCGTTTCGATTCTAAGAGTTAGTTTGTTTGCTGTTCATAGCTGATTGAGCTTTTGCTTTCGTCATATGGTTTGAATTTATATATTTCTAGTGTTGAAACAAGTAAATCTTAAGGTGTCTTTTGATTTTGGACAAAAGCTTGTTTGCTTTCACTTGAAATTGAATTCGAAATTATACAACAGCTTTCTTTTTGTAATACATCAACATTAAGAAAGAAGAAAAGAAATACCTGCATTGTGCATGTGCATTTTGACAGCTTGCATGTTGATTTAGGGAAAAGTGCATTAGTGTGTGCTCTATGATCTGTGTGAAAAGATGATGTCTTTCTTTTCCCTCAGCAGTTAAGATTTTCATAAGTTGAAAGAATTGAAAAAGCTTGCTTCTCATTCTTAGACTGCATTTAGGAGTTGTACCATACATCACGTGGTGATCCATAAAGGCAAACTGCTAAACAAGATCAACCTAAAATGAATTGAATTTACATAAAAACGCTTTGAAACATAACGCAAACACATAGAGGTCTAAGCTAGAGACGTGTTCCGGTGTCTTTAAACGTGATATCTTAGCATCGAGTGGTTGGGTGATTCCTCCACGGTGAAGCGATAAGTATCAATACGGACTTGTGCTCCCACGTACTGTCACGTATATATTGGGAGACCCCTATAGGAATAAAGCCTTTATCCTTAGGAAGCCATGTCGGCCGCCCTACTAATCGCAATGCAGTGAACACAGCATTCACGAAGATCGACCACCCGTACCGTAAAACGTATTCTGTGGTTTTGCGAAAAGTTTGGCACACCCTCTGCCTAGAACTCCAGAGTAGTTTCTTTTGGCCTTTTTCAAACTCTATAAATTGAAAAATTCCACCCGAGCATTTGTCACTTCGGGCTCGTTAAAACATCGAAGGAGACTAGAGTCATCTTTAGCTTTTTCTCGACTCTTAAAAAGTGAAAAAGCAAGTTGTGTCTAAAAAGCGTCTAAAATTAATTCAATTCGGAAACACATTTTCCCCTTTGTATTTTGGTTGATCGAGTAATCCGCAATCATGGAAGAAATTCAATTGAAACTCCGTCGTTCGCAGAGGCTCACGAGTCAACCGTCTTTGTCTCCGGAATCGAAAACAGTACGGGCAAAGCGAACTCGTTTAACCGGTTCGAAATCTCCTATCAAAGTTAGAACAAGTGTTCCAACAACATCTGAGGTTCCGGTTACTCCAAACATTTCTGGGAACCCTGCCTCTATTGAAGAAGTTCAACAGCCCCAGAGGGACAGTAGCACTGATCCTAGTCTGAGAGCAAATACTTGCGTTACTGAATCAGTTCCATCTGTAACCGGTTCAGAGAGTCTTGCTCCTCAAACAACTGTCGCTGTCGAAACAACCCCTTCTTCGGCACCATAAATATTTTACGGACCTGACGGTCTTCCTCTTCCACCTGGTCTGATTGCAATAGAGGAAATTGTAGAAGATCCGCAAGCAACTACTCCAACCCATTTTGGAGTAGGGGTCACTCTTTTTCCCTCCACATCAGAAGCTAGCCTATCACCAGGGGAAGTTCCTGTAGAATCGCTAGGCAATCTATTGGATAGACTCAAAATGTCTGAACAACCGTCAACATCTAGGACTGTGCCAAATGACACAGCGACAGCAGAACCTCCTGCCGTCACTCCGACAATGTTTGCCGGCATACCATCTGTCCCAACTAGCTCTCAACAGCTGGAAGGAGCCCCTTCAGGGGCTATAACGACAATGTGGTATGTTCCTGTTTGTTCTCCCGGGATAATACCCGGTAACTCTTATGTTGGAACTCAACAAATTGACCCGTTTGGAGGTTAGTTTGGGCAATCCGACCCTCAAGGGTTAATGATTCCTTTCAGTGCCGAGTCACCACCATATGGGGGGCAGTATGCCCTTTCATTACCCCCTCCGGGAGGTCACCCATACGGGAGTTCACAACAGTATTCAGGTTATACTGGAATTATGACAAGTGGTTGGGTACCTATGCTACCCCAGCAACCAAGAGTTGTGTATTCTATGCAACAATGTGTACCTGTGACGAACATCCCGACAACACCAGCGATTGTAACCGTGTCGCAAGTTCAAACAATGCCTGTTGTATGCCAACCTCAGATTTCTCAGGTTGTAATGCAACAGCCCTTTGACCCTGTGACTCAACCACAATTGCCAACTGGCAGGGCGACACAAGTACAAACGGGTACCATTACCCCACATCTTGGTCCAATGGTTAGTATAGCACAACAACACATGGCTTCACAACCATGGCTGGTGCAGCACCAACAACCGCAATTCCAGCAAGTGTACCAAGGTTCTGAGCAGCAGATTTTTGCGAATAGTGGACAACCGTATATCCAAAACGGTCAAAATCAACCACTTTACAGTGGTGTAGCCCACCAACCGTATCAATCATACCAACATCAATTACATTATGCTGGTATGCAAAGACCAACTGCTCAGGTGATTCCATCGTATCCTGGGTATGCTTCACCTAATCTGAGTGAACAGTTACCATTTGTGGCAACTCTAGAGTTACCCGATTTACATCGGTTGACAAACGATCCGATTGCTTATGCCCCTTGGTGGCCAGCGATTCCTCACAAACTTCCTTCGGACATTCCTAAATTCAATGGAAATCCAGGTGAAGACCCGTCGAATCACGTGATGACTTTTCATCTGTGGTGTTCATCAAACACTCTAAACGATGATTCGATAAGACTTCGCCTCTTTCAGAGGACATTGACAGGTCCAGCGGCTAAATGGTATATTGAATTGCCAAGAGCCTCTTTCGACAATTTCAGCTCCTTAGCCACGACTTTCTTAACCCATTTTCAATTACCGATAAGGTATGAAACGGGAACCGAAATATTAACCAACTTCAAACAGACAACAGCTACTCACATATCTGATCATATACATGAGTGGCGTCGTCGCCGTAGGATGGTGAAAACGTACATTCCCGATCAGCTATTAGCTGAATGGTTTATCAAGGCGTTACTTCCGGCTATAACGGAAGATGTGGCCAAGGGGGGAGTCGTAACAGAGGAGCAAGTCATTGCTCGTGCTCAATATTTAGACTTAGTATATACTCAGTCTGGCACGCTCTACGAAAAAATACCCGATGCCCCTAGACCTGAATTTTCAATTCCTCCCCCTCCTAAATCGAATATTGACTCTCATGCCGGCGATGGTGTGATTGGCAATGCAAGCGCGAAATCGAAAAAGGCTTCGTCTCAGAAAGCCCGTAAGACTTCAGATCAAAATGCAAATGAAGAAATTCTTGCTTCGGAAGTAAATGCCATATCAGCAGATAAATGCAAAGAAACCAATCAACCAGGAAGCAAGAAGAAGCAAAGCAAAGGGAAGAAGAAGAAACAGGATGAGTCACCACCTGAAAAACCTTCTTAAACCCTCCTGGAAAAGGGAAACTGAAATGGCCATGTCAGATATGTGATGATGAATATCATCGGACACAAGATTGTCCATTCAAAGCTGAACTTAAAAGATTCTTTAAGAGTCCAAAGACCTCAGCTGTGTTAACTGATCTGTTTCCCAATCCAGGTCAAAATATGGTTGATAGTGGAAATGCTTCCCTGTCACAAGTGCTAATGTTGTCGATCTCCAAGCAACATAATGATGCTTTGATTTCGACAAGGAACAAAGATTACGGGAATCCGCAACTGTCGAACGAAAAAGGTAAAGATCAACCAAGTAGTTCGACAACAACTTCGATAGAAGTCGTCCCACCTATAATTTCTGAATTAACAATAAAACCACCAAAGGGTGTACTACACAAGTCGACGTTTAATCCTCGCGCCAGAGCGGCGCAGCATTATAACATAGTAGAAGATTTGGCCCAATCGCCATCCGCTATGTCGACTCTTGAGGTACTACGAAATTGTCCATCCCAAAGGCAGGCGTTGTTATCAGCAATTGGAGGGGTTGATCCTAAGGATTCCAATCTTGTATCTTTTGATCACAAAGGATACGACCCTCAGTTACCAGCTCAACTAGCTTTCCTTGTCCAAGTGAAAGCCCTCAACAAAACTGTTCACCGAACAATTATTGATGAGGGGGCATCAACATGTATCATGTCGATGAGTTGCTGGAAAACTTTGGGGTCGCCGACCTTGTCGAGATCTTCAACAACATTAAAAGCATTTGACGGTAGGACATATACCCCTTACGGTATCCTAAATAACTTGAAGGTTAAACTAGGTGGAAAAACAGTAGAAATTGATGTTGAAGTCATCGATGGGAATCTTGATTACAACATCCTACTAGGAAGACCGTGGATATATGCCATGGCAGCTGTTGTGTCGACTTATTTTAGGAAGATCGCATTCCGTTTTGAAGGGGGGATTACGGTCGTCGACCAACAGAACTTCCTCCCTAATGGTTCACAAGTTACAGGAAGGATTCCCATGATCCATGGGAGCGACCATTCAATTCAAGATATCGGTGTAGGCCTATTGAAGGACCCCACACTGATGGGAACTTTCGCGCTACCGCATCCTATCTACATGGGAAATATACCGTTTGTAGCAACCTGCAACATGATATCTTCCACGAAGGTCGCAAAAGACAAGGTCAACATGGATCTTGCAATGGTTTTACCCCCAAGCCCAATAGAAATATTGTAGCAATCAATGTTTCAAGCATGGGAAGCGAACCCGAGTCGACACTCGTCAAGCGTTTGGGTAGATAGGTCTAGAGAATATGGCACCCCTTTGGATCCCTGGTCACGAGTGCATGGAAGTGATGAAGGAATCCTGCAATCAATGTTGATTGAAGGGGCACCATGGAATGATAACCACCATCGTTCCCTTCCTCCAGAAGATACTCAAGAAGACCTTTATCACCCTTCAGTGTTTGAATTCCTAGAAAATACTGTAAATACGGTGGATTCCGAGCGGAACCTATCCAATATTGAAGAGACTATAGCCATAAATATCTCGACCAAAATAGATGTTGTAGAGAATATTTATGTCGGCAAAGGTTGTTCCCCTTCAGAACTGGAAATATATAATGCTCTTTTCCGCGAATTCAGAGATGTCTTTGCTTGGTCATATGATGAAATGCCAGGCATCGACTCGAGTATCATTGAACACGAAATTAAGATGTATCCTGATGTCAAACCAGTAAGACAACAGCTTCGGCAGGTGCTCCCCAAGAAAGCCGCTGCCATTAAGGCAGAAGTTGAGAAACTTCTCCATGCTGGTTTCATCTACCCGGTTCCTCTAACTGATTGGGTATCGAATATTGTCCCTGTTATGAATAAACAAGGAACAATACGAGTGTGTGTCGATTATAGGGATGTAAATCAAGCTTGTCCAAAGGACAACTACCCTACACCCTTCATCAACCAAATAATTGATGAATGCGCCGGATGTGAAATCTTTTCATTTATGGATGGATTTTCCGGGTATAATAAAATAAATATCCACCCACAGGACCAGTCAAAGACTGCATTTATTTGTCCATGGGGCACATTCACTTATCGAAAATTACCCTTTGGTCTGAAGAACGCAGGGGCGACGTTTCAGAGAGAAATGAATTATGCTTTCCACGACATCAAGAACATCATTCAACCTTATCTCGACAATCTTCCGGCTCATTCGCGAAAGCGGACTGATCATTCGCAGCATTTAAGAGCGATATTTCTACGTTGCCGACACTACAAGATAAGACACAATCCGCACAAATGTGTGTTTTGCATCGGTTTTGGTCGTTTACTTGGCTTTGTAGTCTCCAAGGATGGGATTCGTCTCGTCCCTTGCAAGGTTCAGGCAATCATTAATTTGCCTCCACCTTCGACTTTGCTTCAGATTCAGAAACTCCAAGAGAAAGCAAACTTTCTGAGGAGGTTCATTCCAAATTACGCAGAACTTGCTAAAGGTTATACCCGCCTCTTTAAAAAGGATGTACCTTTTGTTTGGGACCAGGTTGCGCAAGCTTCCTTTGATGCTCTCAAAGATTCTCTAGTAAAAGCATCATTAATGTATGCCCCAGACAATCAAAGAGACTTTAACCTGTATCTGGCTGCAACAGATACAACCATTGCGATGGTTTTAGTTCAAGAAGTCGATGGAATTGAACATCCTGTATATTATTTAAGTAGAAACTTAAATGATACAGAGAGTAAATATTCTTATGTTGAAAAGCTAGCACTTGCTGCTGTTCAAGCGATCCAAAGATTTCGACATTATGTCCTCTTTCAGAAAACTACCGTGTTGTCAGATTGCAACCCCATGACATATATACTGTCGCGACAGTTGCTTGGGGGCAAATATTCAAAATGGATAGCAATCTTTCAAGAGTTTGATCTGGAACTTGTAAAATCCAAATCAAAGAAAGCTTTGGTTTTCGCAGAATTATTATGCGATCTCCCATCGTCGTCCAACGATGAAACATCCCAAGAATCAATCGTGGACGAAAGTTTGTTTCTGATATCGGCAAATGACGAGTGGTATGGAGATATAATAGTTTACCTCCAGACCCAAAAGTTTCGGCCAAACACCTCCCACTCAGAACAGAAACGCATTCGATACCAAGCAAAAGACTACATGATCGTCGGTGATACGCTTTACCGTCGTGGTGTCGATACGGTTCTGAGAAGGTGCCTCACCCATGAGGAAGCCGAAAAAGCCCTGAATGAGTGTCATTCAGGCGCCTGTGGGGGGCATCAATCTGGATATGCTACAGCACAAAAAATCTTACGAGCAGGATACTTCTGGCCAACCATGTTCAAAGATTGCATAACCGCAGTCAGAAGTTGCCATGCTTGTCAGATTTTTGATAGCAAAACCAGAAGACCCCCCGCTCCTTTACAACCAATAATAGCTGTAGGGCCTTTCGCCAAATGGGGCATCGATTTCATGCAATGTAACCCCACCTCGACCGGGGGGCATGGGTATATTATAGTCGTAGTTGACTATTTTACCAAATGGGCCGAGGCGATGCCTACATTGGATAATACTGGTGAAACAACTGCCCTATTATTTTTCAATCATGTAGTCGCCAGGTTCGGCGTACCACAATCCATAGTCACAGATCATGGATCGCATTTTCGCAATCACATGATGGTTGAATTAGCTGCTAAACTAGGGTTGTCTCACGACAGCTCTACCCCATACTATCCGCAAGCTAACGGACAAGTTGAAGCAATCAACAAGGTCCTGAAGCGCATGCTGCAAAGGATGGTTGGGGTTCACAAAAGAAGATGGCATTTAATCCTGTACTCGGCTTTGTGGGCCTACCGAACATCGGTAAGAAATGCAACTGGGTTCACACCGTTCCAACTGGTGTATGGCCTGGAAGCAATCCTACCAATCCAGTGTGAAATTTCGTCTCTTAAACTCGCAATTGATCTCCTCCCCGGAACTTCAGAAGAAGAGGCTCGTTTCTTGGAATTAATCCAATTGGATGAAACCCGTCGTGATGCCGCATTGGCTAACGAAGCCCATAAGAAACAAGTCAAGGCGCAGTTCGACAAAAATGTCAAACCCCGTGTCTTCTCAGAAGGTGATTTGGTCTTGCTTTACGACCAAGAATCCGATAAACTGGGAGCTGGGAAATTTAAGTCTTTATGGATGGGCCCCTATATTGTCAAGAGAGTATTGGCAAAAGGAGCCTACGAGTTGATGGATTATGACGGAATTCCACTGGCGCAACCCCGCAACGGGTTGTACCTTAAGCGTTACTATGCCTAATAGTAACCTGTATGCTTTTGTTACATTTTTGTTTTCGCTAAAGTGTTCGTTTCAGTTAAGTAATCCACTTTTCACATTTATTGCAGATGTCAAATCCATTGGAACCGTGGGTTGGATATGCCGACAGAGCGAGTCGTAGTTCGAGGAACCTATCTTCTGCAGCATGGGCCATTTTTTATCCAAGCGGCGAGTTAGTGAGTTTCAGAGGGGTATGTATTGGTCAATCAACGAACAAACATCGTTGAGTATAGCGCGTTGATAGAACTGCTCTCTGATGCCATCACCCATGGCATACGCCGGCTAATTGTCAGGCTAGACTCACAGCTCGTAGTACTACAACTCACTGGTACCTACTCTGTCCGAAATCCAGCTATTTATCGCAAGTTCCTAAGAGTTAAAATCTCGGAAAGACAGTTTGATTTCATTCAATATCAACACATTTCCAGAAACTTAAAAACATTAACCGACTCATTAGCAAATTATGTGTTAGATAGACATTTGCAAAATTGATAAAAAGAGAAACATCATCAATGTTTCACACATGGATCACATAAAAACTGAAATAAATCCCGAAAATCAAAAATATATAGCTGTTTACGGTTTACATATAATGTTCTATAACCAAGACAAAAATCGGTCATATGACCTCAAAAACTCAAAATGGCTGGGGGGCACCCTAGCCTAGTGATGCTCATGATAGCAAGTCACGGCCTGTGAAATCATGCGCAAGAGACGCGTCCATCGTCTGGGTACACCAGTGGTATGCCGCTGCAACCGTAAGGGTAACTCGTCAATCCGTACATCCGGAATGCCAAGTGTAAGGCCTTCAACCTGTTCTTGCACAGCTGCAAGAGTCTCGGCCAAGTCAAGGTCGCGCAGAATAGCTCTCCCAGGAGCCTCCCCTACTGGAGCAGCAACTAGAGCTCTCGGGCGAACTGCTGGATGGACAGGACCAACATCTGCATGCACACATGAGTTTGATTAGAATCTTGACAGAATAAAGCACAAGGACATTATAAATCAAAACAGTAAACAGTGATATGGTCAAAAATTTTACCAATATCGCCCCACTGCTCGCCATCCGGTAGCACCAAATCCGGATCACCTCGGAAATCCATGCCAACATATGGATACTCGGAAAAGGCCATGTCCTGCCACTCGAACCACCTGAAGAAGGTATCTGTGAAAGTAATCTGAGATTGACCAGCATGTCTAGACATGTGGTCAACCCACCTCTGCATGCGTGGCTCAGTAGGAGAAGGCAAATCGAGTGCAACATACTGAGGCTGCATCAGTGGTATCTTCTCCAAAGCGAAGGCAGTCAGAACTGAACCAAAACCAAAGTTCTTTAGTTTCCCGTCCTTTACTTTGGTCAACTGACTTTTCATCTGAACAAGTACTGCATCACACCAGTTGAATATTTTCGGCTGAAGACACTCCAGGGCATGCTGCACATAAGACCTGTTGGCAACATGAGGGGATGCACTACCGGCCATCCTACAAATCGTGTACAGTATGGACCTGAGAGACCTGTCAGTGACCTCACGGATAGTAACCTTGCCGTCTCTGCTCGGCTGGGACCCTTCCCTACAATACTGACAGACATAATCTCTCACGGAATCACTCCCTCGGGCCGAACCAGACAAAGAAATGGGGGCACCCCGCCTTGACAACCCAGTCAAGAAGTAAATGTCCACTATGGTCAAGGGGATGGACTTGCCCCTGATCTGGAACACTTGGTTAACAGGATCCCAAGCATCAAGCATGTACTGCAGTAAAAGTATCTGTGCTCTCATGCTAGAGATACGGAAGAATTTCAGCAGGCCACAGTTCCGCAGCGCGTTCACCGTGATAGGATCATGGAGGGAAATCATGTCCTCCTCTTCATGCTCTCGTTCTCGCCACGTAAGGGTCATTTTGCTCCAATAAACTCTGCAAAACAAACAAGAGGAGGAGTAAGATCCCTGATTTGATGAGAAACTGGCGAAATTTTCATCAAAAACTGTGCAACAGAAGTCCTTTTCTACGCCCAACGCAGGTAGCTAAGGGTCCCACCTGCGTTGAAGGTCAAACTTCCCTTAAGCAGCTTGACATTCAACGAAGGTTTCGAATGGAACACCTGCGCTGATGGCAGAACGCCATAATGAAACCCCAGGGGCTCATGGGAACAGGAAAACAGGCACAGAATGGAAGAATGAAACCATGAAAAGAAAGAGCTAGGGTTTAGCTCCTACCTGGTCCAGACGGCGCCGAGAATCTCCCACAGAATCTCCCAAAATCAGCTGGTGAAAAATCAAAAGGAAGAGGCACCTCCAGAGCTCCAACAAGCCAAATGCAAATGAAATGGTAAAATGAGAGGTAAAAACACCTTTTAATTGCTTTTTACGTAGTTTAAAGTGAAATATTAGAGTTTTAACCTCATGTTGTTCATTTCTAACTAGTTTGTTGCAGCAATTGATGATACAGTACTATCTTTGAAAAGGGCAAAGCTAGTTATGGTAAAATATAAAATTGATCATATCAAACGAGCAGTTTTGGCAAAGTTCATGCTCGTTAAAAAATAAACGCAAAACCGAGCAGTTTTAACGCGGAATTCATGCTCGTTAAAAAATAAACATAAGCATGTGAGCAAGCTTCCCCCAGAGTTCAAGCTCATCCAGAAAAAACGAACCGGTAAATAACCATTTGAGATCGTAAATTCATCAGCAATAAAAGCCTTGGTCGTGTTTGCACCGTCACCTCCACTTTTCATTTGACCGATCATTCACATCCACTTGATTGTTTACCTATTTTGAGGAACAGCTGCGAAGAGTGATTTCACCTAGCCATCCTTGTAACATTGCCGTGATTGGAAAATTCCAACCTGTACCTAGAATATGCTGCTATCCCTGTTTATCACTCGTTCCTCAAAATACGAGTCTTCTTTGAGCTCTTTTCATCTGACTCGTAAAATATGAAAAGTTTGTCGAGTTTTGGCCTTCTAGCTCGTTAAAAGGACCGGAAGAGCTATCGCTCCTCTAGATTTTAATCTTTTTTGGACCTGAGGGATTATTGCACAAAAAGATCGAGCGCTTGTCTAGTTCGGCTCGATAAAACTATCGAACATTCATCCCTTCTGTATTGTTTTATACTTTTTCGGACTTAAGGGATTAGATGACGAAAAAGGACCTTTGGAGTTAACTTTACGTACCTTTTTAGACTCTCTAAAAATGAAAAGGACCGAGTTGTCTTTGTCGCTAGACTCATTAAATACATTAAATAGCGACAAACTTGTCTTTAGGCGAGAACGAGTTTCCCTATCGCTAGGCTCGTTAAAACATAGCGATGGGCTTACCCGAAGGGCAGGGTATAGAACAAGCATATGTTATCCTCCTCAAGCTTGACAAAAATAAAGAGGTACTGGTCAGAAATGACTGGGGAAAAATTGGGAGAACCTCAAAGCTTTAATGGTAGCAAGTCGCTCTTGAACATGACACTTTTGCCTCCGTACCACATCGGGTTGGGTTGTTTCATTCACCGGTCTCATCACCATGGTCTCGCCATACCATCCACATTTGGGGTAATGCTACCGATCCATCACATCAGTGTCGTTATATGTTCAAGAGATGTCATTCAGGAAGAGTCAACCGTGTCCCATCCACTGCCATACATCATCTTTCATCCTCTCATGACCGCCGCCCTGAATCATATTTCACAGATCGTTTTCACCTTCATCACAATCATTAGCTCCGTTCCGTGTCACTGATGTGGGATTCATTAAGGCCCTCCTTTAACGGATCGCTTCTTGTCGACATCAGCTCATTATCCAAGAAGTTGATCTAGGAACACTCCCCTCAGTACTTTGAAGCTTGCATGCCTCAATGGCAAGTTTCTCACTTCCGGCGACAGGTATACATCAATGACCTTCGACCAGGAGATTTTGCATGGTGTTCGACGACAAATCCTCTATTCACACCACGTGAATTGTACTGCAGTACCTTGAGGGTCATCATCATTATCAGTGATTCCTCTCGCGCTTGTTAACAGTTTACATTATTGACTGGTAATCAAGCGATGTCTTTCCATGTTTGACTCCAAGAAATTCTCACATGGATCGACTTGTACTTAGAGTGAAGATCGGACGAGTTTGAAGACCCCGGATCTAGTTTCATCCATCCAGGCTGCGATATATATTCAGGAAATAAAGACATTGACATGTGCAGCAGACGATCATCCTACTCAAAGGATGATAATTTCAACAGAGAATTATCAGTCTACCTTCAGACGATTGTCTGTTCTATGTACAGAAAAATGTATTTATAAAGCTGAGCATGGGAAATGCCCGCCTCGGCTAGATCATGAAAGCAGTATGAAAAATAATGTATTGTATTGTATTTTATTACAGGTCACCTCCCGGCGATTGAATGAACTTCGGATCCTCCTGATAAAGCATTTCACCCTATAAACGACCTCATACTTTAGGGGGCAACTGTTATAGACATTTTTGTGCCTTACAGCATGAAGCATGAAATGTCAATAATCTAAGGGATCCAAAGTCCCTAAACATGTTGTTCCTACCCCTAGAGGAACAAGGTCAGCAAACCACAGCAATTCAAATCAGTTCTCCACTAAAAAACACTCAAAAACAAGTCAATTCTGGATCATGTCAACTGCTCCACTGAGCATCTGCGCTGAATGTCAAATGCTCCATGGTCTACCTGCGCTGAATGTCAACTTCAACAAAGGCTACCTGCGCTAAGCGAGTTTTGACATGTGGAGGTATCTTTCCTCAATGTGTGAGTGCCCAGGAAGCTTCCAAAGTGACACTTGGATCAAGGAATTCGCCTAGTGATGAGTAAGAGGTTCTAAAACTCCAAGTGGAAGCAAGGATCTCCAAGTGGACTCAAGAACTGAAGAAGAACTGGAGTTAGAGAGGACACTAGTCACACATCAAGCTGACTCATCTTCTCTCCAAAACTCTATATAAGGATCTCTACCCTATGAGATCTGGAGGCTGGAATTTTGTGCAAAGAATTGTTGTTGGTTTTATTATAGAACTATTGGGTGATTGCTTTGAAGGAGGTGAAGAGGAGATTTCTTTCCGTCGGGAAGGTGATGCTGGATTGGGCCTCTTATGGTTGTATCACATCCTGAACCTTACTTTCTTCCATTAATAAATCATTTGAGGTTCTTCTATATGCATGTGTTTCAATGATGTATTGATGTACTTGTGTATTTGATTTATTCTAATCCTTGAATCAATTATGAATGTATGCTTCTTGTAGTTTCCCTCTCTTGTTATTTTGCAGGATCTCTGTGTAGCTGGGCCCGTGAGAGAGCAAGGAGCTGGGAGCAAGCAGCAAGGAGAGAAGATTGGATCAACCATTAGCGCAAGACATCGGTTAGTGGATCTATTTCTCCCTCCTTTTACTTTCATAAAGAAGAAATCTTAGATAGCTTTGCTTCGATTGTTGCTAAGGAACTGTCACCCTTAGAGTGGGATAGGGTCATTCCGTATTGGATACTTTTCCCAACAACAGGGAGCATGACCCTTTGCCCTTGATGTTAAAGGGGGAGAGTGACTTGGTGTTGTTGTTGCCATCAAGTCCAAAGGGGGAGATTGTAGGCATTATGATACAGGTGTTGTCCTTGATGGTAACTCACTCAGATGAAAGATCATAGTACAACAGGTTAACAACAAAGAATTATAGATCAGACTACAAAGAATGAAGAAATAGAGGTATACGCAGGTTCACCTTGACCAAGGTGTGTATACACACTGGTTCACTAAACACAAGTAGCGTATACATACACACGCACTTTCATAGAAGGAAAAGCGCGTATATCTTGGAAAACTAAGTTTTTGGTCCAAGGTATTTGGTCCCTGGTATTTTGATCCATGGTATTGTTCCAAGGTATCTAGTCCGAGGTATTGACCCTAGGTATTTGGTCCAAG
Organism: Pinus tabuliformis; assembly: GCA_031772625.1. Taxonomy (NCBI): domain Eukaryota; kingdom Viridiplantae; phylum Streptophyta; class Pinopsida; order Pinales; family Pinaceae; genus Pinus; species Pinus tabuliformis. The sequence continues at coordinate 189,328,799 of CM062810.1, read as the reverse complement.
GTATTGGTCCTATGTGGTTTTGGTCCATGGTATTGAGAAAGGCCTAAACCTATAAAAGGAGGAGAAGATCATTACGCCAGGTGTGCAAGTATCGAATGTTAGGCCCCTATACTACTAGTGTAACCCCATATTGTTATTAGTACAACCCCCTTATTATATTGATGTACCCATGTAGTGCCCATATTGTCACTATTGTGCCCCATAGAAGCCCACTATTGCTATTATTGTGCCCTTACATTATTATTGTTATGTCGGCTCGGATTATATTATGACCCCTTAGACTCCTATATATAGAAAGGAGGACTTTTCATTTGTATCATCAAAGAATTGTTCATTTATGTAATGTAAAGGAGGTTTACCCCTTGAAGAGGCTGAATTCTAAGGCGTGGATCTATCTTTTCTATCTTTTCTTGAGCTGGTTTCATAGCATTTGGTATCAGAGCTTTGGATTCTAGGGTTTCGCTGCTCCAAATAGGTCATCGTGGCATTTTCCCTATAACTTTTTTTCTGCAACGTTTAAGAAGCTAAAAACAACACCCATTTGAGAAGAATTTGCACTGAATCTAAGGTCTAAATTTCAAAGCTTTTTGCGCTATATTTGTGGAGATATGATCTGAGGAAGTTGGTCTTTTTGTAGACTCTTGAATTACATTCCAAACGGGTGACCTTGGGAAAATCATCATAACTTTCTCTCTGAGGATCAGATTGAAATTTCATAAGAAGGTACAGAAAGAGGACAGACTATAGTTTCTTGTATATATTTTTCAAAGCCAAAGGTCGAAACAGTGACTTGTGGCACTTCATACAAGTTCGCTCTTCTGGAAAGGTCTATAATCAGGTCATCTTGGGAGATTGTGCATAACTCTTTCTTGGAGAATCCAATTTGGATCAGACTGGTGGCATTGGAAAGAGGACGTAGAGGGCTTCTATAAGTCACAATTTCAGAACTTAAAGATCCGAAAGGACAGAGTTACAGTCGTTTCAAGATCAAGCTCCTAAAATCAAGAAAAAGCAAGATGAGGAAGTTTGATGGCGGGGATCCGATAAATTGGATACTTCAGATGGAGCAATATTTTGATCTACATGGTGTACCACTATTACAAAAGGTATGTATTGCATCTTCATATTTAGAAACAGATCAATTTTTATGGTATGAAGGGCTTTGTTCTCGTAAACAACTTGTTACGTGGTCAATTTTCACGGAGGAAATGATAGCACATTATGAGGATACAAAGAGCAACACCTTCTTTAGAGCAACACCACAACAATTGGAAAGAGTAAAAGGGCTTTGTGACATTGTGGAAAGCAAAATTATGGAAACCAAGAAGCATACCCCTCACAACTATAAAGATGGAAGTGTTGTTTCTCCTAGCCTTCCACAACCTACAAGGGTTACACCACAACAATTGGAAGAAAAAAGAGAAAAAGGGCTTTGTTACAATTGTGATAGCAAATGCACTAAAGGTCATAAGTGTGCTGAGAAGAAATTATTTTACATAGAATATGAAGAGGAGGAAGAAAAGGATCAAGAAACATCAAAAGAAGGGGATATACACGAGGACCCCACCCCAGAGAAAGAAGAAATGAATCAGACCATATCTTGTAAAGCATTGGCAAGAATTACCACTCCTCAAACTCTCAAGATAGAAGGACATATCAAGAAGAAAAGGGTGCAAGAAGTGAAAGATCACATTGAGAAAGAAGAAATGAATCCAACCATATCTTGTAATTCATTGGTCGAAATTACCACTCCTCAAACTATCAAGATAGAAGGACATATCAAGAAGAAAAACGTTCAAGAAGTGAAAGATCACATCGAGCATCAAGAAATGAATCCGACCATATCTTGTAAAGGATTGGAAGAAATTACCACTCCTCAAACTCTAGAGATAGAAGGACATATCAAGAAGAAAACAGTTCAAGCAGTGAAAGATCACATCGAGCATCAACAACAAGTTCTCCAACTTTTAAAGGATAACACCACTTTGGTGCAAAATCAAACGAAACAATAGGTAGATCAACATCGCAGTGAAAAATGTTTTGATGTAGGTGATTGGGTATTTTTACTGCTACATCTCACGCAAGCTATTTATGAGAAGGAAATGTTGGCAATACTACATGCACTAAAAAAATGGCGACCTTATCGAATGGGAAGACTCTTCAAGGATGAGGATGTGGAAGCATTGTTTTGTGTTATTTCTATTATCCAACTAGATTGGATAAACGAAGCAAGGGATGAACGGAAGAAGGATGAAGAAGTATGGCCACTTATTCAAAAGTTGCAAAAGATCCCTATTCAAACAATATTTCCAGAAATTGAAGATGAAGGAAAAATCATATTGGAACCTGGAGCAGTCATAGAAACAAGAATCCGACAGCTACGAAATCGATCAATTTCAGAGTATCTCATCAAGTGGAAGAAATTACCCACTGAAGATTCCACATGGGAGGACAAGAATTTTATACATCAAGAACTACTCAAGCGTTGAGGACAATGCTTTTTGAAGGAGAGGGGCATGTTAGGCCCCTATACTACTAGTGTAAACCCTTATTGTTATTAGTACAACCCCCTTATTATATTGATGTACCCATGTAGTGCCCATATTGTCACTATTGTGCCCCATAGAAGCCCACTATTGTTATTATTGTGCCCTTACATTATTATTGTTATGTCGGCTTGGATTATATTATGACCCCTTAGACTCCTATATATAGAAAGGAGGTCTTTTCATTTGTATCATCCAAGAATTGTTCATTTATGTAATGTAAAGGAGGTTTCCCCCTCGAAGTGGCTGAATTCTAAGGCGTGGATCTATCTTTTCCATCTTTTCTTGAGCTGGTTTCATAACATCGAAAATCTGATGAAGTGTGAGATCTAGTATGCATGTTATTGGCTTATGGTATTGTGCTTGATTTGAACCAAGGATGAACCTCAGCGACTGGTGAAGGATAATATCTAATGATGGATCGGGATCTTAAGGCTTGAAATGAATTATCATTATGTGGTTTGATCATGTATAGTCTAGATTTGAATACTGACGCATGTGTTGTTCTATAAATATCATGATCTGGGTATAACTTAAGTCTGGAATAGCTGCAAAATTATGAATTAATATTTACAGAAACTTAAGTTGTTTATGTTTGTTGTTGCAGAATTCGGGTTTCTAGTTTAGGTTCTGGTGACAGTATTCTTACTGATCAGATTGACTGTCAAAGTGATTGATTGATTCAGTTATGGGTGATTTAGAAAGTGATGTTTGAGTTTCAGTGATTGGTTTTTTTTTGTAAAATTAAGCAGTTATATTAATGATTGAGAATAAAAATATAGTGGTCCGCAGGGGTCAGAACAACCTGCCTACGTTGACTGGGTGGCCTTTCCAGGCAAATGCCTACAGCATATACAGTGCGCTGTCTAAGTAGAGTTTTCATGGAGCCCGTGAGGTGATCCTGCAAGAGTGGTGGGCATCTTGCTGCGAGGTGGGCAGAATGCTGCGAGGTGGGCAGATTGTTGCCTGAAGTTCCTGTGATTGTCATGCTTGAAGTGGATGAGCATTCATTTTATTGATGCGTCTTTTGGGTGTGCAGTGATGTGTCTCCAATCTTGATTGCGCAAGCCTGTTGGCACAGATCTTCTCTTTTCAGTGGCGCATCTGCAGATCTTCTCTTTTCAGTGGCGCTTCGGCCGTGGTTTAACATTCCTTCCAGTGTTTGAAGCCATAGTGTGCCTTGCTGCCGAGGCCTAAGTGTGCAGATCTGTCTGCTGGATCTTTTTGCAATTTTCTTTGAGCACTCCTTCTGCTAGATCGTGCTAGAGGCTGTGGAATTCTGCAATCTAGGAATCTATCCCCGCATTTTCTAAGACATCAGCTATATTGTTTGCCTTTCTGTGAACTGCTTGGAATGTAATCCCTTGCAAGTTGCAAAGATGATTTTGGAGATCCTGCAGTGTTGCCGACAGTCCCCAGCTGGGGGTAACTTTATGTACCTACGCTACCATCTGGAGTTTCTTTATCATCCTGATTATGATCTCCGAGTCTCCTTCCACTATCAGTGGTAGAAATCTGTAGCGGCCCGCCAGAATGAGACCCTGAATGAGAGAAATTAGTTCTGCAGCGTTGTTGGTGTTCACTCCGATGTTGCCATGATAGACGAGATGAATTGTGCCTGTGTGATCCCTTACTACGCCCCCATATCCAGCTATTCCCGGGTTCTTTCTTGAAGCCTCGTCGAAATTGAGTTTGAACGTGTTTGAAGGGGGCAAAGTCCAATTGTCCTGCGTTGTTCCGTTGGAGATGCAGTTTTTACCAGCAGGGTTGATCTGGGTTTGAAGATTTAGGATTTGAATGATTCTATCATCATTCGGTGAAGTGTTTCCCTCTTTCTGCAAAGTGCCCATGGCATTGACCATTTCTTTGATGAGCTGTCTCACTTTTCCTATCAGCATGCTTACTGCCAGTGCAGAGTTTTTGAAGACTCATGCATTTCATTCTTTCAAAAGGATCCAGGCTATTGCTCCCGGTATTAAGTTCCAGGCACTATTGACCAAGGGATTGGAGGACATGGATGTTCTCCACTGGCTGAGTGAGAGTTGAATGGAGTCTCTGTTTCTGTTAGATTGTCTGAAGATCATAGCCATGTCATCCCACAGAGAGCAGGCCATTGGACAAGCATTGAGTATGTGATTGAGATTTTCTGGGCCATTCTCATAGAGTATGCATCGTGAAAGGCCTATGAAGCCTCGTTTTTGAAGATTGTCCCATGTGAGTGCTTTGTTGTGCATGACCAACCAGGAGAAAAGTGTGATTTTTGGCCATGTTCCTCTGCTCCAAAGGGTTTGCCAACTGTGGTCTGGTTGCGGATCCTGAGAGGCCGCCAGGATCTGATATGCTTCTTTGAGGTTGAACGTTCCTTTGGGGTTTCTTCCCCATCTCAGGATGTCCTCTTTGTTGGAAATAAGGATTCTTCTTTTTTCCAGGTCTTGTAAAAGCTGGTCTATGTTCATCAGGCTTGCTTGAGCTTGCCATTGTTCTCTGGATAGCCACTTTTGCCAGGTGGTGGCCTCGCTTGTAGGTTGCCAGTAGTCTGCTACCTTAACCTTTCCGGACTCCTGCATAGCTCTTTTAAGAATATTCCAGTCTGGGTGTTCCAAGGTTGGAAGCTGCTGCCAAGCATCTTCCCAAAAGAGGGCAGTTTTTCCTTGGTGCACTTCCCAGAAGCTGTGCTGCTGCACGATATATCTGTTCTCCCAGGCTTTGTTGCAGATGGGGGATCCTTGCCTGGTGCTGGTCAGCCGAATGAGGTCTCTGTCCCTGACTTGAGTTGTGTATTTCGCTTTCCACCAGGTTCCCCATAGGGAGCTAGGATTTTCTACCCATCTCCACGAGATTTTTGCTGCTACGGCCTTGCTTAATATTTCTGGATCTCTTAGGTCCAAACCTCCCTCCCTTTTTGGTTTGCAGATGTCTGTCCATTTGATGAGGGCCCATTTGGATTTCTTCGAGGCTCCATTCCAGAGGAAGGATCGCTGAATGCTTCGGATGGATTTGTACACCGCCTTAGGTGCTGCTAGTGCTGAGAACATATATGCTGGCATGGTTTGCAGGACTGATTTGACTAAGATCAATCTGCTGGCCATGTTTAAGGCTCGGTATGTCCAGTTGCTTAGTCGAGCTTTCATTTTGTTGAGGAGGGCTTCCCAGTTGGCAGATTTGTAGGCATATTCCGAAAGTGGTATGCCCAGATATTTAGTTGGAAGGGAGGTCTTTTGGATCTGCAGAATTCTGCTGAGATTTCTTTGCACGGGAATGGATGTGTTGAAGAAATTTTTTTTTGATTTGGTAAGATTAATTTCCATACCTGAGGCCTCCGAGAAAGTCTTTAACACTTGGCTGATGGTTCGAGCTTCCTGCACTGTGGGGGCGCCCATGAGCATTGTATCGTCTACAAATTGCTGATGCGTTACTGTGGGAACTTGGTGTGCCGGTTTGATGCCTTTGAGTTGATTCTGCCTTCTTGCCTTGGTTAAAGATCTGCCCAACCCTTCTGCCATTATGATGAAGAGAAAAGGAGACAAGGGATCTCCTTGCCGTATACCTCTGGATGGTGTGAAGGGTTGAAGGGGTCCTCCGTTCAGCAGGATGGAGAAGAAAGCGCCTGAGACCAGTTCCATTGTCCAATTTATCCATTGCTGACTGAATCCGAAAGCCTGGAGGATTGCTCTCATGTATTGCCAGCTGATTCTGCCAAAGGCCTTTGACAGGTCAAGCTGGATAAGCATGCCTGGAGTCTTGTTCGTTTTGAGAGAGTGCAGCACTTCCTGGGTCAGGATAATGCTGTCCGTGATCTGCCTGCCTTCGACGTAGCCAGTTTGCTCCTGAGAAATAATTGAAGGGAGGACGGGTTTGAGTCTGTTAGCCATCAATTTGGAAAGGATTTTATAGAGGACATTGCAAAGGGCGATGGGGCGAAACTTGTCCGGGGAGTCAGCCTGGCCAGATTTGGGAATTAAGGTTAGGAAAGTGGCATTGATGGTTGGTAGCACTTTTTTGGTTCTGTGAAAGTTCCTTACCAGGATGAGGAGGTCTTCTTTAATGATGGACCAGCAGGCTTTAAAAAATTCAATTGTAAATCCGTCCGGTCCGGGAGCCTTGTTTGTGGCCATGGTGAAGATGGTCTCTTCAATCTCTTGCTCAGTAAAATCCTTTAGAAGGAGGGAGTTTTGCTCCTGAGTAACAAGGCTGGGAATGGCATCAGTGATTGCATTGATGGCTTGGGTTCTGTTTAGGCTTGGCTCGCTGAGAAGAGAGGTGAAACAAGAGTTGAGTTCATCCCCAATGTGCTCCCTGGAGAACACCTTATCGTCATCAGCTTTTTTGAGAGAGAGTATTCGATTGCAGGCTCTGTGCTGGATAGTGGACTTATGGAAGAAACTGGTGTTGCGTTCTCCTTGCTTTAGCCATTGCACCCTCGATTTCTGTCTCCACAGCATCTCTTCCTGCTTAATTCATTCTTCCCATTGTCTTTGTAGATTTGTTTCCTGAGCTTTCCTTTCCTCATCATGCCCTTTTGTGATCATTGTTTGCTGTAGTAGCGCCATTTTTTCCTCAAGTTCTTTTTTGGCTTGAAAGATGTCTCCAAAGGTGTCTTTGTTCCATCGTTTGAGGTTGGATTTGATGGTTTTGAGCTTTTGCTGGAAGATATACATGATGTTGTTGCTTCTTATGGTGGTATGAGTCCACCAGCTTTTTATGTTTTCCATGAAAGTAGGGTGTTCTGTCCAAAAGGCCTCAAGGTCTGTTGTGGGGCTTTTCTAGATTAGTGAAGTGGATCTACACAGGCCAGTGATCCGAGCCTCCTATAGGCAGAAGGTTGGCCTCCATGTCGATGTTTTGCAGCAGAATGGATTCCGATAAGAGGAACCGATCGAGCCTTGATGCTATCTGCCTGTTTCCTCCTTGCTTATTATTCCAGGTATGCAAACCATTGACTGTAGGGATGTCAGTAAGTCTGGATTCAACAATAAAGGTGTTAAATGCCTCCGAGTCCTTATCCAATTTTCGTAAGCCTCCCTTTTTCTCCGCTAGAGTGGTGATCATATTGTAGTCTCTGCCTGCAATCCAGTGAGTTGTCCAATGGTGTTGTCTAACTTCGTCTAGGTCCTTCAGCATCTTCAGCTTTTCCTGTATTCTTTGAGGCCCATACACATTGGTGATACATATCGTTTGGCTTGAATTAGGCATGTTGAGGATGACCGATAATGAATTCTTGGTGGAGAGAGCATTCTGCAAGAAGAATTTGTTTTTGTTCCAGAATGTTAATAACCCTCCTGATTGCCCAAGGGCATCTATGCTTATACATTGATGACTGTTGGAAATGAGTTTTTTGAGCGTTTCTGTGCCCTTGGGAGAGCATTTGGATTCTTGCAGAAGGACAATGTCTGGGTGCTGCGAGAATATGCGATTTTTCAGGATTCTTCTTTTGCTGGTGCCGTTAAGCCCCCTGATGTTCCAGGTTGTGATTTTTATTGAGCTTTCTTTGGAGTAGATAGGACCAAGGCCCTGATTTTTCCTTCATTGATGAGACGTCTGCCTAGCTCTTGTATTTGCTGTCTGGTGGATTTGTGTCCCTGTTTTCTGCCTGGTCCTTGTGGTTTGTATTGATCCAGATCCAGGTTGGCTTGAATACCTGTTTGGTTGCTATTTCCCCATTGCCTTTTGGCTGTATTTTGGTTGATGTATTCCAACTGTAGGTATGCCATTTCTATCTTCTCCAAGTGTTCTTGGGGAATGGCATCCACACCCAGTTTGGACCATTGCTCATTGACCTTTTGGAGATCAAGATTTCCCAAAATCTCCTCCAGAGGATTGCTTGAGGTTGTAGTGGAGGGCTGATCTGGTTGCGGTTCAGTGCATTACGGGGTTTGCATTGAGGTGTGGCCGGTAGTAGTCTGGTTGGAAGCGCGATTTGGGTTTTGTTGCAGTGCCTGGGCTTGAGAAGAGACAGAGGTTGTGCTTGGAGCATTGATCGTCGTCATGGGTTGATTGGATAATGGTGGATCCTGAGCAGTGGGGGCCTGTGAGACTTTGGGGTGCTCCGGTGAATCAAGGTTGCTCAGAACTTCAAAGTTGTTTTGCTGTGTGGAGGCTTTATTGGTAGGGTTGGTATTGGTGGGGGGTTTTGTAGGCTATTTTCCTTTCTTGCCTCTGCTCTTTCTTTCGACTGTGGTGAAGCCAGGCGTTGGAGTAGCCTCTTGTTCCTGTTGGGCCTGAGGTTGTGGTTTATTTGCAGTGCAACTGTGACTTAGATGGCCATGTTGTCTGCATGTGCGGCATCTGAAAGGGATATTTTCGTAGTCTATGGTTTGCTTCCATTGCACTTCTTTATGGATCAGTTCCATATGATCTGGGAGGGGCCCTGAGATGTCCATGTAAACACAGAGTCTAGCATAGGCTGTGTACTTACCTTGTATAGTGAGATCTGAGGCTTTGATGAAGACTCCCAACTGGTTTCCGATGGCCTCCAAGATGTGTTTGTTCCAGTAACCCACAGGTAGAGAGTGCAGGCGGATCCATACTGGAACTTTCTTGAAATCCTCCTGCTCTGGTGCAAAGTTTGGCATCCAGTAAGTTATGTATAATCCTGCAGAGTTGTAGAAATACGGGCCGCCTTCGAATATGCGGTCTCTGTCATCCTTGTGAGCGAAAATTACTGTGAAAAAGCCTCTCGATCCCAACTGAAGATTGTATTCCCCTTTAGGTTTCCATTTTTGGTTGATCCACCAGCATAGGGCCTTTTCATGAAGTCTAACCCCCATGAATCTACAGATCAGGGCCTGCTTGCTCATATGGTCCCTGTACTCCTTGATCCAAGGGTCATCAATGATTAGCTTGGGTATTTTTTTTGATATGGGCTTGCATGTTGACTGTGTTTGCTCGCGGCGTTGTCCTGGAGTTTGCTCTTCAGACGCAGATCCTTTGGGCGCTGAATCGTTTCCTTGTTCCGCTGATCTGGAGCTGGATGGAGTATTGAAGGCGTCCGAGGGTATGGTGCCGAATATGAAGGGCGTAGAGTTTGGGGGAGTCGAACTCCCCTTTGTGTTATGCATGTGTCGAATTAGTTCAAAATGGCCTTGAGGGATCTATCTGTCGCGTTCCTGAATGGTTGGCAGGCTTGCAGAGCCGTGATCAGGAGCTGTAGAGATTTGGCCCTAATCGCCTCTTCTCAGAGTTTCAGTGATTGGTTGATGTAGATGTATTTGATGATTTAATTGGAGTTATATTGTTGTTGATGGATCCAGTGTGGAAATTTATGAAATGTGGTCCATGGAGGAAGAAAGAAGGTCGTAGCCTTCTATAGGTCACAGCCTACATACTAGTAAACATATTGGATAGTACAAGAGTTAGGGGGTTGTAGCTCCCTTCTAGTAGAAGTTGGAGAACGAGAGAAGGTTGTAACCTTCTGCAGGTAGAAGCCTACATACTGGTATAAGTATGCACCAGTACAAAATTGTAAACATATTTTTTTTATTATTAAAAGAAGACAGAGACGACAACAGCAGGCGGTTTTCACCCACATTGGGTTTCCACTTTATATCTTGGTGTTCATGTGTGTTGCTTATGTGTGATGCTTTATTCTGCTTTTACTGCACTGTCTAATAAATCTCAGATATACTGGTTAAAATTCAATGCATGATAAATTGGGTAAATCAAAATTTCTCTGCATATACGTTGGCTGCTTTAAGTATAGTCACATATACATGCTAGTTCATTTAGTTGAAGTAGCATATACAAATTTGTTTGGGAAATTAAATTATTGATATGATAATACTAATTCACCCTCCCTCTCAGTATTATTTCCAACATACATAACATTCTTCAAGCTAAGTGGAGCCCCATGCTCCCTCTGAAAAGTAACCATTCCAAATCTAGTAGGACTATACCTCTCGTCGTCACCCATCTCAATATGCATCTGGAGATCTTTCTCCTCTAGGTCACTGAATAACTCCTTCTCGTCAGTCATGTGGAATGAAGCTCCACTGTCCAAGTACCATACACTTCCCATCATTGGTGACACCATGCATGAACTGAGGGAAAATTCCAATTTGAATTGAGAGGGAAAAGCCTCACTTGCCGCTCCTCCTGAGGACTTCTTCTTGGACTTCTTGAGTGGACAATTGGTAGAAAAATGGCCTAGCTCGTGACAATGAAAGCACTTAAATTTCGTCATGTCTTTCTTCTTACCTCCATGGAAAGAATCCAATTTGGAATGGGAATCTTTCCATTTCCCCTTCTTTGCCTTAATCGCTAAGGCACAGTTCTCTTCATCATCATTATTTGATGAAGAGCCATCCTTGTTGTTCCTTGTGATCTCCTCCTGCATCAAATCCAACCACAGTCGTTCCCAATCTGGTAGCTTCTTCCGACCATTGACAGAGTCCTAATAACTATTGCAACTCTTTGGCAATTCCAGAAGAGTAAGACTCACCATATCATCCTCGACCACTGTGATTCCAACTCTTCCAAGTTCATTAAGAAATTGAGTGAACTTGGTCAAGTATTTTGGAATAGTCTCGCCTTTCTCCATTTTGATTTTTCGACGTTTGTCCTTCAGTGCCAATTTCCTTTGGTCACTGTTGTTCTCATACAAGTCTATCAATGCTTTCCATATAGCATACGGAGTTTCCTTTCCATGGATACTCGAGACAATGTGGTCTTGAACTCCCTCAAGGATTATCTGCCACGCCTTCGCCACACACTTATATTATTTGGATGGATTATGTGCATCCGATGTTCCTCTCTTAGGAATGCCTTGATAAATTAATTCCTTCAAGCCATTATCCTCCAGCAAAATCTCCATTCTATCCCTCCAGACTATATAATTTTTGTATCCCTTCAAGGCATACTCGAGCTACAAATCATAGAACGTCATCTACTGATTGTGAAGTATGTATTGTAAAGTCAAATTTCACTTGTAACCCAAAACTAAAAACTTCGAAATCTCCTCTAGTATATTGTCTTCAGCTCGGATACCTTGTAAAATTTCATGTAGATTCACAAGCTCATGCAATTTACTAAAGCATAGGATATGAATCTACTTCTACTTTTAACCAGTGGAAGCCAATAGATTGATGAAAACAATATGAACAAGAAGAAGACAAATCAATGGCACATGACACAATAAGTTTTCCTAGGGAAAGCCACAACTCAAAACCCCACCTATATGTGTTGCATTAATCAGAAATATGAGTGAAGATACAAATCTTGTTCTCACTAGAACAGTTCTGCACAAGTATGCTAAAGTCTCTACCTTACAAGCCTGCTATTAGCCAACACTTATCCAATTTCTAATGTCTACCAATCCCCTATTTCCTTGCACAATTCCTAGGATGAATAACCTGTATTTAAAGGGAATCATGCTTCCAAAACTGGGCAATCCAAGCATAGGACCTTATCTGATTGCATGCATGATATTTACAACTCATTAAATTGTACCACTGATAGTACATTGGCCCTACACTCTAGTCTCAACTGGGTTTTTCTCTGAACTCACATGCATGATTTTCTCATGAGAGAATCTTCAGTTAACTGGAGTAACACTTGTGGATGCACTAGTGCACCAACTGACTGTTATTCCTCTATTAGTTCCACAAATAGTTAGAACTAATTTAACTGACCATAACTCAGTAAACTAAGTTATCTAATTACAACTCAATTTAAACTCATACTTGACCCTTAAAATTTATGGAGAACATATACATGACTATAGAAAGACTTCCAACTCAAAATACCTAAGCTAATTAAGTTAATTAAACTTAATTAATTATTTACAAGTTTCTATGAGAATAGAATTCAATTCTAATTCTCATTTTAATTCAAGGACAAATTAAACTGGAATTTCTTTTTGCCATTTCTCAACACATTGAAGTTTAGTATTGCATCTATTACAATCTCTGAAATTTTTATATGCATTAAGTTGTAAATATCCCATAACTTGAAACTTTAAAAGATCTTGTTGTCTTATGATTGGTCATCAAAATTTTACATTTTTTAGAGTTTAATTCAAAAATATATAAAACATGAAAGATAAAAGGTCTCATCACAAGCCGACTTACCATGATAATGGGAAAATAATGATGTTGGCATTATCATGACTAGTCACCAAACCAGGATAATGGTTTGTGGCTATATAACTATAAGAATAGATGTCTCATCATGAGCTGGCTTGTTCAATATCATTATAACTTGTGAATGGAAGTGTCATCATCTGGCCACCAAACCAGGACATTGGCTTTCAAGTAGCTAAAAAAGAAAATTTAAAAGGAAAATTAATACCTCTAAAAAATGGGATAGTGGTACATATTGGTTAAATGGTAACCTTGTTGAGGCCATGGACGCCTGTTGGAGGTAGTGGCTCTTCCAGTGACAAATAAGTCTATCTAAAACACTAAACTTCCTTTAGCCCTTAAATTTATATTTACAACTCACTAAATGACCAACAAAGGGAATGAATATTTTCATCAATAACAAGTTGTGATTTAATTTACAAAATAATGAGTTATTTTATTCAGAGTAATCTTTATCAATCAAAACTTCAAATATTTTTACCTTTCTAAATCTTTTTCTTTTGTAGTTAAAATTTCATTTATTTTTATAGAGATAATTGTTTCACTCAGTATGTTGCCAATTGTTGTAGTACTCAACAACCACCCATTTAGTTTTATTTTAATATATAATAAATCATGGGGACCCTTTTGAATTTTAATAAAACTCTTTTCTAAATAAATATAAGGTAATTTTTAATTTTTGTAGATAAAATACCCTCTCACATAAAGGTTTCTATTATCGAAACTTACATATCAAAGATTCAACCTTACAAGTGTTACGATTCATGAAAACCCGATAGGCCTTTTGTTATTTAAATAAAGCATTATCAAAGGAGTTATATAGGATTACTCAGATATTGTAACATTCCTTATATGAAAGTTATGATAAAAACATTCCCTAATCAAAATTTCCCGATATATAACACAAAGATAAATGGGTGCTTCCTTTTGCATTGAATATTTTAAAGAACCATTGGCCCCACAATTTTCCACTTGGCATATCGAAACTCCCAAATATCGTAACTTTTTAACAAGTGGCATCTCAAAGCTTCTGATATCTCAAACCTCTGATATTCGATATCTCTGATACTTAACACTTTCGGTATCTTGAAAACTCATAATACACTGATATCCTAATGCCTCTCACTTCCGATATCTGAAATATCTGATGATCCTCCCCTCTGATATCACAAACCTATGATATTCCCATCTCTGCCTAGACCAGGACTTTTCATATTGGATGTCACTCTTTAAAAACCCCGATATTCCAGTCATCGATATAAAACCTCTGATATATCTTCTCGCCTACACTTATAACTATTACATTTTAAAAAACATATATTGAAAGCCTTATATATCGTAATTTTTAGTGTGCGATCATGGGATTTCTCTGAAAAAAATTCCTCTTATATGATGATGTATGCATAGACCACATGAATTCACGTTTTTCATTTAATATCTGAAGAATGGCAAATTTATGGTTTTTTAAGTTCGAAATAGCTTTATTCATTGTGACTTGATATTATCATGATTTTCCCTTTAAGACAGAAATTGTTATGAAAAATCATTGTTTGCGCTAAGTACGTTCTGGGGAAAGAATTATCACTTGTCTTGTTTTTTCCATTGCAGGCCAGTCTTGATAAGTGAAATTCAAAAGATATGTCTAGGGAAACTAAACAAAAGAAGGAACTTGTAATTTAGTAGCATTCGGCTCCTCCGCCAGCTGAAAATATCGATACGCCAGGGATGTTTTCGGATATGGTTTGTTCTTTAGATTCTGGGAGTGCCTCTTGGGAATCTATCTGTCATGTATTCGAAGGCAAAGGACCAAGGTTCACTCAAAGAATAGTTACAGCCAAGGATTCCGCTCCAGTTTCTAATACTACCAACAATGATGTTACAAATTCATTTTTACACAAAATTGCAGCTCGACCCAAGCTCCTTCCGTATATAGATATGATTTGGTGGGTTGTAGAACACTTGAACATTGCAGACAAGAAATTCATGACAAAGAATGAAAAAGTCATGGACTTTTTCGCCGGCAGTGATTTTAGTACAATATACCATTTTCCACCACCACAGTGTAAATATGACAAACAGTTCATGGAGAAATTCATGAGCAGTATTGATCATGCATCGGAACCTATTAAGGAATGGAGGAGGGACCCTAATAAGCATAAGCATGAGGAAAAGGGCATATATGTAGTAAACTCTCTCGCAGGTCCTTATTGTCAAGTGATTTCCATGGTATGTAGACTACTTTCTTATATTAATAGGCAAAAATTCCCAAATCAATGGACTCCATTGATTGATGCTGCTTCGGAAGGATATATATTAGACTGGGGAAATATTTTGTCTGATAATTTAGCCACTCACATTTTGAATTTTAGGAAAAATCATACAGTTTCATAAAATGTAATTCCTCCTTTTTATATGAGTGCCTATGTTATGGTCGCTCTGTGCTACAATATGGATTTTGCCTCCATGGGATGGAAATGGACCTTAGCGAACCCAAATATGATTCATATATACCATAATATCCTCTGGGATTCCAAATACCAACCCCATTTCTATAAAATATACGAGGGTGTAATGTTGCATATTCATCAAATTATTTTTAATAAAAGAGCCCCTAGAATTTCCCCGAAAGCAGACTTTCTCAAGGTTGAGAATTGGTTTGGAAAAGGTTTATTTACCTAAATTCGGGTCTTAGGTAGTCTGGATAACCCACATGTTTTACCCCTTTATGTTCCTGACAAATTTCTAGCTTGTGAGATAGCCTACTAAACTCTAGGTAATGGAATTTCTAAAGTATTGAAAGAATATAATAAGAAAGTATGGCCTACCTTTACTTTTCATTGTGGTATGTATACACTAGAGAATTACAAACATACAACTATTGAGATGAACTCTATTCTAGAGTTAAAATTTCCTACTAGTCCTAACAAGTAGTATGATCCTCATGGAACTATCAAGAAGGTCACAACACAATCAAGTGTTAGGAAATTCTCTCATGAACCTGATCATTTTGATGATGTATATGAAAAAGCTTCCACCTATTCAATAGTTTCCAAACAGATTTCAGATCATCTAGCTCCATGGGAAATTAATCAATTTTCCCAACGCAGGGAAGAAAGACTATCTGTTTACCCTTGGATTCATTAAAACATTCACAGGAAAACACAACTCAAGAGATGGTTACACAGATTCCTTCTATGCAGGTTATTGATATCCCTTTTCCAAAAGATAGAGGGGCTTCTTCTTCCACTCTGACTGAGGGACAATTCCCAAGTTCTAAGATTGAAGAAATTTGGGAATAATGTAGCCATTTTTTGAAAGGAAATAAACCTGAGGTTTTAAAGTCTACCTCACTAGAAAAAGTCTTAGACGCTTCTGAAACTTCTGAGAAGACTTTGATTACAACAAGGACTACTGATCAACCTTTAGAGATTGAAGACATATAAATTATACTAGCATTTCTGAGCTCTGAGGTTGTATTAAGGGTTGAAGAGATTCCTCCCCTTGACATATTCTACAGACCTCAGCATAAGGCTGTAGTAAAAAGACAAAGAAAGAAAAGGAATATTGACCAATCCTAGGCCTTAGTCCCTGGAAATTCCTCTTTTGAAGTACTATGGAAAGGTTCATAGTCCACTCTTGTAGAGGAACTCAGAAGACTTACTCAATTCATAGGATCTTATACTTTTGTGACTATGGACAAAGCCACTGAGATACAACATATTTTGAAGGAAAAGGAGGACAAGATTATGTAGTTGGAACAAGGCCTTGAGAATGAGAAGAAAAAAATTTCCAATCAATGGAAAGAACATCTTGTTGAACTCCAAAATAATTTCAACGCCCTTAAGGTTCAACATGACTATGATTTGAAGATCCAAGATGCTCAAATTTAGGAATTACAATAGAGGATTGAACAGCTGAAGGTTAATACTGAAATTGAAGAATTCAGAAGAGAAGCGGGAGAATTAAATACTCTCCTTGCTCAACAACAGATCATACTTTGTCAAAAAATAGCAATCATTTTTTATTTTGTGTCACACAATCAGTTCATTGGTAGACCAATTATTGGATCTCAAGACATAATTTGATGACATTGTTGAAACTTTTGTAGGCTACATAACATGGCAAGACAGTACAGAAGGGAAATTAGCTTATCTCCAAAGGATAGAAGAACCGAATAAGGAAATAGTCTTTCGGGAATGGGAAATCTACCTCAAACATACAGAAATAGGAGTGTTCAATGCAAGGGACATCCCCAACGACCTCATTGAAGCCATCAATGATAATTTGTTTTAGGAAAATCTTATTTTAGACTGCCCTGAGGGATCTCTACTAGATATCAAATTATTGACCAAAACATGGCAGGAATTGTCCAAGAAGAAGTCCAAAAAAATTGAAAAGCTATCTAAGATTGACTTAGAATGCCATTAGCATTTCATAGTCAAGCCTCACAGTCAATGGCTAATGCTCAGATGTTTATTTAACACAACCACTCATATGCTGCCAGCACTCAAGGATGATATATTTACCAGTCAAATGAATATTAAGCCATGGTCTCCACCTAAATTGAAGCCTATAACATATATTTATGAACTGCGGCAGCATATGGGAGGGCAACATTCTTCATAGCCTTAGCGAAGTTGTTACAACAAAGTCTAAAATTGTCTTATTATTTTATTTTAAGCGTTGTTTGTTAAAACTGCTTTAGACTTTTATTCTTCTTTGATATATCTGTATTTCATTTGAAAACTATAAATCTATTTCATTTGAATGGAGAAGGGGTTCTGAATTTTGGAGAGAGTTTCTTTTTCACTACTATAACTTAAGTTATCTTAATAGAAAGTTGAACCACTACTGTTTTCTTATGAGCAGAGTTACAATATATCGGGTAATATTATCTGTCTGTTTTTCTTTTCTTAAGAGTTAAATGGTTATTTGATTACGTTTATCATATATGTGTTGCAAGAAATCATACATCTTTCACTATTGATACGTGTGATTGAAATTATATATTATATGCATAAACAACGAAATCTTATATGTGTAATGAATTCATCAACTAATTTAGTTAACTATTTAATTAAATTAGTTATCATTATTTGCTCTAACCTCATATTGGCTTGATAATCTATATTGGCATGTTGTATGTGAGATCCTTTTAAATCACATATATAGATAAGCTTTCCCGGGATAGATAGACATATAGATAGATAGTTAGTTAGTTTAAATACTCTTTATTCTCAGTTTAATTATATCATAAACCTCACATCTATATACTTCATCCATTTTCTTATTTTATATGAATGGAAACTAATCCGATAATTTCCAGTCAGAGCCACCATCCCAAACGGACAAGGATCTACTCTAAGTTCCTGAACGAATAGTTTTCCGTGATGTTGAGGTAGACATTTCGAGCCTTCAACACATACTTGTTAAGGTTATCCCCCTCTCTTTGCTCTACTTGAATAAGTTGACAAGGGTTAACCAAATATAGAAAACTGATTAGAGTAGGCGGTACTAGTTAAGAGTGCAAGCAGCATGATTCCACCATGACTCTCTCTAAAAGGAATGTATTTTCCATCAAGGTATCATTGACTAGAATAAATGAAAGATCCACATAAAGAGAGGGAGTAGAAAAATAACCAAGTGTTGATAGTTGTACAAGTTCCTCGTAGATTTCACCTTGCTTGTCTCAAGAAGCCAAACATGTTTTTATGCAGAAAACTAACCTACGGGTACGAAAGAAAACAACAAAGGAAAGAAGCAAGGGAAATCAAAACAAAGTAAGCAAATCAAGAAACAAATAAGAAAGAAACACTACTACTACTTCTAAGCTAACCAGAGCATAAGCCAACTCACATGAAGTGATACTTCCAATGCAGCCATCAGTGCATTGGATGGCCCATATAGATGAGAGCATCATTGACAAGAAAGATATGCAAGAAAACCAACAAACAAGAAATATACAACAATGTAAACCAAAACGTTTGAAGCTTGTATGAACCCATAGAAATGAAAATGAAAAGCACATGGAAGGCACTCAGTGGATGTATCATGGTGTCCTGTTACATTGCCCATGAAAGACAAGCATGTACACACCTTCTAACTTGAAATACTAGCAAACATAAATAAAGAAGAAAACTTGTGTTTCACAAAAGTTCTTGCTACGTATGACTCCTCCAATGCATAGGTTATAGGATCATGTGATTCCGATGGAGGATGTCAAAACTATGAAATAGATTGATTTTCAATGTAAAAAACAAAGTGATGAGGAGCCTGGAAAAGTTCAACATATATAAGATCAGAAGTGGAACTAACCTCAAGGATATGAGAACCTAACATAACCATAATCTTGGGCGGAAGTGTCTGAAAAACTTGAGGGGTTTGCACTTCATAAAAATTTGGACCATCAAAGACCAACGGCTTAGAAAGATCAACAACGGGAAAATAAGAATCATGATTGAATGAATGAATGAAAAGATCACAACACCCCTGATCAAAAAACTCGAGATGATGGATAGTGGTATCCTCATGATCTGACGAATCAAAAAGGGGGGATGATGAAAAACGAGAAATTTCACCCTATGTGTTTTGGAAAGGTAAGATGAGAGATTGGGTGGATCAAGGAATATAGATTTATTCTCTCCGTAGTGAAATGAAAGACTAACATCCAACATGTTCAGTGAATGATCAGAAGTTGAAAAATATGGAAATGAATTTTCACAAGATGGAACATAAAGGATAGAACCATGAAAGATGTCAAGATAAAGAGGACAAGGTGTAGACAAAAGGAGGTCATCCTTCACCGCAGATTCTTGTTTAGACTCCCATACATAATCATCAAAAATAATAGCGCATGTTGGTCATTTAGTACCAACTCCGTCCAAAACTTTATCCTTCTGAACATCACATGTGAGATCTGAGACGGATGAAAAAAACACATCAAAATCCAGAGGATCAAAGGAAATATAGGACGGAGACTCATGAGATGAGACCACATGAAAACCATCGGGCTTGCAGTCCAAATCTGCATAGAAATCTTGAGCAAGTGTGGTAGGAGGAGATGGTGATAGATCAGTAGGTGGATTCTCAACTTCTCCCACCTCAACCTACGGAGCTAGAGATAATTGATGACAAAGGGACGAAGGGTCACTTGGGGCAACAACCTTTTCCATCTCAGATTTAGAATCTCTAACACCAAGGTATGTTGGGAGAAGCTTGAAAGAATCTAACTCATGTGGATTCTCATAAATGTGAAAAAGATATTGAAATCATTCCTCCAAAAATTTCCAGTCAACTTCAACTTCAGTAAATTCATAACATTAATGAAGAAAGCGATTGTGAAAATGCTCAAGAGATTCATGAGGATATTTTCACATTTTTTTATATTAAATTCTTTACAGTCATAAAGAACAAAAGCATCACATAATTCTATGAACACGTGATTAAAAGAGTGTATAGAGGTTGTGGGAAATGTATGACACCATTGCTTAGTGCACCCTTTGAATGTGAAAGCGAACAACCCATAGGCAATGTCATCTGAGGGGAAATCATGCCTATAACAGAAGCCAGCAAAGGTAACTGTGTGCCTGAACATGGGTGTTCCATTGTCACCATTGAATGTATATTTTTAAAAGTCATCTATAATGCTAACAGGCACATCGAAATCAGTAAAGCTAGAGAAACATGTCGGGGTTGTGATTTGGACAGAAGTCATGAAATATGTGCAGAAATTCAAAACAGACTTCAAGGGCTCTACTTTTCATCTGGCCCTCCTTCTAGCACCAGAAATTTTGACGATGTTGGACCTGCCAATGTTCGGGGGATCTCTCCTATAAGAAGTCCCAACTAGACCTCAAACCATTTGGAGTAGGAGTCCCAATAGTGGGTGGTAGTGTAATGCCTTAACTGTGGTAGCACGCAAAGATAAGTAAGATAACGTTGGGTGAGAGAAAGTGTGTGATCCTACAGAAAGTCAATTGTGATGCATGACACACGGAGGGGAAAAGGAAGAGCGCCCCTTAGAAGCATGTAATAGTACACAGCTTGAAAGGAACAAACAAGCGGAATGACATCACAAGCTAAAATGTGGAATAGTCCACAAATTAAAGTGACGGTTAATCCAACAACACACATTCAACGAGATTCTTACAATTGCATACAAAGTAGCTCATAAGAAAATGTGTAAGTTAAACAACATACATTTATAAAGAAACCAAAAATGTCCAACTACAATAACAACATATGCATGAAAGCGTGTTGGCTATGTTATTATTATTATTATAAGTGAAAGTTCCATCCATACATACACCATTGACGACCACTAGCCCCAATAGTGGAACATTATAGTCTACTCCTCCAAAGAAGTATACTCACTCTACACTGTGAAGAGACCAAGGCTTGTCACAATACTCCCAAGCCTTTTATAAGCCTAAGCCTAGCCAAAATCTTGGCTCCTAAAGGCCCATTCTATGAATTATGAGGTTCTATTTATAACAAAGGGTGGGGTGACCCTTGACATTCCCCTTTGTGACTCTTTAACTACCCTCATGACTCTTAAAGTTCTTTACAAATAACTCATTACATAACATGATGACCTTTGACATTCCACTAATGACACTTGGAATTTCACTTACAACACATTTACAAAAAATATTACATTTTCCACATGTACCCATGTAAGACAAAATAGGCTAGAGACATCCTAACAATACAAAACACTATGACTTTGAAGTTTGGGGAAATACCAACTCAACAACCTCCAATCAGTGATTCTTGGTCACATATTGATGCCAAGCTTTGTATTGCATGATGATGTCCCCAAACTGCTTGATGGTGTCCTTTTGATAGTGGACTCTTGCCTCCATAACATTCGGGTATATGGTCTTGGAACCTATGTACAAAATGTTATGAAGCATGTGCAACATGGTGTTGACCATGACGGGACCACCAATGTACTTCTCCATGTTATGTCCGCTCAACTGCAAGTCTTACCTAGTGACCTCTCGTCTTAGCTACTCCATGTACTCATCGATTTCCAGCTAGACTTGGTTCTTTGGTCTAGCCTTGGTGAGGGAACTGATTGATGGGATCCTGTGCATTCTCACCATGACATTGAAATTGTTGTACAACCGTGCATATGTGGCCTATATGCTACTAATAATTGGGGCGAGTTGGTCATATTTGTGGATCAACATCCAAACTTTTTCTTTCTCCAATTCTGACTGTGGCTTCATCTTCTTGGCTAAGTGAAGTGGGGCCCCATTGTATTGCATTTTCCACTCTTTCACATGGGTGATGAAAGCATGTACTTTCTTGAGAGCTTGAACAAACTATTTTCTCCACTCTTGTAGTCCATGCACATGGACAACTACTTTATGCACAGTGACAAATTTGTCATAGAGCTTCCACATGGTAGTCTCAAGTGTTGATACTTCCGCAAGTATCGCTTTCCTCATATTCCCCATTGTGAAAACTGTACTCTGTTCTCTATGTTGTTCTGCCTCTTGCTTGGAAGCCTACAAGTTGTTTGCCAGTTTTTCATTCTCAGCCAACAAGAACTTACCATTTGAGCTTGTTGCTCTTGCATAGGCCAAGCTGGCATCAATAACAAAAGCCAGATGTTTCCTTGTGTCTAACACTATCACCCTTTCCTTCATGAATGTTGGTGATGCATGATCATCTGGAAAGTGCTTCCTTCGTGCTTGTACAATCTTCTTTTGCAACTTGTCAAATGATAGATTGTACACATCCATGACTGGATCACTATAAATAAGAACAACCTCTTCATGCTCACTCAGGACTAGTTCTAACATTGGAGGTTGTGGAGACTAAGAGATGACCTCCGACACTCTCAGAATAAGGTTAGTTTCTCCATTCTATGGCTCTTTCCCAAGTCCATGTCTGTCACTTCAATAAATTGCTCAATCTACTAAGAAATTTCCTGATCCTACATCTGTTCACCATCTTCCTCAACTGTTGGATGTTCTAACTTTTCAACCTATATGGGTATTGTTTGCTATGTCATCGTGCCTTTCCTTTTCTCTTCTTCCTTCTTCTTCTTCTCTTCCCGTTATTTCCTCCTGAGCTCCTGTCCTTCCTTCGGTTCTTGTTGTTGGCTTAATGGGGCCTAACCCGGGTTCAGAAATGTTTAGCCAAACAAATCCCAACACTACCTGTTATAGACATTTTTGGGCACTACAACCCCAAGCATAAAATGTCCATAAACCAAGGGATCTTAAGTCCCTAAAAGTGTTGTTCCAACCCCTAAAGGAACAAGGTCAACTGATTACAGCTTCTCCAAGAAGTTCTCCATGAAAAACTACTCAAAACTGGTCAAAACAGGATCATTTCACCTGCTCCATAGGCAAAGTGCGTTGCATCTCACCTAAGTACACTCAGTGGGTGCGTTTCATTTCAAAAAGCCCTTCTATGGGGTGCGATGGGTGAGAAGAGACAAATGGCAGTGTCAATCCGTGAGGTGGAGAAGCATGGAATCTTCTAGAAACTTCTCCTGTGACACTTGCCTCTCTGAATTCGACCAAGGATGAGTAAGAGATCATCAATCTCCAAGTGGAAGCAAGGACTATCAAAGGGAAGACACTATTCAAATCACAAGCTGACTCATCTCCCTTACAGATATCCATATATGGATCCCTCATCCCAGAGATCCAGAGGCTGGAATTTTGCATCTTGTAAGGAATTGTTGTTGGTTTCTTGAGGCAACATCATAGTGTTGGGTGATCTAAGCTTTGCATGAGGTGAAGAAGGGCTTACTTGCTGAGATGATGATGCTGGGTCAGAACAACTGGTTGTAACTCTCTTGGCTCTTTCTTGATTATCAATAAAGCTATTCAAGTTTTCCTCCATACTCTTGTGTAATCTATGTTTTGTGCATTTGTATGGTCAATTTATATCTAATCCTAGATTGTTTATGATAATAGATCCATGTTCTCGTATAGTGTTATGCTGCTTTGATTCTACAGGAACTCTGTGGAGCTGGGTATACAAGGAAGTAAGTAGCAAAGGACTATTAGAAGAGAGAGGAATCGAGCAAGGAACCAAGCGCAAGACAGAGGTTGGTCTCCTTTGTTCTTCTCTCATCTATCTTTCATAAAGGAAAACGAAAGTAGTTTTACTTTGTTTGTTTCTAAGGTAGCTACCACACCTTAGTGGGACTAGCAGTTCTGCATAGACACTTTTCCCTATAACAAAATGGCGACTCCACTAGGGAGCAACTAGGTTGTTTGTCTATCTACATTTTTTTACATTATAAACTTACAGACGGAGCCTGAAGTCGAGCCAGGTAGCTTTCGAACTGCATTTGCTATGCAAATGCAAAGTAGATAAATGCTGCTTCAGTCAATCTCCGGGTTTTGTTTATGAATTAAACAACTGATTTACAAACTCTCTAATTGCCCTTGTGGTGGCTTTAGTAACCTCCTTAGATCTACCACTGTTGTTGATTTACTGATTACCACTTGCTCGGCCAAAATCCCTAAACTGAACTGCAAATTGTGACCCGGAACCCAAGCAAAGTCTCGTTTCTGGTCCAGCGCACTGTCTCTTCTGTGAATCTCAAATTCAGCGCACTTCCCGAGTGTAGAAGGTGCGTTGCATTTCAGTTTCACTGTGTTACAGGTGCGCTGATCAGACAAGGCATTGTTCCTAAATTTTGGTTTCTGTGTTCATTCTTTTCAGTTCTATTCATGAGTTTTGCTGCCTGTAGTCAGTACACCTCTATTTGAAACCCCTTTCCTTGCTGTTATTCCGCCTCCATTGTGCAAAGAACTGTAAATGTTTTTGTGTATTTGTTGAGTCATTTTCAGTTCTCCTTTGCAAAAAAGTAACGTAATTGTACTGTCGTTTCTTGATTTGAAAGTGTCGCAAGTGTCGTTTTCAGTCATAGAAGAGAATCTGATTGCTCTTGATAGTCGATTACCCTGTTACTATTGTATTTGATCTGAATTAGTAGTCTTCCTAGTGTCGAAAGCAAGTTTTCATTTCGAAATCGCAAAGTGTTGTCATTGTCTTCATTTTGATTTCGAAAACAAGCTTGTTAGTAATTGTCGCTTTGAAAACAATTCAGATTTGCGCATTAGCTTTCTTTTTATCATTAACATATTAAGAAGGTTGAAAAAAAATACATGCATGTGCATTTGCATTTAGACTGTTTGATTGGTTTGATTTAGGACAATGCATATAGTGTGTGCTCTTTGCTCTTTGTTGAAAGAATATTGTCTCTCTTTCCTTAGTAGCTAGGATTTTCATTGCACAAAGAAGATAAAAAGAATGTTTATCATCTTAGATTGCATTTAGGAATTGTATATATACATCACGCGGTGAACCTGAAAGGCAAATTTCTTAAGCAAGATCAACTTAAAATAAATTTAATGAATCTAACAACACATTGGAACCTATTGCACAACATCTAGAAGTCTAGGCTAGAGACGTATTCTGGCGTCGTAAAGCCTGGTAACTGTTGTTCTCACTGTTGGTTGGGTGATTCCTCCACTTTGAGACGATAAGTGCCAGTACGGACTTGTGCTCCCACGTACCATCGAGTATATTTTGGGAGACCACAATAGGCTTAATCCTTTATCCATAGGAAGCCGTGTCTGTCGCCCTATTGATCGCAATGCACTGAACACAGCATTCGAGAAGATTGACTGACGTACCGTAAAAATTATTCTGCAATTTTGCGATTGGTTTGGTAATCCCTCTACCTAAATTTCCAGAGCAGTCCCTTTCGTTCCTTTTCAGACTCCTTAATGGAAAAGGTCCATTTGATCACTTGTCACTTCAGGCTCATTAAAAATCAAAGGCGACTAGAGTCATCTTTTATTTTTTCTCGACTCTTTAAAATTGAAAAAACAATTTGTGTCAAAGAGTCTAAAAATTTATTTTAAACGGAATAATCATCACCTTTCCCACGTTGGTCTTAGGTTGAAGAAAATGGAGTCCACCAACCAAGGAATTCCCCTTGGAGGAAATCCTAGTCCCTTCTCCTCTTGGGGAGATGTTGGTGCACCCCATATGGCCACATTGTCGCTTCCAGGATTGACGATTGGCTTGCCCATATGGCTCTTCTCAACCTCTGTCGTTCAGAACACCGCAATTCCTGAATAATCGAGTCAGCAACTAGACGATTCCAGAGTTACCCCCCAACCCTTTGCTTCCTCCAATTCTTCCTCTCCTCCTTCCTCTTCACTTGATGAGGCTGGGAAAGCCAAAAATCAAGTATCAGAGAAGAAGAAGGAAAAGAAGAAGAAAGAGAAGAAGAAGAAGGAGCCAAAGGCGAAAAAGGGAAACCAAGCGTCGTCTAGCGAAAATCCACACACTTCACCGACCAGGACTAAATCTCCATGTCTCATTTGCAAAGGAGACCACTATCATAGAGATTGTCCCTGCATCCCTCGGATCTTAAGGGACTGGTCTCCTCGTTTGCACAACCCGGTGTCATCAACCTCTGATGATCATGTTGAAAGCACACCATCAACTAGTGAAAGTGAAGCCCCAGGACAAAAAGGAAAATATAGATTTCCTTGTAAACTATGTGAAGGCGATCATGCCGTCCACCGTTGTCCCTTCTTAGATGAGGCTAAAAGAGTTTTGGATGATCATCCGGTTTCACCATTACGACTCCCTCCTGGATATAAAAAACTCTTGCCGAGTCCGCCACTAGTTGAAAATATGGCTGACCCGCCCAGGTGGTCGGCCGAAGCGTCTATCATTGAAGATAAACCATCTGAACCCATACCAGACGAAAGTCAAAAGGTCGAGGCGGCAGTTGACCCAGTCTTGCCTTCAGAGGTTCCATCTTCAGATGATACAGTCACCGAAAGAGAACAAGGATGACACCGTCCAAATTCTTTTCGTAAGCACAGACTCCGATGAACATGGGGGCAATTTACCCATTCCTTTACCGTAGGAAGGAAGTTCATCAGAGTCATACCCGGCCATATATTCGGTCCCACCTCCAAGCAACCTAGTTGTTTCCTTCGACTGGAATCAACTAGGAAGACCCCGTTTACCGGCTAGTGTACCATTCCGAATCATTGCTCAAATATATAGAATGGTTATGGCCGGTACCATCATAGATGAAGGGGCTTTTGTGAGTATCCTTTCCTCGACTGCTTGGAAAGAGCTTGGTTCGCCATCGCTTTTGCCTGAGATGAGAAATCTAACAGGCTTTGACAAAGGAACCAGTCGGCCGTTAGGGATCCTTCCCAATGTGCCCATAACATTGAGAGGGAAAACCGTTCAAATGAACGTAATGGTAGTCCAAGGACCTCTGGATTACAATCTACTCCTTGGACGAGACTATATTTATTGCATGGGAGCAATTGTCTCCTCACTCTTTAGAGTAATGTGTTTTCCGCACAAAGGAAGAGTGGTCAAGCTCGTAGACCAGCTTTCATTTCCTGGATCACACATAGCAAATAGTCATATACCAACCTTGAATGTTCTTTTCACGCAAGGAATGTCTCATCAATCCCCAGTCCGTCCACCTGATGAGTGCGAGTGATTCGGGGGACATGACTGAAACCCAGGGGGCATGCACCCTGGTCTGCTTCGGCAAGAAAACTTCGGGTATAGGGTAGGTTTCCGCGAGAGATATATGACTAGTCTGTACTCCCGTCCGTGATTGGAAAAGGGGGTTAGA
The DNA here is from genome assembly GCA_031772625.1 of Pinus tabuliformis. Classification (NCBI taxonomy): domain Eukaryota; kingdom Viridiplantae; phylum Streptophyta; class Pinopsida; order Pinales; family Pinaceae; genus Pinus; species Pinus tabuliformis. The sequence continues at coordinate 189,301,515 of CM062810.1, read as the reverse complement.
CTGGAATAAGATTCCCTCGTCAAAGTTATGTGAGTGGAGGCGTCTGCACCGCTCACCTTTGTCTATTTCGGTAGACATCGCCGAAGAAGTGTTTTGTTTGCGGTGTGAATAGAACAATCTTTGGTAACCTGAAAGAGGTAGACCTTTCCTGATAAAACAAATGTTTTGTCTGAGATTTGAAGGGTGACCTTGAAACTCTGTTTTATACCTGGGGGCATGCAAACCTTTTGGCGTGCAAGCGAAGAGCGATCATTTATCTGTTTTTCTTGGATTGGTCGTTTCCTAACTTGCATAAAGAAAGGATGTGGGGCAAAGATTTGAAAAATTGCCATTTTTAAATGAGACATTCTTATTATACGACTGGATTAATCGAGAAGTTTTAGCACATAGTTCAAGCTCGTTAAAAAATAAACATAAGTCATGAGCAAATGTTTCCCCATTGTTTAAGCTCAATAAAAAATGAACCAATTTCCGGTAAATAACCATCGTGAATGTAGTACTTCAGCCTTTAAAGCCTTGGTCGTGTTCTCACCATCACCTCCACTCCGTATTGGCCGATCATTCACCTCCATTTGATTGTTTACCCCTTTTGAGGAATAGCTGCGAAGAGTGATCCTGTTAGCCATCCTTGTAACACTACCGTGATTGGAAATTTCCAAACCTTACCTGGAATCAGTTGCTACCAAATTTTATCACTCGTTCCTCAAAGACGAGTCTCCTTTAAGCTCTTTTCAACTAACTCGTAAAATATGAAAATATTTCCGAGCCATTGGCCTCTCCAGCTCGTTAAAGTGACCGGAAGTGCTATCCCTCCTTTAGATTTTAATCTTTTTGGACCTGAGGGATTATTACAGAAAAAGATTGAGCGCTTGTTTTGTTCGGCTCGTTAAAAGTATCGAAAATTCATCCCTTCTGTATTGTTTTATACTTTTTCGGACTTAAGGGATTAGATGACGAAAAAGGATTTTTGGAGTTTCCTTTACGTTCCTTTTCAGACTCTCTAAAATTGAAAAGGACCGAGTTATCTTTGTCGTTAAACTCGTTAAAACCTGATAGCGACAAGCTTGTCTATAGACGAAAACAAGTTTCAGTATCGCTAGGCTCGTTAAAACATAGCGATGGGTTTGCCCGAAGGGCAAATTATAGAACAAGCATATGTTATCCTCCTCAATCTTGACAAAAATAAAGAGGTACTGGTCAGCAATGACTGGGGAAAAATTGGGAAGAAAACTTGAAAAACCTTTGTTGGTAGCAAGTCGCTCTTGAACATGACACTTTCACTCCGCATCCAAGTCGGGTTGGGTTGTTTCATTCACCGGTCACATCACCATGGTCACATCACACCATCCAAATTTGGGGTTAATGCTACCAATCCATCATGTCAGTGTCGCTGATATGTTCAAGAGAAGTCACTCAGAGAATTCACCTTTGTCTCACCCGCTGCAATACATTTACGCTCCATTCTTTCATGACCGCCACCCTGAACCTTATATCACCAGACCATTTTCACCTCCATTAACATCATTTGCTCCGTTCCATGTCATTGATGTGGGATTAATTAAGGCCCTCCTATGACGGATCGCTTCTTGTCGACATCAACTCATTATCCAAGAAGTCGATCTAGGAACACCCATCTCAGTACTTTGAAGCTTGCATGCCTCAATGGCAAGTTTCTCACTTCCGGCCACAGGTTTACATCAATGGCCTTCGACCAAAAGATTTTGCGTGGTGTTCGACGCCAAGTCCTTTATTCACACCACGTGAATTATACTGCAGTACCTTGAGGGTCATTATCATTATCGGTGATTCCTCTCGCACCTGTTAACAGCTTACATCATTGGCTGGTAATCAGGCGATGTCTTTCCATGTTCGACTCCAGAACATCTCTCACATGGATCGACTTGTACTTCGAGTGAAGATCGAACGAGATTGAAGACCCCGGATCTAGTTTCATCCATCTGGGCTGCGATATATATTCAGGAAAATAAAGACATCAAATGTACATCATTGCTGCACAGATAATCATCCAATCAAAGGGATGATGGCTCTACCAGAATCATCAGTCTACACTCAGACGATTGCCTGTCCTATGTACATGAAAATGAATTTATAAAGCTGAGCATGGGAATGCCTGCCTCAGCTAGATCATGAAAATATTATGAAGATAATGTATTGTATTGTATCTTATTACAGGTCTCCTTCCAGCTTGAAAGAACTTCGGATCCTCATGATAAAGCATTTCACCTAACATCAAAAAAGATTAACGAGCTCATGCTTTAGGGGGCAACTGTTATAGACATTTTTGGGCACTACAACCCCAAGCATAAAATGTCCATACTCCAAGGGCTCCTAAGTCCCTAAAAGTGTTGTTCCAACCCCTAAAGGAACAAAGTCAACTGATTACAGCTTCTCCCAGAAGTTCTCCATGAAAAACTACTCAGAGCTGGTCAAAACAGGATCATTTCACCTGCTCCATAGGCAAAGTGTGTTGCATCTCACCTAATTACACTCAGTGGGTGCGTTGCATTTCAAAAAGCCCTTCTATGGGGTGCGATGGGCGAGAAGAGACAAATGGCAGTGTCAATCCACGAGGTGGAGAAGCATGGAATCTTCCAGAAACTTCTCCTGTGACACTTGCCTCTCTGAATTCAACCAAGGATGAGTAAGAGATCATCAATCTCCAAGTGGAAGCAAGGACTATCAGAGGGAAGACACTAATCAAATCACAAGTTGACTCATCTCCCTTACAGATATCTATATATGGATCCCTCATCCCAGAGATCCAGAGGCTGGAATTTTGCATCTTGTAAGGAATTGTTGTTGATTTCTTGAGGCAACATCATAGTGTTGGGTGATCTAAGCTTTGCATGAGGTGAAGAAGGGCTTACCTGCTGAGAGGATGATGCTGGGTCAGAACAACTGGTTGTAACTCTCTTGGCTCTTTCTTGATTATCAATAAATCTATTCAAGTTTTCCTCCATACTCTTGTGTAATCTATGTTTTGTGCATTTGTATGGTCAATTTATATATGATCCTAGATTTTTTATGATAATAGATCCATGTTCTTGTATAGTGTTATTCTGCTTTGATTCTACAGGTACTCTGTGGAGCTGGGTATACAAGGAAGTAAGTAGCAAAGGACTATCAGAAGAGAGAGGAATCGAGCAAGGAACCAAGCGCAAGACAGAGGTTGGTCTCCTTTGTTCTTCTCTCATCTATCTTTCATAAATGAAAATGAAAGTAGTTTTACTTTGTTTGTTTCTAAGGTAGCTACCACACCTTAGTGGGATTAGCAGTTCTGCATAGACACTTTTCCCTGTAACACTACCGGCCCTTTCAGCAACAGTCTGCGGAGCACGGACTGAAGTCTCACCCGAGGTAGTATGGGAGGGTGCTAGAACCAGGTTTCTGCACCTTAGGGATGTCTTGATGTGGTCTGGGGTTGTGCAGAGAAATCCTACGTGCAGCGTTGCTTTCGCACAACTATCTTTTCAGAGTAACTACCTTAGTCAAGCGTGAATGCAACTTACCCATTCTTGTGCTTATTATTATTATAGATCTTTGGCTATTTACGAAGTTACTGCACTTCCAGTTATTATTCAACTTAAACAAATATGCGCATAATCTTAAATTAGGAACAGTTGCATAAACCAGAATCGAGAACATATACACAATAATTCAGAAACACTTGACTTTATTAGGCTTTTGTTCAGTACAATCCAATTCTACCCTATGCACTCAGCTGCAGGTGTCCGCACACACAGCTACGGACTCTACCAAGCCTCTGCGCACACAGCTGCAAAGCCTACTCTAACTACGACCAACCACGACCAGGACTTACAGACTCAGAGCACTCTTGCTTTTACAAACCCATACACCTCAGATCTTAATCCAAGCTACTAAAAATTGCCTTCTAAGCCTAGAGCCTTGCTCTATTTATACATTCCCATGGTCCATCAACCATGGGTTGGCCAACTCACTTTCTATTATCTTACATTTTTCTCAGGCGGAAAACCCTTTGACTTGACTCATTACACTTCGCGCTCCGCGCACTTCGCGGAGCCTTTACCATACTTTTTACCCAAAATTGCGGGCTTTAAGCCCCAAAGCTCTTACGCGGGGGACCCGCTGCCCAACAGGCCCCCAACACAATCATCGTGACTCATCCTGAGTCACTCGGTTGGTGCGGTGATCTTGGCTCGGAGTCCATCCAACAACGTTCGCACTGTGCTGATATCTGCCACACATTCTTCCGTTGTCTGCTGTATCACTTGTGCACAGCTTTCTGATGCATTATCGGAGGCACCTTCCTACCCTAGGGAATATGTATCCTGCAGTTGAGTCAGCTTCCCCTCAATCGTAGTGGTGATCATGAATGCTTCCTCTAGCAATGGTAGAATGCGTGCTTTAAGCTTAGTTTCTCTCTGGCGCGCGGCATCCACCTATTCCTTCATGGCTTGGGCCTCCCTCATCTTGGCTAGATGCTGAGTGAGGGCAACCGTGTGCACAGTCCCCCAGACATTGTCATAAGCTGGTTGTAACACCCGTACTTTTGTTTCTACATGCTACAACGTTGGGTCTTCTTGTAGTGATGTGAGTGTAAGAAGGGATTGATCCAACAATCCCGTGAAATCCTGTATAGTGCGCTCTATCACTGCCAATCCTGCTTGAAGGGCGCAACGGCGCTACTCTCTGACTTCTAGTGGTGTAGGGGGCTACGCTTTCAGCCTTAGCTCCACGATCTGCAAGTTCAATTCCCACTGAGCTTTGGCAGCCTCCTCTTGGGCCTTACGAAATCCTGTGGCCATGTGATGAATCTTTTTGGCTGCTGGGAGTTCTGCTGACATAACTAGCTCTGGTATACTACTATAGACCTCTGCCATGGCCTGTTCCACTTCTTGGTTGCATGCAATCAAGTCATCGCACTGTAGACTGACCTGGTCCAGATTTCCCTTTTGCTCCATCAAGACCTGGAGGGTGTGGCCTTCCCTGGTGCGGAGCTCAGCGGTTACCCCATCTTGCAACTGGTATAGGGTCTCTCTGGGAAGGGCGGCCAAATTCAACCTCCAACTCCTCATGTTACCTTTGGCTTCTACTATGACAATGCCTGCTGGTAACACTAAAGTGTTCATTGTGTGGGCGTGCACCATCTGCTCAGCTACTGATGTATCGTCTGCTAGGTTCGGTATCATCCCTCCTAGGGGTCGCACCTGTAATGCATGTAGTTGCACTCTGAGCACCCCCAACACAGTTGTCTACTCTGTCATCAATTCTTCTAGGGCATCCTTATCAATAAGGGTTCCTCCCACGGACTCTGTTGCCTTCATCCTTTTTCGTGCAGAAGGTTGCTCCTGGTCATGCGGCCTCTTGAGTTGGGTCACACTTGTTGTAAGGTTCGTGCATTCTTGTGTCTCCACCTCCTCCTATATTCAGCTCTGTGGGAATTTCTTGGCCTTCCTCGGCCTCTTCAGCAGCTGCGAGTGTGGTCTGTGTCATTTGCTCTAGCGTGGCTGCCTCAGCCGTCGTCTGCAACATGGTCGCTTCCTATTCTTGATGCTTTCTTTCTGCTAGCTTCGCGAGGTGCTTCTTGGTCTCCTTCTTCTATTGTGACACAATTTTTTCTAATTTTTCCAAGTCTAGGGCGCACCACTCTGGAGACCATGATGCCATTACTTCGAAGATTGCATCATCTGTAGCAATAAACGACAGCTTTTCCCATGCTTGGGCTGGATCCTTGCACGCCCGGATATACAAGTTATGCATATCTGCCTTGAATTCCACCACACTCTGTAAAGTGTTATATACTATTGGGGACAGGCATGGCCTACGGTTGATCCATGTTTGTAAACTTGCCTCTACAAATGTCCAAAATACCTTTATCTTTCGGATCCTTGCCACGTCTGTGGTCGCCCAGAGCGAGGTATACCTCGTGGCCTCGGGTATGTGTTGTTCCACGGCGGGAAACTGGCTATCTACCAGCAACTCCCCGGCAATCAACAAGATGGATAAGAGCACCCATGCATAGTGGAAGGTCTTACCCTGGTCCTGTGCTTCCCTGCAGTTCGTCAAAAATTCATCACACAGAAATTGCGCCCAATTGAACTGGACCCCTTCTGCACACTGCTCTACCAACACAATTACAGATGTTGGTACTTCATCTGCATGGCATTTCCTCATGAGCTTGCTGGCCAGCAACTGGGTGGAAATGCGCACCCCTCAATCTTTGATACTTGTGATTATGTAACCTCGCTTCCTTTTCTCTAGCTTATATTTGGCCTTCATAGCTTCTGCAAGGCCCAAGTCACTACTCTTTCTGGCTATGTCTGCAGGATTGCTTCCTTTAATCGGTAGCCATGAGATTTGGTGAATTAAGTCAACCATGATGGGAATCAGCTCTTCCAGCCATAGATACCCATCATGTACCAAACACAATAGCTACTGGATGACAAAGATAGTGATAGGCGTGTGGTGGTAGTGGGGTATCCACCGCAGATATAGTAACCTTGCCTTCTCCACACCTCGCAACCATTTCTGCTGTCGTAGTTTTTCTGTGGCCAACTGTGGGAATTTCTCACTATCCGCCAGGTCCCAGTCTTCAAATTTTATATTTGGTACCTGTCCCAGCGGTGGTCCGTCAAACCTGATATCATCTGGAAGAAGCGGAGTTTGGAGCGCACTCTTCAAGGCATCCAGGTCCTTTGGTATCTTCGTTGTTCCTTTCCATGGGGACATGTAGGAGGGTAATGCTATCGCTGAAGATGCTTTGGAGATATTTTCCTCCTCATCATCCTGTGCCTCTATTTGAGCTATTAGGTCTTGCAGATCTTCCTCCTCCTCTTCTGTCTCAATAGTGACGGCTTTACCTTTTTGGCCAACAAGATTTTACTAACTCTTGGGTGCCGTGGTGATACCTAGATGGGCCCCATCAACTGTTTGTTCTTCTACGGTTGCGGTGTATGTGGGGACTTCGGGACCTCTGGTGCACTTGTTGCCTCGCCGGCCTCCTCCTGGGTCACCCGGGGTTCTTGGCTACCTTCCATAATTTGTACTCTGGTTCTTGACATTGTGTTTGTACTAGACTCGGTTAGTTGCATAGTTACGGGTGGCAAGGTAGCTTGGAACTCACTGCTCTGTTCTACCTCAATTCTTAACAACCCTAAAGCTACTTGAAAACTATCCTGTGGAATTTTATAGTAACAACCAGATTTGAATTCAACCCTTCCCTCCATTTTTGAGTCCTTAGTACTTGCTTGGCGGCAGATCTCCCCGAATCTAGCTCGTAATTCATGTCTTAATGGTCCACTGCCCGCTCCTTTCTGCATTAAATTAGCCTTCTTGTCATGAATAGTGTCATCAATGGTCATCCCCGAACCTCTGCACGCAGCAGCGCCTCCTCTTAAGCGCGTGTTACACAAAAAAATGTCACCATGACTATTTGCAGTTAGTATGGCTCCATCCACTGTCATACTATCCTCCTTGGCAAGTCTCATGCCTCTGCTCTTCATGTCAAACTCCAAAAAGAAGAGAAAAGTCATTTAAAGTCAATTATCTCTGGTACGCAGTTTTCTCTTAGCCTTACCTGCGTGTACGCAACCCAAGTTCACAATACCTGCGTACTTGTACGCTCTGTATGTAAAGGGGTGGGTGCGTACCCCTGTAAAGGTCAAAAGGCGCGAGTTTCATCTTAGAAAAGTTACTTGTGGTCATTTCTAGAGCATTCTAGAAGCTTGTTTGACGTGTATGAAGCGCCTCCAGATGGTTCATGTACCCAAAGAAAGAGGAACTTATCCCATGAAGAGGGGAGCCTATCCCATTGAAAGAGGGGCTTATCCCATCCATGGTGGAGCTAATTAACTTCCTCTAGAACACTATAAATACAGGCATTGGGCCAGAGGGAGGGAGGTTGAAAGCCGAACATTCCTAAGGGTAGATGCTGCTGGAATTAGGACTTCCTTGTGAGAGATTGTGAGGAGAGATTACCATCTTTACTTGTTTCCATTGGGAGGTGGGTGAGCTGATCAGAGTAAAGGAGGACTCTTGTGGACCCTGGGAGGAGCTTGCAGAACACCAAGGCTTAGGTTGTAATGGTTCCTTTTGTTACCTTTAATACAAATTAGTCCATTCTCCTCAATAACTTGTTATTTATGAGTTGTTTCATATACTCCTTGGTCTATATGTTGAATATGCTTTGTTTTATGTTATAATCAAGTGCTATTTAATGGTTTGACTGTTGGTGAATGCAGGTTTCGAAGAGAAGGAGGAGCTCATCCGGATCAACGAAGCTGGACTACTACAACAACGTTTGGTTAAAGGTAAGAGCTAAACACTTGATTTCTCATATTGTAATGCATATTTAGAGAAGGATTGTTCTTTTTTGTCTTGTTTGTCATTAGAAAGTCTTAGACTTCTAGGAAGGTTGGTTGTGTCCACACTATTGACTTTTTCCGCGTGACAAAATGGCGACTCCGCTGGGGACTCCATTGATGTGAATGATTTTTCCTTTGTGTGAAACTTTGATTTGAGAAAAGTCGTTTGTTTTCTGGTTTTTGGCTGTTTGACTGTGCATTTGGGTGGGATAGCTTAGGGTTAAATTAGATTTTAGTTTTTCTTGGTTTTGCTAGAAGTACGCAGCCTCTGCGTTGAGCACAGTGCGTACCTGTACGCACTGCAGCTTTGTACACAGAGCGTACACGCACCTGTGCAAATAGGCTGCCTGCGTACCCCTGTCAAAAGCTTAGAAAATTTCAATTTTTTCCTTTTTCTCCTATTAGATTTTGTTTATAGCTTGTTTTTGCTGCCCAGATCCACTGTTCACCTGTCAAAAGCTTTCATCTTGGTTAATTTCATTGGCATTCCTGCTTTAAGCTTTCATCAATTGGGTGTCTTGAGTCTCTTTTTGAGAAATTATTGATTTGTTTTCCTTTGGTCATTACTTGGAGGTTTCTCTCTGTCTTTTCACAATTTTGCATCTTTTTGCTTCTATTTTTGCAAAAAAAATTCCCCCTCATTCGCCGGGGGGGGGGGGGGCTAAATTGTGTATGAGTGTTAATCGCCTTTGAGTGTTTTTATTTTTGATCTTTGGAACTCTCACCCAATTTTCTCGACCTACACTTGATTGGTTCTTAGATTACATTAGAATCATCTTGTGTTTGAGAATTCTCTTGCATAGATCACATTTGCATAATTAGAATTCTCATTTTCAGAATATGAATGAAAAATGTGCATAGATTACATTTGCATACTTTTCAAGTGAATTGTGCATAGATTACAATTGCATAGTTTATATTCTGAAAAATCAATTGTAGATTTAGATCAGTTTTCTTTGATTTGAATTTACACAAAAATAAAAAATAAAAAAAAATTATTTTGGAATTGATTTGCATTAGTTTTTCTTGATAAAATTAGTGCATTAGAGAATTTGTTATATTTTCTCTTAGTGATCAATTTTTTGCATTGTTGGAAGTGAATGGAAACTCTCTCCTTACTTTAGTTAGGATTCATCGAATTGAAAAGATTACATTATCATATTCGATTGCATTCAGTTGAGTCGGGTCATAACACCATTGGTTTTGTATCCATTTACCCATTTGAGTAATAACAGCCTTAATAACACAACGCTTAATTAAAATTCATCTAGTAATTTTTACATTTCTAGGGCTCTGATACACCAACTAGCTTAGGCTAGTGTCTTGGATTAGGATCTAGTTAACTCTCCAAGACAACAAAACCAAACAAGTAGCTCATCTTGTGGTAGGATAAATCCAATTGTTTCATTTGTACTCTGGGAAAGCTCCTCTTAAAGGAGAAGCACGAGACCGTGTCCGAACCAGTGAGGGGATCAATCCTCCTTCGTTGGGAAAGACGCCAGATACGCACGTACTACAAACGGTAAACCTCGGATTATTGTCGAGGAGCCTGGGGTCACTTGTCGGTAAACCTTGGATTATTGTCAAGGAGCCGGCAAGGGGATTGAGCTTGTTACTCTGCCCTTGCATGCTATCGGGTCGTAGACTATTCCCCCAGGTATATTTGTTGCTGCTGGTGACCTTAGTGACCATTATCTTTAGGGTTCTACCCAAGGTGACGGTGGAGGGAAGATCCCACTGTACCTGGAGCAGACGTCGGCTAGACTCACTTGGATTTTCTGGGGGGTTCACTTCACTCGAGACGGTTAAAGTGGAGGAACTTGGTCCAGTCTATTCATTAAGCAGGTTGCCGGGGTAACTGTTCCACCCGCCACTTCTGTACTGGCTTCTACGATGTTGGGCTTCATCACCAACTAGTGTTTTCGGTCCGAAAGGTTACTGTTTGTGTGTGGTTTGACTCCTAGATTTGATAGCGCGTGTTAATTTGTTTGTTTTTACTTTTAGAGACCATAGGTGTGAATTGTGAATTTTAGTTGTTAAGTGTGAATCGTGAATTGTTAATTTTAATTTTGAATTGTTAATAAAATTCACTGAAGTTGAATATAATGGCAAATGTTCCGGAATTTATCAACCTAGGAACCCCTCCTAACAAGAATCCTAGTACTTTTCCTTACTTTGGAAATGTTGGTCCTCCTTATATGGCTACTTTGTCATTACCTGGATTTACAATAGGTTTACCGATATGGTTATTTTCAACTTCGTTGGCCCCAAATACTCCAATTGTTCCACCTCAACCGAATGCTTCACCTCAACAGAGTTCACCATCTCAACATCACCAACCTTCTGTTGACCCTTTACCTTCTTCGCCTAATTTTTCTTCCTCCATTTCTTCCTCTTCGCCTGGTAAAAGCCTTGATGCTAGTAACCAGGAGGCTAAGAAGAAGAAAGGGAAGAAGAAGAAGAAGAAGAAGAAGAAGCAAGATAAGAAAGAAGTCAACCAACCAACCACGACTATAAGTGTTAGTGGTGTTGAGGAAAACTCCAACATGCATCGTAAACCAAAATACCCTTGCAGGCTTTGTAAGGGTGACCACTTCCTTGTCAATTGTCCTGGTATTCCAAAGGTCCTGGAAGTATGGTCAGAAAAATCTCATCAACTTTCCATTGATCCATCAACCAGTGATAGTCAGGTTCCTGGGAAAAAGGGTAAAGTTAGGTTTCCTTGTAAGTTATGCAAAGGGAGTCATCAAACTCACATTTTCCCTCACATGGATGAAGCCTCAACATTGTTGGAAAACCTTACTGTTCCACAACAAGAATTTCCAACTGGTTATCGTAAACGTTCTCCCAACCTACCGTCAACTGACGGAGTGTTCGATTCAATCTCACATTCGGTCGATCACACTCTCCCATTGGAGAGTGAAACTCATGTCACTCAGGTTGATGATCCATTAGTTGATCAAGTGGTCGATTCAATTTTACATTCGGTCGATCACACTCTCCCTTTCGAGAGTAAGTTTCATACAGCTGATATTCTTCTTGTTACATCGGATTCTTCTATGCCGGGGGGCATTTCACCTATTTCTACAGAACCCCCTCCAAGTACGGAGGTCTTTTCCTTTGATTGGAATAGATTGACAAAACCTCTTCTTCCTTCCTCCATCCCTTTCCAAATCATTGTCAAGGCTGGTGGTAGGGACATACATCGTACACAGGTAGATGAAGGTGCTTCTGTTAGTATTTTATCCTCAACTGTTTGGAGAGCTTTGGGTTCCCCTCAACTTGCACCTATTACGCAGAATCTGAAAGCTTTTAACAGAACCATTAGTGAACCTTTAGGGAACCTTCCTAAGTTTTCTATTACCTTGGAAGGTAAAACTATCTGTATTTATCTTATGGTAGTTCGAGGTCCCTTGGATTTCAATTTACTCCTTGGGCGAGACTATGTTTATGCAATGAAAGCTGTCGTATCGACACTCTTTCGCGTGATGTCTTTCCCTCACAATGGCAGTATTGTGACTGTAGACCAGCTTTCGTTCCCTAGTCTTTTTACAACTACCAATAATATGACACCCCTAAATGTTCCTGATTCTCAAGTGGTATCTACCCTGCCACGGGTTAATTATGTGGCAACTGGTCCCATGTTTTCAGTTACCGATGTAAGTGAGCCTCTCACTGTTTGCTCATCTTCCTTTGATCTAGATCCGGTAATTGACATGGAAAACTCTATGGGATTACTTGAACATGATGTTCTTATCCCTTTTGAGTCCCTTGATATGTGTTCCTTCCAGAGAAGTATTCTTCCTTCTGATGAAGACCTCTTGGAAGCCATGATCAAGGTGTGTCCATTGACATGTCTTTCTTCCAGTTGGAAGCCATGATCAATGTTCCGAGGAAAGTTCCTTTTACTGTGTCAACCTCGTTAAAAAATGAATCAGTGTGTGCGAGGATAGTTTTTTCCTGTATCAACCTCGTTAAAAAATGAAACAGGCTAGTATGAGGATAGTTCTTTTACTGAGTCAACCTCATTAAAAAATGAATCAGCTAGATTTTAGGATATGTAGGTAGATTGTAGAAAGCTAGCTTGAGGATAGTTCCTGTTACTGAGTCAACCTCGTTAAAAAATGAATCAGGTATGAGGATAGTTCCTGTTACTGAGTCAACCTCGTTAAAAAATGAATCAGGTATGAGGATAGTTCCTGTTACTGAGTCAACCTCGTTAAAAAATGAATCAGGTATGAGGATAGTTCTTTTCTTGTGTCAACCTCCTTAAAAATGAAACAACTCCCTTTTCAAGTTAAATATTGAAAGTAAACCTTCATTCCATCCATCCGGTTGAATGCAATGAAGCCTGGGGGGCATGTACCTTGATTTGCGTCATTATGCTGAGGGCATGCGAACTTCTTGAGCATAGTTCCTTATCTTGCGTCAAGCTCGTTAAAAAATGAAACAAGGATAGGTTTGTTAGGTAGATTGTAGAGAGTAGTTATGAGCATAGTTCCTTATCTTGTGTCAAGCTCGTTTAAAAAATGAAACAAGGGTTTTGAGGATAGTTCTTTTCCTGTGTCAACCTCACTAAAAAATGAAACAACTCCCACAAGTCTTTCCAAGATCTTGAAAGTAAAGCTTCATTCCATCCACCTCATTGAATGCAATGAAGCTTGGGGGGCATGTACCTTGATTTGCGTCATTATGCTGGGGGCATGTGAACTTATCCAAGCATAGTTTTTCGTTTCAAGCTTGCGTAAACATGAAACCGAATCCGAGCATAGTTCTTTTCCTGTGTCAAGCTCGTTAAAAAATGAAACAAATCCTCCTCTAATTGAGTCGAGAGTTTGACTAGATCTTGTAAATGTTAAGTTGTATATTTAGGTTAGTTATTTCAGTTTTTGTTTTAGGTCCAGTCTTTCAAATGATCTCGTAACTAAACCTTCATTTCATCCAACTGGTTGAATGAAATGAAGCTGGGGGGGCATGCGCTCTAGCAGTTATGCTTAGGGGGCATCAAGCACAGTTTTCTCTCTGTTTCAAGCTTGTATAAAAATGAAACTACTCTGAAGCATAGTTTTTCACTGTTTCAAGCTTTTGTAAAAATGAAACCTATCTTGAGTCAATTTCAGTTATTTTCAAGACTCGTTAAACTCATGAAAATCCCGAGATTATTTTGCTCTCTTTCATTCTCGTAAAACAATGAAAATACCGAGTTCTTTCCGTCTTTTCCTGCTCGTAAATTAAATTGAAAGTCATCCATATGAGTACATTTTTATCATTTTTTCGAACTCATCAAAACTTACGGAAAAATGAAACCATGAGTACATTTTTATCATTTTTTCGAACTCGTTAAAACTTACGAAAAAGTGACACCTTAGAGTCATCTTTTAAGCCCTTTTCTGACTCCTAAAACATGAAAAGATTGCCGAGCGTTTCTTTTCCACTCGTTAAAACGGAATTAAAAGACGGTCCTCTTATAGCCCTTTTCTGACCGTAAAAACACGAAAATATTGCCGGATTTTTGTCGTTTCAAATTCGATACTGGAAATAAAACGACGTGCCCTTGATCGATTTTTACTTTTTAGGTCAGAGGCACTAATCATGAAAGTACTCCTTGGTCGCAAGATCAAGCTGTTCTCTCAGGTATTATTTTATACTTTTTCGGGCTTAAGAGACACAAATTTACGAAAAAGTTCAACCTTGGAGTCTTCTTTAGTTTTTTTAGACTCTCTAAAATTGAAAAACGCCGAGTTTCTCCTATACTGGACTCGTTAAAATTTCACAGTAAAGGACCTGTTCAATTACAAACAGGAACGGACCACTCCTTCTTAGGGTCCGAATCTAAACTAAGTTGGACTCATCCGAAGGATGAGCTTATAATCAAGCACATGTTATCCTCCTCAAGCTTGTAAAAAAATAAAGAGGTACTTGCCAGAAATGGTGGGGGAAAAGAGAGAAGAATGAACCTATTTGTTATCCTTTGTTACAGAAGAACCTTATCACCGCTCTTGAACACGACACTTTTCATTCACTTGGGTTGGGAAATCCTTTGCCTTAAAGTTGATCAAACCACTTTGAAAGTCTTCAACCGTTTCCGGGTATTAACTTTGGGTCAATCGTCACCAAACCATCTGTCGTGTTGTTATGTGTTCAAGAGGTCTCTGCAAATAAACCATTCATATGCAAAATACATGTCATCCATTTTGACCATCCCTAAGTCAGTCCTTACAGCAACATTTCTTCAACTTGAACAATGATTTCGTGTTGTGGGCTTGCCTGCGACGGGTCGCTTTCTATCGACATCAGCACATTATCTAGAAAGATGACTTAGAAATCGTCAGTACCTTGAAGTCTGAATGCATCAATGGCAGGTTTCTCGCCTTTGACGACAAGTTTACATCATTGACTTTAGATCAAAGGATTCCGTGACGTGTTCGACATCAACCCATTCATTCACATTTCGTGGATTGTACTGGGTACTTTGAGAACCATTGACATCACTGGTGGTCTCTCTCACACTTGTTAACAGTTTACATCATCGACTGGTAATCAAGTGGTTTCTACCATGTTCGACATTAACTCATTTATTCGCATGGATAGAATAGTACCAATTCGGGAAGTAGAGATGAAGACCCTGGATCTAGTTTCCACCATCCAAGCTGCGAGGAGTTTTGTATTCATTATATAGTAGACTTATCATAAACATATGGCTGCGTCCATACTGTGTCTACAAAAGTCTATGATCATGATGTACTGCAAAATCATTCTTGTATCAGAGCAGTAGTTAGATTGTTAGTTAAAGTTTTCAATCTGAGTATGGGAATGCCTACCTCAGCGATGATATCATCTTATATATGTATTTTGTGTTGAATAATTGCAGGTTCTGACCGGGCTCTCCACGAGATACTCCTTGAAATGATAAAGTACTTCACCCTTCCTAGATCTTATGAAACCCTAATCTACTACAGGCTTCGCACTTTAGGGGGCAATCTGTTACACTAAAAAATGTCACCATGACTATTTGCAGTTAGTATGGCTCCATCCACTGTCATACTATCCTCCTTGGCAAGTCTCATGCCTCTGCTCTTCATGTCAAACTCCAAAAAGAAGAGAAAAGTCATTTAAAGTCAATTATCTCTGGTACGCAGTTTCTCTTAGCCTTACCTGCGTGTACGCAACCCAAGTTCACAATACCTGCATACTTGTACGCTCTGTATGTAAAGGGGTGGGTGCGTACCCCTGTAAAGGTCAAAAGGCACGAGTTTCATCTTAGAAAAGTTACTTGTGGTCATTTCTAGAGCATTCTAGAAGCTTGTTTGACGTGTATGAAGCGCCTCCAGATGGTTCATGTACCCAAAGAAAGAGGAACTTATCCCATGAAGAGGGGAGCCTATCCCATTGAAAGAAGGGCTTATCCCATCCATGGTGGAGCTAATTAACTTCCTCTAGAACACTATAAATACAGGCATTGGGCCAGAGGGAGGGAGGTTGAAAGCTGAACATTCCTAAGGGTAGATGCTGCTGGAATTAGGACTTCCTTGTGAGAGCTTGTGAGGAGAGATTACCATCTTTACTTGTTTCCATTGGGAGGTGGGTGAGCTGATCAGAGTAAAGGAGGACTCTTGTGGACCCTGGGAGGAGCTTGCAGAACACCAAGGCTCAGGTTGTAATGGTTCCTTTTGTTACCTTTAATACAAATTAGTCCATTCTTCTCAATAACTTGTTATTTATGAGTTGTTTCATATACTCCTTGGTCTATATGTTGAATATGCTTTGTTTTATGTTATAATCAGGTGCTATTTAATGGTTTGACTGTTGGTGAATGCAGGTTTCGAAGAGAAGGAGGAGCTCATCCGGATCAACGAAGCTGGACTACTACAACAGCGTTTGGTTAAAGGTAAGAGCTAAACACTTGATTTCTCATATTGTAATGCATATTTAGAGAAGGATTGTTCTTTTTTGTCTTGTTTGTCATTAGAAAGTCTTAGACTTCTAGGAAGGTCGGTTGTGTCCGCACTATTGACTTTTTCTGCGTGACAGCACGACTGTGAACCTTGTGCCAGACAGGTTCTACGCGGACCCCCTTTTCTGCGCATATTTCCTGCAACCTTGTTTATAGTCCCGCGTTGTCTTTCAACTCCCTTGGGCGCTAAGACTGTGCCTTCTACAGATAGTCAGGTGGTTGCACCTTTGGTGCGAGGGTTCACTTTTCCTACTAGCCTAGGCTACTGGCACCTTCCATATGCCTTTGCGTCACGTTCCCCTTTGTTTGGTACCTCCCCTTTGTTAGTGAGGTGCGGTTGCAGCCATAATAGCAAGGTCGCAATTTCTTCGAATGTCGTAGTAGTGTTGGCTGGCCTTGGTCCCTTCATACTCCTGTTTTTGTGGCCCGCTTGCACGACTTTGTTTTCCAGTTTGCAAATTTCTTCATCCAATGTCATACTTCTCTTCCTCAGTTGTGCCCATTCGTCATCGAGTTCCCGAAGTTTCATGCTCCCGCACCAAAGCTTTTCTTGTAGCTGCCAAATTCTGTTAACCAGGTCCCCGCGTCCTATTCCTACTGTGGGAGCCGTAGCCCGAGGATGCTTCTCTGCCTTCCTAATTTCTTCTCGTCTTGTCGCCATCGGAGTCATTTCCACACTCCAGTTCATGCTTATGGTCCTATCTGCCCATCAGACTACCGGGGTGCAGAGGTCCCCATCTGATTGTCTAATCGGGTAAACTATCTTCACGATCCCGCATGGCCTTGCGACTGCACATCGCCCTTTCCGCTACTACATAGGGTCCTGATTTTTTATCTTAGCCTGGGTGGTGCCTGCCCAGTCTGCGACTTTGCCCATTGACACAGGTGGGTGTGCAAACTGCTTTGCCTTAGTCGCCCAACCCGTGTTTGACACTGGTGTGGAGTACTAAAAAGGTATGCTTTTGATGATCATTTCAGTGGCTTTTCAGTAGAATTTGTAAACCTTTTTGCGTCATGAACTTGGAAAACAATAAAGAATTATAACAAAACATGTGAGAATTAATATGCAAGACTTAACCGCTGATAATTGTTATTCTTCTGTGCAGGAAAGGGTGAAAACGAGGAGTTGCCGTTCCAAAGGAAAGGACAAAGACGAGATAACTGCTGTCCCTTTGAAGGGAAACTGAATGCAAACAAGGCTAAGCAGATCAAAGAAAATCGGCCCTGAAAAGGAGGAGAAGGCACCAGCTCGGCGCAGGAGAGAAAAGAGATGATTAAGGATTAACGGTTTGGTGAATCCCTCAGGATCCTTGATCCTAAGGGATCGCTACTTTATTTATCTTGTTACTTAGACATCTCCACCGTCACCTTTATATAAAGGGACAGCACTGTTAGCTTTGGGGATATGCTTTATGTAATTTTCTGTTAAAGATCAAACTTTGATCATCGAGTCTCGTTGAGAACTGGTTCATTGTACTTTTGTCTTATGCATTAATATAAACTTGGTGATTATCTCATCTTTGCGTCTCGATTAACCTAAGGCGGTGTACCCTTGGGGGCTAAGGGCCTGGCCCCGGAGGACACTTGCTTCTGTATCACTACGATTTGATTTCTGCGTGGTTTGCTTATCGTTGTTGTTTGGTAATCTGATACGCTTTATAAGTTGCTATCACATGCTCTGTTAAGATTAATTCCTTAAGGTTTCTGCAGACAGAACTGTGTATTGACTCTGCAATATATTACTGATCCTTTTAGAGTTGATTGAATGTTATTAGTCTTGACCGAATATTATTACTGTTCTGTTACAGAGCTTTTGTGCTGTACATTCATGTTATAGAATTCATCTGAAAGTTGTGTTCTTTACGATTGTTGGATTCAGAAGTAATGTTGTTCTATTTTGAAACAAAGTCGTATTCCTGTTAATTAAAATTGATCAGATTATTATTCTAGCGTGTTGTGTCCGTATATGATTTACAGGCGTTGTTCCATAACTTATCCGTAGTTAGTGCTGTTCTATTAGTGTGTTCTGCGTGATTCGCCTTAAGAGTGAAAGATTGCTGTTTGATTGCGATGAGTGCATTTGAGTTAGTAGATTAAGTTTGATTATTACTCGCGAGACTTAGTTGTTCGATTGCTATTCCATTTTATCATTGCTGTTCCATTCTAGATTTACTGTTCAATTTCTTATTTGCTGTTCCATTTTGCTATCTGTCGTTCCATTTACTCGCATTTGTTATTTTGGTGTGAGAGACGATCTAAGGCTGTAGTGAGCCTCGGCATTTACTGTCTAGCTCCCAGACCCGTGGTCCATGCTCTAATTTCCTTTCCATCAGTTTCCAAAGGGATGGGTTATCGCTGTCGAACCCTTGACTGATAAGTTGCCTAGTTTTCTGAGTGTGTGATTTATTCTTTTGAAGTAACTTAGTTATAGACAAGCATCCGTTTACTCTTGTATTTTTGAACACTGTACTACTAGCATTACTCTAACAAGTGATAGCCTCAGACTGAGACACTCTTTGAAATAACAAAACGTTCCCGGATTGACATATTAATGTGAGGTAATTAGAGGTGAAAGAGACCCTTTTTATAGCTCTACATTTTGGCGCCGTTGCCGGGGAAAGAGTGTAGCCATTTGTCTTTTTCAGAGTAGTGTACGAACCTGCTAGGGAAGAGTTGGATCTTAAAAATGGAAGGTAAGAACCTGCGTGCGGAGCATGTAAAAGCCCTGCTCCACTGTCCGCTTTCCTAGCAGATTTGTTGTTGCCTTGTTTGAATAGAATCTAATAGTTAATTTGAGTGCATGACTACGCAGAAAAAACCAGAAAAGAATATCAAACCTCCTTCCAAACCTGAAAAAGCTAAGGGGCCGGTGACCCTTGGCCGAACGACCTTCATAGATGAAATCTATAAGAAAACAGAATCTCAGCCATCAGTAGGACCCAGGAAAATCATTTCTAAACATCCTACTAGTTCCCTTCAGGCCATAGGATCACCATCTGTAGCCTTTGATGAGGTGCATAGTCAAACTGAAGAGCAGGACTTTCAAGAAATTGAAAATTCTACTGCAGAACTATTGCAGGAAGGGAATTTCAGCAACTTTTGTGAAGGAGAAGGAGAAACAGGGGAAACCGAGGAATCAAAATCTCCTATTGGAACAAATCAGCCATTAAATAGCCCAGATAAGGGGAGCGTTGCAAAAATCATTGTTGAAGGAATCCAATCTCCTCAGACATCAGGTATTCTCATTATCCCAGATAAAGGAAGCGCTATTAAAACTATCCCTGTTAAAACCGTTCCCTCTCAACCTAGGAATACCCTCCTAGATATCCCAGAAGGTTATTGGCATATATTCGATCCTATGGCTTAGAACCAGCCAAATGCTCAAACCTCTACATTACAATATCCTATAGTGGATTCTGCAGCTAATGTGCCCATGAAAGCTATCCCTCTTCAACATATCCCTACATTTCACGGTCTCACATCAGAAGATCCAGATGCATTTTTATTTGAATTCGATGTGTTATGCAGGGGATATGATTACACCACCGATCCCCAGAAATTGAAATTATTTCCCTCTACATTAAAAGGGGCTACTTTAAAATGGTTTATGGGACTAGGTGGTGGGGTTATCAACAATTGGGATCAAATGCAAGAATCCTTCTTAAAAAAATATCAGGACTATTGTAGGTCTAGAGAATTAAAGGACGAAATATTCCAAATGACAGCCAAACCGAATGAAACATTAGAGGAGTATGTGGAACGTTTTCAGTACAATCTACAAAGATCTCCTTATGCATCACTACCTTTACCTGGTAATGTGTTAAAAACTGCATTGATAAGGGGCATGAAGGAACAGTGGATCGAAACATTAAACATCATGGGAAAAGGGGATATTTATCAAGAGAATTTTGCTGACATCATTGATTTATGTATCAGGAGTTCGAGAGGCAGCACAAGAGTAAAACCGGCAGAATATGATCGGTTTGCAAGAGATAATAAAATACCAATAGAAGGAGTAACACGTGTAGAGATTGGAAATTTATTAGAAAATTTTAAAACTGATATTCTGGGGACACTAACTACACAACTTGATATTATGCAGGCTAAACAGAAGCAGATGGAGGCAGAACAGAATTTGGCGATCTTCTGTCCCCGATGCAGGAAAAAGCATAGCCACAAGGAATGTCCACTGGATACAGTCCAAACATGCGCCATCTGTACAAAAGATCACCTTACGGAGAGCTGCCCCTCACTTCCTGGATTGAAAGTAGTATATAAGGAAGCGGAAGAAGAACCAGAATCGGTGTACTTGATCAACCAGCACCACCAGTGGCAGCCGAGACAATCTGGTATGTTTCCAGACCCAACTTCTTCTTTTCAGCCTCCACAGTATAATGCTCAACAATATAGTATGTGGCAAAATCAATCTCAACCCCCATTTTCAAACTGGTCACCACAGTCGTTTCCTTCTTCAAACCCGTGGCTGAATCAGGCAAGCCAATCTGGTTGGCCGAATTTCCCTTACACTCCACCATATTGGCAAAATGGCCCATATCCTCCACAATGGACTCCCCCTACTTCACAAAGTTCACCCTGGCAGACAAACTAGCAAAGACCGATGCACCAGCTAGCAGGAACTATTCCGCTCCCTCAACCCACTCTGCCAGCCTTACAACAAAATCCCTAGTCTAATCTGAGACCGCAACTCCCAGCCCAACCCAACCCCAATCCAAATAACAGACCGGTCCAATCTCTCCAAATCATAGAATCACCAGAAATAGGACCCGACCTCAGGGAGTGCAATGATCTTCACTTACGATCTGGATGTATTATTGAAACTGAGGGAGATAAAACAGTTCATACTGAAGATCAGTTACCAAGAGAACATCAGTTGCAACAAGAGGATGTAAATAAGCAACAGACTCATAATCAAGCAACCACATCCTCTCCTCCGTTCTCAGAACGATTAGTCATACCTCGACCTTTACAGTATCCTGACTTCGACATTTTGGGAGAATTACAAAATCTGTACATAAAAATCCCATTCCTCCAAACCATTCAAGACATTCCTATATACGCAAAAACTATCAAAGAATTGTGCATAAAGAAACCAAGGAGGAATATAACAAATAATCCAAGAGTCCAAGTAGTCGGCACTTTATCTGACTTACTATCAGGAAAAGAAACACCCATTAAATATGAAGACCCAGGAAATCCAATTGTAACTGTTCAAATTTATGGTCAGACCCTGTCTAATGCCTTAGTTGATCTAGGAGTTGCAATTAATATTTTAACAACCACTACTTGCCAAAAGCTGGGCATTACATCTGTAGAACCCACCTCTACTTTGCTAGAATTTGCTGACCGATCTGTGGTTAGGCCGGAGGGTACTCTACATGATGTCATGGTCTCTGTTGATTCCTGGGAATATCCAACCGATTTCCTGATAATTAATCCAAAAACCCGACTTGATGGGCACCCGCTGATTTTAGGTAGACCTTGGCTTGCCACTACCGACGCTTACATTGGCTGCCGGTAGGGAAATATGACCATAACCAGAGGACCGAATATAAAAAATTTAGTTCTATATCCTCCAGCACAGCCAAGTGTCACAATAATCAAAACTAATAAGCACCCTGTATCATACCTTACTGATAACATTAGATCTCCATTAACTATACAAGAGGCACTTGATTTTAAATACCAAACAGAAGATGATGCGATTAATAATTTCATTAGTCAAACTGAATTTAGATCCCACACACAGTGTCACATGATAGAAGCAGCATTTGATAATGAATTAGAAGAAGATCCTCTGAAAGATACACATGATCAAACGATACCTGTTACTTCTGTTGCAAATAGTAAAATTGTGGAAATTGAACCGGGAAAAACCTTAAACATAAATGCCAATCTCACACCTCAACAAGAAACGAAGCTCATCCAGTTGTTAAGGGAATATAAAGAAGCATTTGCATGGGATTATCCTGATATGAAAGGAATTGATCCCCAATTATGTACACACCACATTTATATAGAAAAAGATGCCAGACCTGTTCGTCAACCGCAAAGAAGACTTAATCCTCATCTAAAGGATGTGGTAAAAGCTAAACTTGAGAAACTTTTAGATGTCAATTTTATCTATCCTATTTCTGATAGTAAATGGGTCTCTCCGCTTGTGGTGGTACCAAAAAAGAATGGGAAATGGGGAATCTGTGTGGATTACAGGGAGCTAAATAAAGCAACACAAAAAGATCACTTTCCTCTCCCATTCATAGACCAAGTATTAGATACTTTAGCAGGAAAGAAATTCTTTTCTTTCGTGGATGGCTTCAGTGGATACAATCAAATTCAGATTGCCCCTGAAGACCAGGACAAAACTACTTTTACTTGTCCTTGGGGAACATTTGCCTATCGAGTTCTACCTTTTGTCCTATGTAATGCTCCTGCCACATTCCAAAGGGCTATCCTTAGCATTTTTGCAGATTTAATAAATGATGGACTTGAAGTATACATGGATGACTTTACACCATATGGAGATGATTTTGATACAGCACTAGATACCTTAGAAAAAGCCCTACAACGCTGCATCGCTACCAGGCTTTGCTTAAGCCACGAAAAATGTTACATGATGATGACTGAAGGACTTATCCTAGGACACTATGTTTCAGCAGCTAGCATTCAAGTAGACCCGGCCAAAATCCAAATACTTTTGCTTATTCCCACTCCTGCTACTCAAACAGAGGTACGCAACTTTCTTGGATTTTCTGGTTATTATAGACGATTTATAGAACATTATTCGCACATTGCTGCACCTTTATATGCACTAACTGGTAACGTTGATTTTCTTTGGACAGAAAAATGTGAGCGTGCTTTTGAGGATTTAAAGAAGCTCGTATCCACAGCCCCAGTCCTTCGAGGACCAAACTGGGATTTACCATTCCAGATATCATCTGATGCCTCAGATACAGCCATTGGCGCAGTCCTTGGGCATGAAGAGGATAAAAAACCATATGCTATCTATTACATCAGCAAAAATTTATCCCCTGCTGAATTAAATTACACTGTTACTGAAAAAGAATTCCTAGCTGTAATACATGCTGTCAATAAGTTTAGACATTATATTACAAGCTATCCTGTTATCTTGTATACAGATCATTCTGCCATAAAATATTTAGAAAATAAGCCTGTCACAAATGCCAGAATAACTAGATGGTTGATTTTATTGCAGGAATTTGATATCACAATCAAGGATCGACCTGGCAAAGAAAACCCTGTAGCCGATTTTCTCTCAAGAATACCAAAGACAATCGATGCAGCAGCAGTTGAAGATCAATTTCCGGATGAGCACCTGTTTGTTGTTGCTGTTCAAACACCCTGGTATGCTGATGTTTCCAATTACCTCGCAGTAGGTAAGCTACCAAAACACTTAACCCCTAATGAGCGCAAACAGATTGTTCAAAACAGTGCTCGATTCTTGTGGATTGGGGGCTATTTGTTTCACACAGGGGCAGACATGCATATCAGGAGATGTGTTCGAGAAGATGAAATCTTTGACATCCTAAAAGCCTGTCATGATGGACCGTGTGGTGGACACTTCGCTGAGCACCGAACTGGACATAAAGTACTGCAGATAGGATATTATTGGCCCACGATTTTCAAAGATGCAAAGAAATTTGTCCAAGCCTGTGATAGTTTCCAGCGAGCAGGACGTCCTAGTCAATCTTATGAGATTCCTCTGAAACCACAATTAGTCATTGAACCATTCGAGCGATGGGCTCTTGATTTCGTTGGACCTATCAACCCATCATCAAATCAGAAAACATATATTTTGGTGGCAACAAAATATGTCACCAAGTGGGTTGAAGCAGAAGCATTGCCTAGAGCTACAGAGGACTTTGTAATATAGTTCCTGTTCCATCTATTTGTACGTTATGGCCTTCCAGGAGAAATAATTACAGACGGAGGACCACAATTTTCTGGGAATAGATTAGCTGCAACACTTAATAATTATCACGTCCAGCATAAAATCACTACTCCATACCACCCACAGGCGAATGGACAAGTAGAAAGCAACAATAAGGTAATAGAATCAATCCTAACGAAAACCATTGCGTCACATACGCGTGATTGGGCTGTCGACTACCTGAAGCACTCTGGGCCTATAGAACAACATGGAGAAGCACCACTGGTTACTCACCTTATCAATTAGTGTTTGGAAAACAACCCATTTTTCCCATAGAATTTGAAATCCAAACATTACGAACAGCACAGGAAGTTGGCCTAGATCTAAGCGAAGCACAAATCAATCGACTACAACAGATCAATGAATTGGACGAAATTAGGCTCTCTGCACTACAAAATACAACATTGATTCAACAAAAGCGAGCTAAATGGCATGATGCGCTCATTAAAAACAAAGTCTTCCATGAGGGAGACTGGGCTCTGTTGTATGACTCTCGGTTTCAGGACTTCCCTGAGAAACTCCAGACTCGTTGGTTGGGACCATACGAAATCCAGATGGTACATGACAATGGGACCCTTACTCTAATCACCATTGACGGTTCTGGATATGCATTCAAAGTAAATGGCCACCGAGTTCGTCTCTATCGCAAACCACTCACTCGGGAATCCTTCTGCCAGCAGCTACGCCGAGACACTGATATGGAGATTTTAGGAGAGGAAGAGAAGTCTTCCTCACTTGTAATTCATTAAGGAAATCATTTCTTTTTACAATTTGTACATAAGTTCTTTTCTTTGAGTCATTCTTGTACATATGTTTGAACTAAATGTTTTCTTGTTCCTTTTCTTTCTCAAAATTTCGATTTTTGCCGTTCCGTTTCTAAAAGAATGGCATTTGCGTGTTTTTGCTGTTCCTTTTCAAAAGGAACAACATTCTTGATTTTCTGCTGTTCCTTTTCAAAAGGAACAACATTCTTGATTTTCTGTTGTTCCTTTCCAAAGGAACAACATCTTTGATTTTCTGTTGTTCCTTTTCCAAAGGAACAACATCTTTGCTTGTTCTGTTGTTCCTTTTCTAAAGGAACAACATTTTGATTTTTGCTGTTCCTTTTTCAAAAGGAACGGCACTGCGGTGTGTTTGCTGTCCCTTTTCCAAAGGCGCAACATATTTTGGATTTCTGCTGTTCCTTTTTCAAAGGAACGGCATTTTTTTTGCGTCTTTTGCTGTTCCTTTTTCAAAGGAACAACATTTTTCATGGCTGTTGTTCCTTTTTCAAAAGGAACGTCATTTCGAGTGTTTTGCTGTCTTTTTCCAAGAGAATAGCATATTTTTAATTTCTGTTGTTCCTTTTTCAAAAGGAACGGCATTGGTGTGTTCTGCTGTTCCTTTTTCAAAAGGAACGACATTTTCACTTTTGAGATCTATGCTCCTTTGTTGTTCCTCTTTCCAAAAGGAACACTTCTAGCATACTTTTTCTCTCCTTGTGAAACAGCTTATCCCTTTTGCTGATCTAAATTGAGGATGCTTCTTGCTCCTGTTCTTTCAAAGTCTTTTAGAGACAGCTATGCACTTATGCAATGAACACAAAATCACAACATACTGAAATCCGCAAATTATAAATCGCTATCTTTATAAGGCTCTGTATTGGTAAGAGGACAAAAGGAAGGACACACTTATTCATCATCTTTTGTTGTCATTGTCTTAATAATTTTGCTTTGATTGGTTATCTTTATCATGACGATCCCTTTAATCCTCTTTGATTATTACTTAGGAATAAGAGCAAAGGGTTTATATCTTCCTATTGAGATGATAAGACTTCTTCCACCATTACTACTCTTAAGGAGTGTTGAACCACCCTTTGTGTATAAATAAGGAAAAGTGCTTTATGAAAAAGAAAAAAGTAAACATGAATTATAAGTTGTCAAATGCAGGATAGGGGGTCTCATCAAGAGCCAGCCTACCATGATCATGAGGATGGAAGTGAAGTGGCATTCCGACTATGGCCACCACACCAGGGATATGGTCCAAAAGGTATATCAAATAAACAAACCTTGGAACCGGAGGTCTCATCACGAGCCGACCTACCCACTTTTCGCTCCTTCCTCGTGAATGGAATTATGGCTAACTGGTTACCAAGCCAGCATAATGGCCTACACTTTGACATTACATTCCTTAATATACACATAAAGGATCATGGTTCCAGGGGTGAAATAAACAACTCTGCCAAGGTTATGGACACATGTCGGCAGCAGAGCATTGTTAATGGTATTGAAGTCACATTGGTTACACCAATAGGTAAGATACTAATACTCTTTTGTTTCTTATATCCTAGGAACTAATCATATATTATTTCCCGACTTATATATCGCATGAACATTTATTACCACCAATCATGGCAAAGGAAGTGACAATGACCACTTGAGATTTGGCAAGTACGACAGACGTCCTATCCCCCCAGCCTCGCATCATATCACAACAACCTCTTACGTAATACGCGATCCAAATTTACGCCTCGATTTCAGTAATTCGTTGTTTTTCTAAACATGGCATATTTTCATACGCTGTTCCTTTATGACTCTGTTGCAGATCGGGTGCTGCTCCTTTATTTGACGGCTGGGACAGCCTATCACATTATGGGGGGGAGATTAACCTCATTATTCCCTAGATTATGTGTTAGCTTACTATTCGGGAAAGATAGTGTACTAGGGTATGGCACGGCTTAACGGCATGATATTTCTATTTTTCAAACAAGTTGTTGTTTATAAGCCATTTCTGTTGCATACTCTGTGTTTTTTCGAAATCTTGCGATTATTACCCTCTCTGTGTTTCAAACAGCACAAACAGTTGCTGTTCCATTGAGAATCTACAGTGAAACCATGGGAGGAAGGGCAATTCGAAGGGAACCTCAGGTGTTGACAGTCTCCGCTGCTGCCCGGGAGATCCTGGAAAGAGCAGGGTGGCTGAATTATCCCAACCTCTTGCAGGAGTCTAATGAAACAGTGGCGATTGAATTCCTACAGAATCTGCAGGAGGATTACTCCATTGTAAGGGGGAAGCAGATAGCAGTCACTAATGATATAATCGCAGAAGTCTCGGGACTACCAGCCACCGGACCTGTATGGACACTAAAAAAGGAAAGACTACAGAAGATTATAGAAATCTTCCAGGACGAAGGCCAGAGCTTGACGATTAAAGGGAAGGGAGTTCTGCCAGCAACGCTAGGAGAGCCCTGGGCAGAATTAGCAAGAACCGTGCAAAGCTACATCACCTGCGAGGGTAGAAAAGACGTGGTAAGACCACGACATCTTAAACTCTTAGCTATTCTAAAGCATAAATGCTCTGTAAATATGCTTGCACTTTTGAATTCATTACTTCATGACGTTGCACGAAGCTTAAAAAAGGCACAGCATGTAGAGTCAGTTGTCAGTCACCATGGGTTAATTCGATTAATTGTTAGTCATAGCCTCACCCAGCAGTAGAGCAGCTGGGAAGAGCTAATTGTAGTGATTGAGGGGGGGTTGACAGCACCATCCCCAAAACGTAAACATACTACAAGCACACCAGAACGTCCGGAAAAACGCAGAGAATTAGTAAAACAAAAACATGTTGCTAGTACATCTGAACGACCAGAAACACACCAGGAATCGACAAAGCGTAAGCATGCCACTGGTACACCCAAACAACCAGAGAAGTGCAGAAAATTGTTCTGGTTAGCTTGGATATGAGGAAGGCTGGAAAAGCTCCAGGAAAGCACCAGCCAGCCAGTAGAAATTGAGGATGAGAAATCCTCACGGCCAGAAGTAGAAGTAGAGCAAGCTGAAGGAGAAGGGAAAGAAGAGGCCGAACAATCCGAAGAGGAGGCCGAGCAATCGAAAGAGGAGGCCGAGCAATCCGAAGAAGAAAATGAGGAAGAAGCTGAGCATTCTGAAACAGAAGCTGAGCATTCTGAAGCAGAAGCTGAACAATCCAAACAGGAGGGGGAAATGGGACAGCAGGAAGGTAGCCCACCATAGGACCCAGTGGAAGAAGATGAATTGGCCGTAGTTTTGGCCAATATGGGTGAGTATGGCCAACCTTCTAGTCCAGTAGACCTCCACGACAAACCCCAAGAAGAAAATGCATCTGAAAAACCACATGCAGAAGAGGTAGAAGAAGGAAATCTGCCTGTTCATGATGAAGAGGAAATAAGAGATACTGAACGGGAACAATCCGTTCCCATGGCACCAGAGGAAATTCCGGAGGAAGTAGGAGCAGAAAAAGAAATTGCTCAGGAAGTGACGGAACCAGCTAAGGTTCCTACCCTAGAATAGCCAGAGCAGAACAGCAAAGAAACACCCCAGGAGAAAGATCGAGAGACTAGTCACGGTCCAAACCGCAGCAGACAGCCTGCTGTTCCTTCTAATGAAACACTGGAAATTAAGGAATTGCGAAAGGAACAGCAGAGATTATTGAGCATAATAGCCCAACTCCACCAGCAGATCAGGATCCTGAAAGCAAGGCAGAGGGTAAGGAAGACCGCAGGGAAGAAAAAGGTGGCCACTGCAGTAAAACCCCGCAAGGCAAAAAGGCGGAGAACCAACAATCGCCCTGCTGTTCAAAACCCTGCTGAAAATCCAGCTGCTGTTCCAAATGATGCTGAGGAACAGATCGTTGTTCCATTTGAAAAGGAACAACAACAGACTGATATTCGCGTTAAAATAGAAATGGATGATATGATGACCAGCGATAAGGAAATCCAGACGGAGGCACCACCCTCAGGGGTGATAAGGGTTCTGAACTCGAAACAACGCAATAAGAAAGTTCAGGTAAAACTCCTGGCCTCCACTGCTGCATGGAGAAGAGATCCAAAGACAGTGACCTTGCGCCAGGGATTGAAACA
Organism: Pinus tabuliformis; assembly: GCA_031772625.1. Classification (NCBI taxonomy): domain Eukaryota; kingdom Viridiplantae; phylum Streptophyta; class Pinopsida; order Pinales; family Pinaceae; genus Pinus; species Pinus tabuliformis. The sequence goes on along the minus strand of CM062810.1, from coordinate 189,272,353 downwards.
GGCTCAGCAAGAAGCAGAAAGGCTAAGAGAGCAAACGGTCCCTCACGAGATGTATGAAGAACTACAACAGCAACTAAGGAACGTCAATCAATCCGAAAGCCAGGCCTTTGAAGGTTGGCGAAAGGAACAAGAGAAAGTTGCAAAGGTAACCTGTAGGCTAGATATTGTTATCAAGCAGATGGATACCTTGTGTTCTTTATACAATGACGTTTTAGCATGTAGGGCCCCTGCCAAAAACTATGCTCTGTTTTTACTGGAACGGTATTTACAATTAAAAATAAAAGTTGTTAAAGCAGGCGCCCCTATACAAATTAACACTGTCAATGACTTTATAGACTGCTGTAAACATTATGGGGTGAAGGTCCAGAGATTGTTGTGTGAATTCTATTTGCATAACCTCGTGCTAGATCAGGAGACTGAGCTGAACCCTAGCCCTTTTGTTGGAGACATCCAATTGCAAGCATTCATCTCATTCGGGGTTAATCAGATTAAATGGCTCAAAGCCTATAATACTTTCCAGAGGCAGGAAAATGGCCTAGATTTGTGGGTAAGGGCTGAGCCTAGGAACCCAGTGCAGTTATGGAAAGCACATAGAAACCTCATGAGGACTCCAAGTGTCATTGAAACGTTAGGACCCATGCATGAGGTACTCATTCGACAAAGTTTAGAATATTTTCTTCCTATCAAAGACCTCGCCATTGATGCAGCCAAATTTCGCTACCGAATCTCTAATCCAAACATCCAGCTCAGGGAACTGTTTAAGTACGAGAATTTTGAATTAGTTGCCAACCGTTTGAACCTCTATGGCAAGAGCATTTTGAAAGCAGGGCCATCCTGGTTAGGATATAGATTCCGTAGTCCAATTATTTGGCACCCTGCACCCAGATATCAAGCCCTGTATGAGATGCCTGAGGGTCAAACAGGTCAGTTCTTTGACTACCTAGTCACTCACCACGGCTGTAGGCCTCCGCATGAGATTCCGTCTCCAGCCTATTCTCTCACTGCCTTGCATGTCAACTACAATGTTTTCATGAGGGCATGAAACATGGTAAGCAGGGGGGTGTGTGGAGTACTAAAAAGGTATGCTTTTGATGATTATTTCAGTGGATTTTCAGTAGAATTTGTAAACCTTTTTGCATCATGAACTTGGAAAACAATAAAGAATTATAACAAAACATGTGAGAATTAATATGCAAGACTTAACCGCTAATAATTGTTATTCTTCTGTGCAGGAAAGGGTGAAAACGTGGAGTTTCCATTCCAAAGGAAAGGACAAAGACGAGATAACTGTTGTCCCTTTGAAGGGAAACCGAATGCAAACAAGGCTAAGCAGATCAAAGCAAATCGGCCCTAAAAAGGAGGAGAAGGCACCAGCTCGGCGCAGGAGGGAAAAGAGATGATTAAGGATTAACAGTTTGGCGAATCCCTCAGGATCCTTGATCCTGAGGGATCGCTGTTTTATTTATCTTGTTACTTAGACATCTCCGCCGTCACCTTTATATAAAGGGACAACACTGTTAGCTTTGGGGATATGCTTTATGTAATTTTCTGTTAAAGATCAAACTTTGATCATCGAGTCTCTTTGAGAACTGGTTCATTGTACTTTTGTCTTATGCATTAATATAAACCTGGTGATTATCTCATCTCTGCGTCTAGATTAACCTAAGGTGGTGTACCCTTGGGGGCTAAGGGCCCAGCCCCGGAGGACACTTGCTTCTATATCACTATGATTTGATTTCTGCGTGGTTTGCTTATCGTTGTTATTTGGTAATCTAATACGCTTTATAAGTTGCTATCACATGCTCTGTTAAGATTAATTCCTTAAGGTTTCTGCAGACAGAACTGTGTATTGACTCTACATTATATTACTGATCCTTTCAGAGTTGATTAAATGTTATTAGTCTTGACCGAATATTATTACTGTTCTGTTACATAGCTTTTGTGCTGTACATTCATGTTATAGAATTCATCTGAAAGTTGTGTTCTTTACGATTGTTGGATTCAGAAGTAATGCTGTTCTATTTTGAAACACAGTCGTATTCCTGTTAATTAAGATTGATCAGATTACTATTCCAGCGTGTTGTGTGCGTATATGATTTACAGGCGTTGTTCCATAACTTATCCGTAGTTAGTGTTGTTCTATTAGTGTGTTCTGCGTGATTCGCCTTAAGAGTGAAAGATTGCCGTTTGATTGCGATGAGTGCATTTGAGTTAGTAGATTAAGTTTGATTATTACTCGCAAGACTTAGTTGTTCGATTGCTGTTCCATTCCAGATTTGCTGTTCAATTTCTTATTTGCTGTTCCATTTTGCTATCTGCCGTTCCATTTACTCGCATTTGTTATTGTGGTGTGAGAGATGATCTAAGGCTGTAGTGAGCCTCGACATTTACTGTCTAGCTCCCAGACCCGTGGTCCATGCTCTAATTTCCTTTCTATCAGTTTCCAAAGGGATGGGTTATTGCTGCTGAACCCTTGACTGATAAGTTGCCTAGTTTTCTAAGTGTGTGATTTATTCTTTTGAAGTAACTTAGTTATAGACAAGCATCCGTTTACTCTTGTATTTTTGAACACTGTACTACTAGCATTACTCTGACAAGTGATAGCCTCAAACTGAGACACTCTTTGAAATAACAAGACGTTTCTGGATTGACATATTAATGTGAGGTAATTAGAGGTGAAAGAGACCCTTTTTATAGCTCTACAACTGGGACTTTTGAAACCGCCAATGCATTCTTCTTCTGCGTCCATGCCAGCTCCCAATATTCTACTTCTACCACCCTTGCGCACAATACCCAACCCATTGTGTCGCACTGCTGCTGTTTTGGTCCTGACCTGCCACTCTCATTTAAGATTTCGTCCCCTTCTTTGTCCCCATCACATGTTGGTAATTCCCTGGCTTCGGTCGTTATGTACTGTAGTGATCTAATCATCCTGTTGCAATTTAGCGTAGATACCTCATGCAACCGGTTCTGCCAATGTTCTATTTCTTCATCAGAATCCGAAGTACAGGAGCTGTCACGCTCCCATGATATTCTTCCATCTTCAGTCAGGTTTACCCAATCCTGATCTTACGCTGTTATCTGGTAAATACAGTCCAGCTCATCGTCACTGTCATCTTCGTGCACAGGTTCAGTGTAGCATACTCCTTCAGCTGGATCCAGCAGAATGACGACACGTAGGGACTTTTTCTCAAAAATCATTTTTCGCTTCTTCAGGTTGATGACTCCATTCATGTCCGTAGCCCAATCTATCCCTAATAATGTGGGGTAAGGGTTACTGTCATCCACAATCTCTATTACCTCGAAATTTGTCTGTGTGCTCGCGCCGTCAATATCCACAGTTACCCCTTGCAGTCTTCCCATGGGCATGATCTTTTGCTGATTTGCCATCCTTAATTGAATAGGAGACCACTGTAACACAGGCCGACCCATCTGCTCCCAAGTCTGTTTTGGTAACACGTTCGTGTCTAAACCCAGGTCAAGAACTACCTGATCCATCTCATATTCACCAATTTGCACTGTCAGCCGCATTTCCCTCCCAGTACGCAAAGTATGCTTTCCCATCTTTTGAGCTACGCGCGGTTCACCTGGTCCTGTACACCTAGTGATTAGCTCTTGGAGTCCTTTAACTGCCTTATTATCTCATAGCAGCTTCATGCATGTCTCTAGGAAGGTAGTAAGCATAGACGGATCCATTCCCAGTTCTGGTTGATCCTTACTACCTGAAGTAGAGACTTCCGTGAAGGTCCTCGTAGCTTCCTTATCTGTTTCCTTCGCACATTTCGAGTCAGGTTCAAATTCCTTCAAAGGGGCCTTGCGGACCCATGTATTGTCCTCACATTACTTTTCCTTATCCTCCTGTGTATTCGCACCACTTCTAAGCACCATATTCACATCAGGGTCTCCTTTGTGTGGGTTTGACCTCATCATTTGAATATTTTGAGTTGGAGCAGGCTGTAGTACCCCTTTCTCGTGCATCTATGCGATCAACGTCAGACAATATACTGCTTCATGATCAAACTGATAGCAATATGGGCAACATATTCTAGTCAGATTCATACAGTCGCGTGCGTAGTGTCTAGGTCCTCCACAATTGTAGCAGATTAACTATCTGCGCCCTCATCCTGGTCCCATTCCTCCTCTCCCTCGGCCGCGTCCTTGGAATCCTCCGCATGCCCCTGCGGCTTGATCAAACCCTCGCGTTTTAGTTTGCATTTGATAGACTGGGTTCCTATCCATCATTAGCTCATAGCTTTGACACGTTCGCTTGTTGTGATCCACTGATCTACAGACGTTATAGTACAATTGCTGCGGAGTCTAGGTATACTTCTGCAATAGGTGACATTTGTCCATCTCGTGCTTTCCTCCTACTTGACAAATTGTGCACCAGAGTGCAGTGGACACACTCAGACCTGCTTGCACCTCTGGTCTCAATGACATCGGTCCCCCTCCTGCCAAATAGTTTGTGAATACAGGGCAATGATCCTTATCGTGACCCTGGCCCTTACATTTTATACACCACACTTCTTCACGCACTGCTGACCGGGGCACCCTATCCTGCTTGAAACTCTGCATCTTTAAGCATAGGTTTTGTAGTTGCGTGTGGATTTGTTGGACTCCCAACCCCAGATCCTATATCGGTGTTTCGTGCAACCTCATCACCATTTCCAATGCCTCTACCTAGGTTGAGAGCTTTTGTTGTGACAATGTTGTCCTCAAGTGTGGTGTCAAGGACGTCGCAAACCATGCATGGTGCTGTGTGTCCGCCAGTGTCATATTAGGCTCGCATATCGTACTTTTCAGCATTTGATCTAGATCCCATGGGGTTTCACCTGGAAGCATCACGATTTCCTTGAATCCTATAATCAGCTACATCGCCGATTTCGGTCGACTGAACTCTCTATTCAATGCAATCTGAATTTCTCCTATTCCGGCATTTGGGTGATCATTTGAATGCTTGATATACCAAGTCAGCACGTGATCCTGCAACGCACTTACTAATGTGGCCTTTTTAATGTTATCATCTGTAACCCCATGTGCTTCCCACACTGCCCTTACTACAAACCAAAGCTAATCAGGATCTTCGTTTCCTACTCCTCTGAACACAGGCCACTTGATCGTACTTGCCATGCTAAACTGCTGGTTTGGTGGAGGCGGAGTGGGTGAAGTTGGAGGTGAAGAAGGTGATGGGAGTGGTGGTGTTAGCGCAGATGACAACTTTGGAATGAGTTGCCCGATCAAACTAACCGCACTCCTTGGAGAAACCCAAGCGCGCTCTTCCCCACTCACTTGCGGTGGTGAAATTAAAGGACTATTTCCTAACCCTTCGATCCCTTTGAAGCTCCTTCCACTTCGCGTCGTTCTGCTCATTAATGTATGTGCATCACCCGTTTTTCACATAACAGCATTTTAATCCAGGTATTCAAAGAATTGATGTACTTACCTCACGATCCATTGAGAAAATGTCTTTTGGCTTCCCTGTAGCTAATAATTGTGTCTATCAAAAATTCAGTGATAAACCCTCCTATTATCTGATCCAACCAATGATCTACGACCCGTGTGATTTTATCTTCAGATGCCTCTAGCCTGCGCACTAACTCCGGAGTCAACACTATCAGCTGATCAAGCTTGCACCTTCCCTTCTTACTGCTAGCCTTGCAATCCACTCATACAGTTCTAACGAGAAGGACGCAAAGAAGATCTCGTGGATTTCTGTGTATATGTAGTGATCCAGCCACCTCTTCTCAGATATCTGTGAAGTTTTGTTTTCCTGTACCATGAACTCGTGAAGTTTTTGATCCAACCAATCTTCAATCTCTTTCTTCATGGGGTTCCAGCGTTCCAACATCAAACATCCCTTAGGCAGATCCTGGTCCCAGTAATTGGAACCATTTGTTGGCTTAATGGGGCCTGACCCAAGTTCAGAAATGTTTAGCCAAATAAATCCCAACACTACTGACCCTTTCGGCAACAGTCCGCAGAGCGCTGACTGAAGTCTTACCCGAGGTAGTATGGGAGGGTGTTGGAACTAGGTTTCCGCACCCTAGGGATGTCTTGATGTGGTCTGGGGTTGCGCAGAGCAATCCTACGTGTGGCGCTGCTTTCGCGCAACTATCTTTTCAGAGCAACTACCTTAGTCAAGCATGAATGCAATTTACCCTTTCCTGTGCTTATTATTATTATAGATCTTTGGTTATTTATGAAGTTACAGCACTTCCAGTTATTATTCAACTTAAACAGAGATGCATGTAATCATAAATCAGGAACAGATGCATAAACCAAAATCGAGAACAGATATACAATAATTCAAAAACACTTATCTTAATTAGCCTTCTGTTCAGTACAATCCAATTCCACCCTGTGCACTCAGCTGCAGGTGTCTGTGCGCACAACTGCAGAGCCTACTCTAACTACGACCAACCATGACTCGGACTTACAGACTCAGAGCACTCATATTTTTACAAACCCATACACCTGAGATCTTAATCCAAGCTACTAAAAACTGCCTTCTAAGCCTAGAGCCTTGCTCTATTTATACATTCCCATGGTCGACTTCTAAGCCTAGAGCCTTGCTCTATTTATACATTCCCATGGTCCATCAACCATGGGTAGGCCGATTCGCCTTATATTATCTTACATTTTTCTTGGGTGGGCAACCCTTTGACTTGACTCATTACACTTCACACTTCACGCACTTTGCAGAGCCTTTTACCATACTTTTTACCCAAAATTGAGGGCTTTAAGCCCCAAAGCTCTTACGCAGGGAACCCACTGCCCAACACTTGTTCTTCTTACTGCAGCCTTTGCCTTTCTCTCTTTCTCTACTCTATTATGTGTGTCCTCTACTTCCTTTTTCATCTACTGCCAAAGTTGTATGCATGAATATTGAATGCGCTTTCACTCTGCAACTTTGTTCTCCATTTATTATGTCAACAAATTCCTCTTTCCCTGATCTTGTACTGGATTTTTTCCTTCTGCCACTACTATTGGACTTTCTGCCATGTTAGTGTTGACTCCTTTTCTATGAACAATTAAGTTTCCGCATATATTGGTGAGTGAAATAGCACTTGCTAAACTACTTCCCCAATGCTGCTTTTAGTTGTCTCTCATGAATCAAATCTCTTTGGTGCCTGTTGGGGAAAAATCCACCCCCCTATATTTTTTTTACAAGTAATATGATTTGATAGCCTTTATAAAGTTAGGTAGTGATCTCTTTAATGATCGAGTAGGATAGAGGAACGATATGTTTTTGTTCGTTGATCGATGATCCATCGTCACGGTTGCATTTTCAAACCACATGGTGAATAACATATTTTAAATTCCCAACGTGTTTAAATCTCTTGCATTTTTCCAACCTAATCACCCTTGGAACTAATTTGATTAAGCTCTAAAGACGAGGTCGCATTCAAAGCACGCACACAATAAGTGCCTTACTTTTTCCCAATGTATCTAGACCGTCGAATACCCCCGTAATCTAACAACTCTTGGGCCTTATCACAAATAAAAAAATTTTCCCATTAGCACACCTTTGTGGACCCAATGGCATGATCATCATTGATTATGATCAAATCAATGGTCATCGCATTTCTACTCGTGCATTGGTTAACACTTTTATTTCATGCGATGAGCAGGTCCCGCCTGCCGTGGTTGGTGGCCCAGCCTATGGAAATCTTCGACATGTCCACTACATTAATGTACGTCTTAAGCCAGTATCAATTCTAAAAACCACCATCTTTTCCCATTCTGCTCGTTGTTTTCACTCTCTTCGTGCTATTTGCTCGAATTTGGCCATGGTTATGTCGAAACTATAAGGCTATCGCGCTCACTCTAAATTCAAATTTATTCACCTATAAGTGATTATTTCTCCTCCCCTCTTTGACTGCAATAGTAATCTTGTTCAGTTGAAGCCGTTATGGCTGAGATGGTGGGGAAAGAACCCCTAGTGAATGATTTGGCGGGAGTGCAGGACAACAAGGTGTGCCTCACTGATATTCTTACCTTAAAGAGGACCCTCTCCTCATCAATAGCTACTTCACCTGATGACCATTTCTTGCTTAAGACCAGAGTCCTGCATGCAGTACTCCCACCAGTCCATTTCGACCCAAATTCTATATTATTATTAGCTGAAAATTGGGAACCAGAACAACAGGTGATATACTTTAAGCATAGTCATTATGTGTTTTTAAAGGTTGATGAAAATATGATTGTGGAAATTCTTGGAATCCCAGCTCAGGGAATAGACATATTGGACAAGCATTTAGAAAAGTGATTCATTACATGGGTTGAGGAGGAGAAGCTCAAATTCCTCAAAACCCTTTTTGAAAACCCTGACCCCGAGCTAAAACTGGATTTCCCCATCCAAACTACTTTACTAAAACCCTTTTACCAGAATTTAACATCTCTCTTCTTAGTCATTTTCGGTCTCGCGAATGATTCCAAGATGGATGAATCTCTCTTCCTAGCAATTTGTCTCTTCACGCTTAAGCCTAACTAGCAAACCATTAATTTTCCTAAGTATCTAGCTCTAAACCTCATTTTGGATTTATCCACCATCCTTCCTTTTCGCTCATGTCATCATTTCTCATATCTTTTCCATTTGATTTTAAATAATTATCCTACATACTTCCTCACTTCTAGACTTTTATTAAATACCATAGATGCCGAAGGAAAAGAAAAGGAAGTTTTCCATTGGTCTAATGTCATATATCCCCATCAAGTCCCTTTGGCTTATTCTCAATACATTCACTATTTCACTTATCCTTTAAGGGTTAAAATTACTAAAGCCAAGATGAGCCAAATCTCAGATGAGTAGGCTAAAGCGTTAACGCTAGCCGAACAAGAGAATATTGGCAGCTAGTTTTTGTTCCCCGATTATACTATGACAAGGTTGTATGCATTTGATAATCAACCGACATGACTTCCCAAGTATGTAATGTCTCTATTATTTTCTTATGAGGTATTAAGACAAAAAATTGTGTTAAATTAGTTTCATTTCATGTCTAAAAAGAAAGGTGCACTGTTCAGTTACCCCTATGCTATATCTCCTCTAATTGCTAGAAATAAAAATGCAATTGATGCCTTGGAAAAAGAAATGTCTTCCTTTGGTTTTACGCAGGATGACTGTTGGCGATATGACCCGCTCGAAATTATTTCCCATCTTAAGAAACAAGTCGGACTATCGACTTATGTGCATGAAAGTAGACCTAAATTGGAGAAGGTGGCAAATTTTCCCATATTGTTGGAAGAAGACTCACAATTAGCACCATCCGCTACGATGATTGACACATTTGTAATCAACCGATTTTGACCATTCACTAGTTTAGGAACTCGTAATAGAAGCATAAAATTTGATTTCATGTGTTGCTCTCCCCCTGAGCAAGTGAAAGGCCGATGAATTAACTCAATTCAAGCTTGTTTGGTGTTTCAGACCAAAAGTGGTCAATGTGGAAATAGACGATTTTGATCGGTAGATTGAGTAATTGGACACCGAAATTAGACAAACCTTGAGGGAGATACAACCAAAATATTATGGAGCTCAAGCCCTGGATATCCAACACACATTTACCAAGCATAAGAAAGGAACAACATCTAGTGAGGAAATGACCACTATTCCTGAATAGTCCCTGTTATTGGACACCTCAGCGCTCCAGGAGATGCTACCTATGAGTGGGCCCCACTTCATATCAATGATTGACTTCGAGACGAACACCTTGAATCTTACGATGTTACAACCTGAGATAGGAGACAACCAACAAGTGGTTGGATCTAGAACATCTTCTCTGGCCATAAACTTGGGCAAAGTGTCGGACATGGATGTGATTAATCTACACAGACAAGTGGGTGAGATAGTGGCTCGCAGACTCCTTGACTCTACAGCAGGGAATAGGAAGATGCAAGCTATGTTGGAAAAGGTTTATGAACAGTTGAATACAACCAGTGTGACCTTGCATACTAAAGAAAATCAAATCAAGGAACTAGATGATATTTTCATTCAACAATATGGGCATCCTAAAGACACTGCCCTCTTGAAAAAATTACTTGAAGAAAAAGATAAGAAAATAAGATCTCTACATGAAATCTGAAAGATCCCAGACGATGATCCCTATGTCTTGATACAAGAATTCAAAATAAAATAAGAATTCAAGTGTTTCCATCAAGAAATGGGAAATACCATGCAGCTTAAAGAACAAGAATGTAAAAACGTTATCGAATAGTTATAGGTAATCAGAGCAGAATTAAAGGAGAAAGAGGAACATCACTTGAAGCTCCTCGATGACTATAAAGCTGCAATAAATAAAGCTCTAGACTCTACCCAGAGGACTGAATCAGAGGATCCTAAATTATTACATATCACAAATACTTAGCTAGAACAAGATTTACAAACAACCAAAGGGGACATCTATAGAGCTGAAAATATGACAATGGTAGCCATAGGGTGAAAAAACCACGATATCAAGGAAATCCAAGCTAACCTTAGAGACAAAATCAATCAGATAAAGAATCTTGAGGAAGTTGCTCATGTTACAGTCACCGGGAAGAAAGAATTAATAGAAGCAAAGGAAGAAATATGGAGACATGTATGGCAGGAAATAATTGTAATCGATGCATATGTGCAAATCCTTGCCCAATGTGAAAAAGGACTTATACAAAATGCCAACCTAGAAGCAAGGTCTACAACTGAGGTGCTAGAGAAAAGAATGGAGGATCTTGATGGTATTATTGATTTGGTTAACACCTTGGAAGAAGAAGCTTTCACAAAACTCGAACTACCACCCAGGGACGATTGTATCATCTCTTTGTATATGATGAAAGAGAAACAAATCACCATGAAAGCCATGTAAGATGAATTTAATAAAGTGATTAAAAAGATAAACAATTTCACGAAAGGATGGAATTATTTGGGAAGATTTGGAGTGCCCTTGTTCTGGAATGAACAAAACTAGGTGATCTCCTGGAAACAGTTCTCTGATCAATTAAAGACAACAAAACAAGATGTAGGCTATTTAGCCATGTTAGGAGAGGATCCAGTTTCCTCTAGCACTATTGTCAATGCACTCTGATAAATGATACACAAATTTCATTATTAATTCTGAAGATTGTTCGTGGAAAATTTTCTTTTTAGTTAATGTTTCTTGTATTAATTTGAGTTGCAATTACTGCCAATTAAATCTGGGGTTTGACCCTATTTATGCTTTAATTCTTTAGCTTTGTGTTACGGTCTAAATATTATTAGCACAATTACTAAATGAATTGTCCTGGGTTATTCATGATTGAATGTTAGTCTTTCGTCATATAATTCATGTTTCACAATGATTGCAACTTTGGATGTTTTTTTTGTTATGTTGATACCTTTCCATATTTCTTATAAGGTATGCTTCCCTCTAAAATCTCTTTGTTCCATTCTTGTTTAAGTATCAGTCTCGATATATAATATTAACTGCTATTTATCATAGAATAGAATGAGCATTCCTGTACCTGCTACACATGATTCAGTATAACAAAAGTGCAGCCTTGTATTAAAACCATATTTTTTATTTGTATCCAGCTTTATAGTTACATTATTTTAATCCCATATTTTTATTATCACTATATTTTATTATCATTGTCCCTCTCATTGGGAATATTCCTTCAGAATTATATATCGTTAAATGATTTCTTTTCACCTATGAATGCCACTATCACCTACTATGACTGAAACCTTCATATCTAATCTTTTACTTGTTTCATATTGAAAATTCAACAAATATATTAAAGGGTTACCCCCTGTGGTGTGATGAGGATCAATAGTTACACCTAAAGCGGGAGGACCTTATAGCCATCAGTGAATGTGTGCTCAATTGCTTTTAAATGGGAACAATCTATGCACCAACAGTGCCATCGTACAATTACTGCTAGAGAGAAGTGCTTCACGACTGTGGTACCTGTGGGACAGAAAGGAAAATCATGGCAAGAAAACATTTTCTCCTACAAATCTAACTTCACAATATGATCAAGCAGAAAAAAGGCATATGATGAGAGGGATTGTGCAATTTTGACTAACTGATTGTAGGAACTATGCACTGCATAGTCCCAACAGTCAGTGTGGAATCTTGATGAGTGGAATCGTGCAATGCACAGTTCAGTCTAGGCTAGGGCCTGTGAAGGACTGTGCATTGCGGAGTCTCAGTGGCCAAGCTGAGAGACTGGCTCCTAGAACTGCACAGTGCGCAGTTGGAGCCAAGATAAGATAGACTCTCTGCAATTTCATAAGCCCAGGAAAAGGCCTTGAGCTCCTAGATTGCATAATGCATGCAGTGAAGTGTAAGATTCAAACAAGGGAATACCAGATCTACCCATGGGGAGTGTGAAAATCAAGTAGATATGAAGGATGATGTGATGTTGGGTGAAAATATTATGAAGTGTTGATTCATGCAAGTAAAACAAGTACATGAATCAATCAAAGTGGGTAGGTTTTAACGCCGTATAGAAATTACCTGCATACGAATTCTAAAACATAGAAAATAAATAATGCGAGAGCATAACACATAAAACACATATACACAGATATTTCCCCTAGATCCCAAAACCGGGACTACCAGCTTGATTTTTCATTATATTCCTTTCAATGTTACAATACATATTTATACATGCCAAAGCATCCAATACCATGGACCGAAAACCATCGCGTCCAAAACCATGGATCGAAAACCATCACGTCCAAAACCATGGATCGAAAACAATTGCGTCCAAAACCATGTGTGAAAATAGGCACAAGACCATTGGTAGGTCCGCCGAACCTAATATAGGGTCCAAAACAAAATTTCCCTGGGGCGTTGCCCCAGACCCCGTAGAGGGGGGCTACCCGCCCCCCTCAAACCTCCGGTGACCCCCCCACTATGCAATCGGCGGAATGAATGGGTGGCTTCGGCCCCCCTCTAACCCCCCGGTTCACTACATGGGCTAGTCGTGGAAAGCATAACACAACGCAACATTCTCCCACTTGTTGTTTTCTTTCCACAGGGGGCCACAATAGAGCTTAGTCATTTATCCAGCCCTGCAATGCCCATTGTTTTTCTACACCAAGAGAACTTCTCAAAGCTCATAGATTTTGTCAATGCATCTACAGTATTCTTCAAAGTGTCCACCTTTACCAACAACACCTTTTTGTCTTCTATCATATCCCTCACAAAGTGATACTGAACATCAATGTGCTTAGTCTTTGAATGGTAAGTAGGGTTCTTTGCCAAGAAAATTTCACTTTGGCTATCATAGTCTATCCTTATAGCTCCCTATACTAACCCCATACAGAACACAATCTCTGCAACCAAACTGCTTCCATGCTTGCATGAGTGGATGCCATGTATTCTGCCTCTGTAGTTGATAGTGCCACTACAGATTGTTTCTTATTCATCCAACTGATTTCACTTCCAAATAGGTTAAACACATACCAACTTATAGATCTTCTTTGAACTAGATCTCCAGCCCAATCCACATCAACAAAGCCATAAATATCCCAAACTCTTTCCAATCCTAGTCTTCCTTGGTAACACAAACCATAATCACTAGTGCCATGCAAATACCTGAAAACCCTCTTCACTGCTATCCAATGCTCCTTCCCTGGTTTTGACATAAACCTACTCAATACTCCCATTGCATGTGCAATGTCTGGTCTAGTACAGACCATCACATACATCAGGCTATAGACTGCACTTGCATATGGAACACGAGACATATCCTCTTCCTCTTCTTGTGTCTTGGGACATTGTTCAGCAGATAACTTTACACCTACAGGAATAGGAACCTTCACCGATTTCTTATCTTGCATATTAAACCTCTGCAATATTTTCTCGACATACTTCCTTTGGTTTAACCATAACTTCCTCTTTACCTGATCTCTTTTAATATCCATGCCCAAAATATAGTTTGCAGCACCAAGATCTTTCATGTTGAATTTGGAGGACAATTGGGTCTTCAAATCCTGGATAATTTCTTTGTCATTTCCAACCAGCAACATATCATCCACATACAAGAACAGATATATAACACGGTCACCAATTAATTTAAAATACACACAATGATCTACTTTGCTTCTGGTGAAGCCAAGTCCCCATATAAATGTATCAAATTTTTGATACCACATCCTTGGTGATTGTTTTAACACATACAGAGACTTCTTTAACTTGAATACCATTTCTTTCTTACCCTTCACTGCAAAACCTTCAGGTTGCTTCATGTAGATCTCCTCTTTCAGATCCCTGTGAAGAAATGTTGTCTTCACATCCATCTGTTCTACCTCAAAATCAAAAGCAGCAGAAACAAATAAAAGTAATCTAATAGAAGCTACCTTGGCAACAAGAGAAAAAATATCACCAAAATCAATTCCTAACACCTGGGAATAAGCTTTTTCTACCAACCGAGCTTTGTATTTCTCCACCTTTCCTTCTGTATTTATCTTCTTCTTAAACACCCATTTGCTGCCAATGGGTTTCCTTCCAGCTGGAAACTCCACCAGATCCCAAGCCTCATTTTTGTGCAAAGATGCCATTTCCTCAACCATGGCCTCTTTCCAAAGTTTTCCATCCTCTGAATCTACTACTTCCTTCACGGTTCTGGGATCATCCTCAGTAATAGATAAAGAAAAATTTGAACAAAACGCAGATGGACTATACCTTTCTGGCTGCCTTCTTTCTCGATCTGATCTTCTCACACCCAGAGTTTGTGGCTCTTCATCTTCTGATTCCTCCTCTGTTGTAGAGTCTGATTCTTCCTCCTTTAGCTCAAACTCCATCTTCTCAAGTTATTTTGGTTGGACTTCATGTTTAATAAAAAATTTCACCTCTCTAAACACCACATCTCGGTTGTACACAACCTTCCTTGTTACTGGGTTCCAAAGCTTATAACCCTTTAAACCATCCTTATACTCAATAAAGATGCACTTTTCAGATTTACTATCCAACTTGGTTCGTTTCTCCTTTGGAACATGTACATATGCATCACATCCAAATACCCTCAAATGTGAAAGAGAGGGTTTCTTACCAGTCCATACCTCTTGTGGAGTCTTATCCTCCAATGTTGATGAAGGTGATCTATTGAACAGGTAACATGTTGTCTCCACCGCCTCTGTCGAGAATTCCTGTCCTAACCTGACACCACTGAGCATGCTTCTTGCCCTTTCCATCAACGTCTTGTTCATTCTTTCTGCAACTCCATTTTGCTGAGGTGTATATGGAGTAGTCTTCTGCCATGCTATACCACACTTCTTACAGAATTCTTCAAATTCCTTACTGCAAAACTCTCCACCATTATCTGTCCTCAACACCTTTATCTTCTTCTCTGTCTGGTTTTCCACCAGAGCCTTAAATTCTTTAAACTTGTCAAAGACTTTAGATTTATTCTTAAGGAAATATATCCATGTATTCCTTGAGAAGTCATCTATAAATGATACATAGTACACAGACTTGCCCACTAAAGGAACCTTCAGAAGTCCAAACACATCACTGTGCATAAGCTCTAATATCTGTTTCGCCCTCTTACCACCATAGGGGAAACTCATTCGATTCTGATTCCCATATACACAATTTTCACAGAAATCAAAATCCAAAGAGTTGTTACTCATACCTTCTACCATACCTTTACCCTGAAGTATTCAAAGGCCCTTCTCTCCAATATATCAAAGCCTTTGATGCCACAGCATGGTCTTCTCTCCAGAGACCACTATATTTTCTGCTCAACTTTTAGGAACCACAGAAGTGTTGCACCCATCAACAACAATGCTACCTTGTAGTTTTTACAAAGTTTTAATCCAAACTCCCCACATCAATACCAATGCTCCCTAAACCATCTTGCAAGTATCCTTTTCAAACACTATTTTTACACCAGCATCATCCAACTTGCTTACAGAAATCATATTTCTGGCCAATGCAGGAATATGTAGAACACCCGGAAGTGTTCTAACCCTTCCACCTTGCAACTTCAACTTTAATTTTCCACGACAAAAAATTATAGCCTTCTTATCATCCCCTAAGAAGACATCACCATCAGCATATTTCTCATACTCACAGAACCACTCTCTATGGGGAATGAAGTGAAAGGATGCACTTGAGTCAATCAACCATGTCTCATGATCTACATGTGTATTTGAAGAAGCCAAGTACACATCCCCGCCTTCATCTGAGGTGGTTTTCACCTCTGCAGAAGGAGCATCATCAGATCCCTTTCCTTTGTCAGGAGCTTTAGATTTACTGTCCCTTTTGTAGTGCCCTTCCTTTCCGCATTTCCAACACACCATCTTTACAGGTTTTCCAAGAGATTTAGATCTCCCTCTAGATTTAGATCTCCCACTCGATGACTTATTTTTGTTTCTGTTCTGGGACCGTCCTCATACAGACAAGGCATCACCATTCTGGCTCTCCATATTTTTCCGTCTCATCTCCTCCGTCAGCAAGGATGAGATTATTTAATCAAACTGCAAGGCAATTGCATTGCTACCTATTGCAATAACCAGACTATCCCACGAATCTCGTAGACAACGCAACAAACTAATGCACTTATCTTCATTTGAAATTTTTATATCAATAGATGATAATTGACTTAACACAGTATTAAACGCATTCAGATGCTCTATCACCGAGTCTCCATCTTTCATCCTCAGGTTATACATCTTTTTTCATAGGAACAGTTTAGTCACGAGAGACTTAGATTGGTACAAAGTCCCTAACTTGTCCCACAAAGCCTTCGTCGTAGCTTCCCCTGATACATTCAGCAATACTGAATCTGAGACACACAATCGTATTGTGCTCTTTGCCTTCCGATCCAACTTCTTCCATTCTTCATTAAACACTCTCGTTGGTTTAGTACCCGAATCTACCGTGATCCACTAATATTTATCCACCAACAAATCCTCGATCTTAAGTTTCCACAACTCAAAACTTTGACCATTAAATTTCTCGATCTCTATCTTTCCATTGCTCACCATCTTCTTTCACCATAAGAATCGATCCCACAGATCTCCCACTGAACGTGGTCTACCATAGGCTCGAGCGAAACCTCTCAGCAATGAAGGCATCCCCTTGAAGCCAAAACAACTCTGATACCAAATGTAGGTTTTAACCCCGTACAAAAATTACCTGCATACAAATTCTAAAAAAGAGAAAATAAACAATGCGAGAGCATAACACATAAAACACATACACATAGATATTTTCCCCTGGATCCCAAAACCAGGACTACCGGATTGATTTTTTATTATATTCCTTTCAATGTTAAAATACATATTTATACATGCCAAAGCATCCAATGCCATGGACCGAAAACCATCACATCCAAAACCATAGACCGAAAACCATTGCATCCAAAACCATGTGTGAAAATCATGCACAAAACCATAGGTAGGTCTGCCCAACCTAATATAGGGTCCAAAAAAAAAATTCCTGGGGCGCTGCCCTTGACCCCATAGAGGGGCGCTACCCACCCCCCTGTGACCCCCTCACTACGCAATCAACAAAACGAAGGGGGGGCTTCACCCCCCCTCTAACCCCCCGGTTCCCTACATGGGCTAGTCATGGAAATAATAACACAACCCAACAAAGTGAAGGAAAATGAAGCATGTGAAGGGAGTCACCGCAACGATGACCTTTGGTGCAAAAGCAAGAAAATACATGTGTCACTTGGGAAAGGCAATATAAAACCTGAAAAAACACTTCTACAAGCTAAAACAAGTTAAAACGCCAACATTCATTCAAAAAAAGAAGTGAAACAGCACTCTCATAGGCTAAACAAGGAAAAGCAACAGAAAAAAGTGGTAAAATACTAGAAAGGCAAGACTTATCCAGAAAAGTGATGACGATTGCACCAAAGGTTCCTTGATCTCCTCGGGAATGCCATAGCTCCAAGATTAAATGTGAAAATGGGCTACGGAAACATCGATAAATAGATATGGTCAATTTAGGGTTTATGATGTGAAGGCGAAAAATCAAGGAAAAAGAAACACTTGGCAATAGTTTCCAAAATAACTCAAGTTCCTCCTTTGGACTGCTAAAAATAGATCCCTGTTTTTTAGGGATGCTTTTTTTCTTTTTCATTTTCAGGAAAAACTTCCATGCATTTCCCAGAGAGATTGCACAGTTATTGGAAGGACTGGGCAACTCCCTAGCTCATGCACTGAGCAGCTTTTGAGAAGAAATGCTTCTGAGCCATTTCTGGGTTGAGTGGCTCTGGGCTACCTCTCATGCTCTGCACAATTTATCATATCAAGGTTGGTTTTCAACTAACACTGCGTAATTCTTGAGCTCAAGGCTCATTGTCAACTTGGACTACACAATTCTCAAGAGCAAGGTTGGTTTCCGTCAAGGATTGCCCAATTCTCTAAGGCAAGCTTAGAACTGGAAGAAAACAAAATAACGAGATTGGATTGTGTGTTAGACGATAAAATAATTAAGGAAACACAATCCAAGATGCAAAGGATGAGGTTCAATCAAAGCACAAGTACATGGATCAATGCAAGATGAGTTGTTGTAATTTAGAAGGGAGGTTCCAAACATAGGAAAAATCTTGGAGGGTGGTTGTAGCCGCTACAATAGGACATCAACTCAACCTCACCTCAATCATATACATAGAAGGAGATTGAATTCATTTGGAGTATCTCATCTTAAGAAAGTTTGATATCTCCACTGAAGCTGGAAAAAGTGCGAAGTGGGTCAAGGAAGTAAAAAGGAATGCGAGTTGGTTCAAGGCCAAGGAGAAGAAAGAAATTGAAGTTTTGGTGCTACTCTCTCTATCTTTCATTCCCTATTTTTAGATATCAAATTCTTCCAAGTGTTTATGCTGCCAGTTGCTTCCTGATGCCGTAAGTTGATGCATAGTTAAAGTTGTTTACGTGGCAGTGTTGCTGCAAAGGGGTCGAAGATTTGGAAGGGAGGACTTGGTGTGGAGGGAAATTTTGGTCTATTTCGAGGTTGAAGAGTCTCAATAAAAACTATTAAAGGAAGATAATTTTTTACTGGGTTTTCCCCTCGGGGGGGTTTTGCCTTGGCATAGTGCCTACATATTGTATCTTGTGTTTTTATGATATTCATACACATATAATATGGTAATTTATTGATGAAAGATAAAATAATAAATAAGTAAAAGAATCCAGCATAACTCATAAGTAATTATCAATAAAGAGAAATCAAACACTAATCTACTTGCATTTATTTCTCAACATCCACCCCCTTTCAACCCTTTTAAATAGAGAGAGATACACCCCCACACTACGCCCAACACAATGTACAACATGTGTAGGTAGTTATGCAGAGAATATAACAAATACCCAGAAATATGTGAAATTTTCATTTCCAAAACAAAAGCATGTGCATATAAGTTACATGTACTTCCTCTTAATTAAAGTACGCGATTTTAACCTAGAAAACTAAAAGTATTTTTCAATATATTCATCTTTATAGTATTATAATAAAATATGTATATCTTGTAACATTTTTAAACTGCCAATCCATTTAGCCTATATTAAAACATAACCATAGTCCCTTAATCGAAACTACAACAACATGGAAAAAACCACGAAGGACAAAAAAACTGCTCAAGGTGAAAACCACGTGCTGAAAACTTCTAAACAATGATGTGAAAACCACCAAATGTTTGGAAAAATATATAAAAGTTGATATTTGTGGGTCAGTGACAGGAAATCACACATTTGTTCCAATTCTACAAACAGTAGTTGCAATATCCACATGTCTATTTCCTCAACATCCATGTTTTTTGTTTGTGTAGTGCATATACAAAGATGTGATAAACAAAGAACCAACTAAAGGATCTTATGTGTTCGAAGAGGTCTTTGATAAATGATTGAATGAAATTGGGATATAAAGAGTAGTCCTACAAATAATAGAGGTAGGGTAAATATAATTGGAGTCATCAATCTGTGGTATGGATTTTATTGAATAGTTAAGTCAAATTCCACTTAATTTGAGAGGTTCTTGTTACCTACATAAATCTGCAAAAATGTTTTGACTAGAGATAAACAAAATAAAACATAAACAATGCTACATCTATTCATAAATGGATAAGTAAATCAATAATTGACAAGAACATGAAAGAAGATGGATTATGGGGCACAATGACTCTCTATTCCAAATGGTTGAAGAACATTGATCTACTAAGAGACACAATGGAGGATGTGAGGCTTATGGAGATCATTTCTAGCCTTTAGTGGAAGGTTAGCCATATTGGCAGATCAATATGGATCACCCAAATAGATCACCTGCCTAGTATTGTCTTACTAACCTCATTTACGATTTATTAATTTTTCGATAGGCATATATATATGAAATTTAGGTGGAAGGAGGTTTGTTGACTTTTGAACTGATGGCCAAGATTTATTATTTAAATAATATACTTTTTCTTAACATCTATCTATGGTGGAGAGAAGGCAAGGTGCCCTTGGACCCTCGAAGGGGTTTCTCCATATTTTGCGGCGTAATGCCAACACTGTGTAGTGACTCCATATTTTGCGGCGTAATGCCAACAATGTGTAGTGACTCCATATTTTGCGGCACAATTCCATAGTTTTGTAGTTAAATGTATTTTCATTTTCGTTTCCATAAGATTCTTCGAATAGTGATGATTGGCAGATTTGACAACAGAGTGGCTCCCTTAGTGTTGTTGATTGTTGAGCTAAGATGGACATCCGACCTAAGTATAAAAGTAAAAGGAAAGGTTTGTGGGTGGTAGGTATCATGATTAAGTAGATGTATTAATGCCATACAAAACGAAGCATAAGACTCCAAAATTTATTAACCTTATACTTTTATAATCATAACAGGGGATTTGACAAGTGCATAATGACAATTTAGGAAAAAATGCTTTCTTTGATAAGGGTCAATGATACAAATAGTTGAGGGTCAAGGATACAAATAGTTGACTTCACAAGATTAACCTTATCTTTTACTATCCTAGGAGTGTATGTGACATGCATATTAACAATTCAAGAGTAAGTTCTTGATAATAACAATTTTAGAGTAAGCGCTTGAGGTTAAGTATACAAATACATGAATCACAACATTTGCAAGTGTAATTTATGCGAAAAATTATTTTTATTTTATATTTCACCAAAATCTTTTAATTTTTGGAGAAATCAAATGACATTGAAGTCTTTCATCTTTTACAATTATAACTTTTCCAAGATATAGCAAAGTTTTAGTCTTATCATACAAAGTTTTTTTAAGAAAAACCTAATATTTATATTATTAAAAGGGGAGCCAATTCTCGGCCTTAAAAGATTACATGTTAAGCCATCAAACACATTGATGTGGGGAAGGGGAGATCATAATGAAACTCAAGGCATGTGGTGAAAAAATGGAACTTCAAGATTTCAAGAGACTAGCAAACTCTTAATGTAGATTTCAATCCCCATATTAAGATCACAAAATTTTCATTAGGTAAAAAAAATATTCTAATTTGGTTTAATACTTTTAATTATATAATGGATGTAAATGTAATAAAACAATAACATTCCCCTCTTATACCCTATCTTCAATGTTCTTTACAGTAATTCCAACTGTTTTGATACACATTTTTAAGAAACAATTACGTTGTTTTTTGGTGAATGTGGGTGATATTGCCACCTATTACGTAAAATGTTTCCAATTCTCAAGTAATCATCCTCTTCAAACATAGCATGGGAGATATCGGCCATTCTATGGGTCTCTGGTCCCCATGGATCACTATTGGTTACTTCCTTTATCATCCTAGGTACAAAGAGAATTAATAGGCACCATTATCGAATCGCAACAATATTTTGTTCTGGATTTGGTCAAAATTAACAAAAACGATTTTTTTGCAGACCCACAAGTAACTAAACAATGAAAATATTAAAACACAAAAAATATGATGCACCCAATATTATTATAAATGTTATTGAGATTTTAGAACAAAGAGGGAGTCTTACAATTCTGCCTCAGTGACATCAGTTAGCACAAGCCTAGTTGTTTTGAGCTTCTCCCTGAGAAAAAATGAAGCTTACTTCTTGAATTGGCCAAAATTCACGTTACCCATCTCAAGTTTTATCAAATATATTCAAAATTTTCTTATCACTAGATGTTACTTTCAAACAAGCTACCAAAACCCATTCATAGGATCATCCTAGAAATGGTGCATATATGTCCCATAACTCTGTTAAACAAGAAAAACATTTTGATTTATAGACAAATTTCTTCAAATGAAACAACACAACATTTTGATTGCAACAAATATAAGTTATAAACCATATTTGACTACATTATTATGGTAAAATACACAAATAGATTCCTTCAAACAAAACCATGCAACATTATTATTGTAATGAATATAAACCATGGTCAACCATGTTTATTTAACTGTTTATAATATTTATCTTAGGGATTCTATACCTTGCATTTATATTATTCCATTAGGTTTAATATTATTCCCTTGGCTTTTTACTATTAATCTATTGGGTTTATTATTATTCTCTTGGGTTTATAATATCAATCATGGTCAATTATGGTCAGATGTTTATTTTAGGGTTTATAGTATTTAACTTAGGGTTTATACCTTGGTTTATAATATTAATCTCTTTGGTTTAATATTATTCCCTTAGTTTCTATTGAAAATGCAACAAGAAAATCCTGATTTAATTTTCCCTTGAATTAATTTAGGAGAAAAATTGTAATTCCACATCACAAGACAACTTGTATGAGTTAACTAAGTTAATTTGACTTAGCTGGTTCAGTTAATTTGAGTTGACGGTCTAACTTGAGTCATGTAAAGTGTCTCCTACTTTGTAGGATCCTTGGTTGAGTTTATTTTGAGTTGTAATTAATCAATTCAGTTTAATTGAGTTAAAGTCCATTAAACTAGTTCCAACTGGTGGACGAACTAGTAGGAGGTCTAGCAATGGGGTGTTGCTTCATGTGTTCATCCATTTAACTGATAATTTAGCCATAAATAACTCAAGCATGTGCGATATAAGAGTTTCCGAGTTGAGATTGGAATTCAATGGAAACGTGCTATCAATTGTATAGTCATCCAAATTGTATAGGTGGTGCATGCAAACAGAAGAAGGACTATAATGAATTGCACAATTCCAACTGAGGAATTTCCTTAATTAATAGAGGTTAATTGTGAAGGAAACAACACAAGGAAATAGGGACTTGCGAAAGCAGAAAATTGGTTAAGTATTGGCCAAGGCTTGTCTAGGAAGTTGTGAGAGAGATAGAGATAGTGTAAAGATTACTCAGGCTTGAGAAAAACATTGTGATCTTCTCTTATTTTATTACTAATGAAATATATAGATAGAAGGGGTTTTTAGCTGTGGCTTTCCCCCGGAAATCATTGTGTAATGTGTTTATTGAATTATTTCTCTTGTATGATTCGTGCTTTTTTAATCGATTAATTGTTTCCCCTAATGAGTAGAGTAGACTCAAATATTTTGTTTTAGCATATTACAATTAGAAATTTCAATCTTCAAGGAATTTCTACATGGTATCAGAGCTGAAATTACACTATAAGAGAAGAATGTGAGTTTGTCTTCACAAGTGAAATCAAATTTGTAGGATCATTCTTCAGAGCCAACAGGATGTCGTTTTATGGATTGAGACTCGAGTATGCCCTTGAGGGTAGCTCAAATTATATTGCTTGGAAGGACAAGATGGAGGCAATGTTGAAAGATAATGAGCTGAAGGAATTCATAGACAATGATATTTCTTAGCCTCCAACAACATATGCTGAAGAACTAGCAGAGTCGAATAAATGTCTTACAAAGGTGAGGAGGATCATATTAGAAGGAGTTTGTGATTATATTGTCTCGAAACTCCATAGGAACGATGAACCATATGCAATGTGGCAAGACTTGATAGGCTTGTTTCAGAACAACAGTTACCACACGAAGCTGGCACTAAAGGAAAAGCTTCGGAAGATCAAGATGGAGAAGGACGACACAATACCACTATACTTAAGTAGGTTCACCCAATGTATGGATGAGCTTGGAATCATTGGTATTACAATTGTTGAAGATGATCTGACCAACTTAGCACTTCTATGCCTTCCCAAGAGCTGGCACAACTACCAGGATTCGATAAATGGGAGGGAGTGTCTACCAAAGTGGGAGCGGTTGTGGTTCAACTTTGTGCAAGAAGAGATAAGGTGGAACACCATAGATGGAATCTCATCCAAGGATGACGATGAGGAGAAATGTGGCTTGGCTAGAAAGGTAAAGAAAGGGAAAGGGAAGAAATCCCAATCCAAAGGGGATTTCAGTTAAGGCGGTAAGACGAAGGACTTGTCGAAGATTAAATATTTTCACTATCATGAGCTAGGACACTATGCCATGCAGTGTCCACAAAAGAAGGCCTACAAAAATCCCTCGGGCGAAGCGGCAGGTGAAGTTATAGTCTCACAATTTAAGTTGGATTTCACCCTCATTTCATGCATGGTGACATTGGTGATGGGTAGTGTGTGGTATCTAGATAGTGAATCCTCATTCCATAAGACGAGAAATAAATAATTTTTTAATGAATTGGAGGAGAAGGACCTCCAAATACATATCGAGATGGAAGATGATGGAAGGTATAGCGCAACAGGTATCAGTACTGTTACTTTTCGAAGGGAGGTTGGTTCTCCTTTCACATTAAAAGATGTCATGCATTTTTAAAGTCGGAAGAAGAATTTAGTTTTGGTTGTTATGTTGGAAGATCATGGCTACGATATGATATTTATAAAAGGATATGCTTTCCTTCATCACATAGCCACAGGACAAGTGAAGCCGATTAGGGTTCGAGTGAAGAACCTCTACAAATTGGATGTAGAAGATTGTGCAACATTGAGGAGGAAATAATAGAAGTTGCAAAGACGAGACATCAGTGAATTCTAGCCTAGAAGATTGGGCCATTTTCACCATGGAGCCTTGAATATCATGCAACATATTTCTACAGGACTTCCTAAGTTTGCACTAGAGAAATGAGATACATGCAAAGGGTGTAAACTGGGGAAGTACACCAAACCCACCTTTCATGATAAGGACAGTCAAGCCAAGCAACTCTTAAAATATTTTACTCAGATGTGTGGGGACCATTCTCGATAGCCTCCATGACCAAGAATAGGTATTATCTGATATTTGTAGATGATTTCTCACGTAAGTGTTGGATATTCTTCATTCAGAAGAAATACCATACATTCTCTAAATTTTGTGAATTTAAAGCACTTGTTGAGAAAGACACTAGGAGGAAAGTGAAGGCTCTCAGGAGCGATAATGGTGGTGAAAATGTGTTGAATGAAATAAAGAACTTTTATGCATCAAAATTCATTCGACGAGAGTTCATAGAACCCCATAACCCACAGTAGAATGGGGTTACTGAGAGGAAGAAAAAAATTATTCTAGGAGTTGCACGAATGATGTTACATGATCAGGGCCTACAGTTGCACTTGTGGGGTGAAGCATGCAACATCGATGTATATGTGTAGAATAAGAGTCCTCACCGGATTCTTGAGATGAGTACACCAAAAGAATATTTTTTGGGTAAGAAACTAGATGCGACACAATTCAAAATATTTGGCTCATTAGTTTACTGTCATGTTACCAAGGATTCAAGGAAAAATATAGAACCCATAGCTGAGTTTGGCATATTTGTGGGGTACACTGATACACCTCACAACTATCGAGTGTACCTTCCATCTCACAGGATGACAGTTGTTCATAAGATGTGAAGTTCGATGAAGAGAAGGACATGATATGTACCCTTGAGAGGGAGATTTAATTACATGTAGATGAGGAGCTTTTAGCTCCAAAGGAAGAACCTCAGGATGATGTGGAGCAGCCACATGTAGAGGTGTGGAGAGTGGAAGCACCCTCTCATGAAGAGACATCCAGAGATGGAAGGAAGTGAACCATAGAAGCTGACAGATTGTCGCATGATGTTGTAGAGACTGTGGGAACACCCACATCACAGCGCAGGAAGAGGATGTCACCAAATCGATACACTGGCTACATGGCTCATATGAGCAAGAGTGTAGAGACTGAACTATCCTCATTCTTCAAAGCAGTGTAACAACTAGTATGGGTTGATTCCATGGTAGAGGATTATGACTCCATTATCAGGAAAATTTCTTAGGAAGTTGTCCCAAGGCGAGAGGACAAGTCAATGGCAGGTTCCAAGTGTGTGTTCTAGGTGTATCTACAAGGTAAAGGAAGCATCAAATGGGAGTTTCGAGAAACACAAAGCAAAATTGGTGGCTGAGGGGTTCTCTCAAGTGGAGGGAATTGATTATGAGGAGGCCTTTGCTTGTGTAGCAAGGTACTCTTCAATCAAATCTATTCTAGCACTTTCATCATAGATAGGATGGAAGATACATTAGATGGATGTGAAGACAACCTTCCTCAACTGAGTGATTGAGGAAAAGGTGTATATAGAGTAGCTGAAAGGATTTGAGACATTCAATAGATATTCACATCTATGCAAACTCAAGTAAGCATTTTATGGATTGAAACAAGCACCACGTGCTTGGTACACCAGGATTGACATTTATTTCACCAGGTTGGGCTACAACAAAAGTGAAGCAGATGCAAACCTTTACCATATTGTGGTAGATGGTAAATTATTGATTATAGTATTATATGTCGATGATTCAATTCTAACCAATGATGAGAAGTTGGTCAAATCTTGCAAATAGGATCTTGCAAGAGAATTTGAGATGAAAGACCTATGGCTCATGCATTATTTCCTTGGTATGGAAGTATGGCAAGGAGATGAGGAACTATTTGTCTCTCAGGGAAAGTATGACAACAAGTTACTGAAGAAGTTCCACGTGGAAAGCAGCAAACCCATGGAGACTCCTCTAGGAGGAAATCATAGGAAGGAAGTTGCTACTTCAGGTGAAGTGGTAGAGGATACCATTTATAAGAAGCTTTTGGGTTCACTTATGTACTTGGTGAACAAATGACTAGACATGCCTTTTTCAGTTAAACAAATTAGTCAAGAAATGTTTAAGCTAACTAAACTGGATTAGAAAGCAACTAAACATGTGTTGAGATACCTCAAAGGCACCACTCAGTTAAGTCTTTGGCGCTAATGGATAGAGGGAGTGAAGCGTCAAGGCTTCACAGATGCAGATTGAGAAGGGAGTCTATCAGACAAGAAGAGAACATTAGGGGGAATCTTGAGTATTGGGTCAGTAGCAGTTTCCTGGTACAATAGGAAGCAAAGATCAGTTGAACTCAGTTTAGCAGAAGCCGAGCACATGTCTGTTAGTCAAGCATCTTGTGAGGCTATCTGGATCAGGAAGATCCTTTTTGGGTTATTTGGTCAGCAAATGGATCCTACAGTGATTTATTGTGACAATCAGAGTTGTATCAAACTCTATGAGAATCCATTTTTTCATGATCAGTCCAAGCATATCAACATCTGGTATCACCATCTACGAGATTGCCTATAGAGGAGAATCACGTTGTTGTAGTACATTCCAACAGAGCAATAGGATGCAAATATGTTGACTAAGGAACTCTCAAAAGGAAAATTCGAGTTCTATAGAGGCAATATTGGGGTATCTGATAATCCCTTTCATGTTGAGAGGGAGTGTTGAAAATTCAATAAGAAAATCTTGATTTAATTTTCCCTTGAATTAAATTAAGAGAAAGATTGTAATTCCACATCACAAGAGAACTTGTACATGTTAACTAAGTTTTTTTTTCTCTATAAAGACTAATTCTATTAAAAGGAAAGAAGAATAAAATTACAAAGAGGCAAAAGCCTCATCCGAGAGCATCTGAGTGCCTTTAGGTCAACAAAACTGTCCCATAATTGGGAAAACCAGTTACAGTGTGCAAAGAACCAAACATAGGAGCAGGAATACAACGACAGAATCAAAATGAGGATTTGGGATAACCCCCTTTGAAGCAGTTGATACAGACACCGAAAGACAGAAATGCTGTACACGTCAACAAAACCACAGACTATTGTGCCACAGAAACATAAATAGAACCACCAAACCATAAACAGTCGAACCTAACTAGTGAGCAATGGAAAAAATGCTGAGAAGACACGAGGGGGACCACGTGGCATCACATGGGGACGTCCTGGTCTGGTGGCTCCTCAACGACGGGGCAAGCATTGCCATACCAGATTTCGCCATCCCTCACCACATCACCAGCCCCGCTGCCACCTGGAGGATCCAATGCTGGCCGGGTGCCGCTAGAGATGCCCGCAATGGCCATCGAAATAGTGGTGCCATGAGAGCTGCCATCTGGAGGCCGAGTGTCTCCTGGAGTGTCACCCTCCTCATGCTATTCACCACGCCTTTCCGCCTTGCCTTCTTCTGCCAGGTTCTGCTCAGAGCCATGGCTGCTCGCAATTCTACAAGTGCCCTAAGAATGCTCTACCGAGGCACACTATGGAGCCTAAGGCTGAGCTTCTTCTTCAAAGAAAATTATGGTGATATTGGCCGTGATTATGGGCCTATTCAGGCTGCTCTGAAATTTAAAATGAGTCGACTGGAAAGCATTGTGCGAGAAGGGTCTGCGGGACGGGCTGGGAGGGGGAGAATAAGCTCAAGATGAAGGCGGAGAAGCAGGGGGGGAGGCTAATCAACGGAATGAGCGGCCCGAGAATGCACGCGGCCACCGTGGCTCCTTCCATGGTGACTTCTCATGCGGTGATGGACCATGGCTAAGCAGTGAAGGGGAAGCTCACTAGAATGGGGCACTTTGGAGGAAGGCCGAGAAGGCACAGGGGGATCCTGAGCAGGGTTCAGAGAGCAAGGCTGGGAAAAGGAGAAAGGAGACCCAATTCCAAAATCAAGAGCCAACATGGGGCCAACAACAATTTCCTGAAGCTGTTTTGTTGCAGGGGATTCCTGCAAGGAGCGGGCAGAGGCTAGAGGACGGGGTGCGAACAGTGGAGTTGAAGGCCGAATGCGCCATGCTTAAACCAGCAGCTGCCTTGTCTCGGCCAGAGTGAGCATTTAATTCATTCTGCAGGCGGACCTTCTCTCGCCTTAGGTGAGCTTTCATGTGCCAAGTCTGGACATTGATAAGAGCGCAGGCCAGGAGCTGGCAGGGCTGAGTGCCGTCACACCTAATTAACACCATTAATGAGCTTGATATTCACCCGCATCCAGGTGTGTGTTAACTAAGTTAATTTCACTTATTTGGTTCAGTTAATTTGAGTTGAGGATCTAACTCGAGTCATGTAGAGTGTCTCCTACTTTATAGGAGACCTAGTTGAGTTTATTTTGAGTTGTAATTAATTAATTTAGTTTAATGGAATCAAAGAAAACTAAACTAGTTCCAACTGGTGGAGGAACTAGTAGGAGGTCTAACAGTGGGGTGTTGCTTCATGTGCTCAACCAGTTAATCGATAATTCATCTATAAATAACTCATTCATGTTTCATATGAGAGTTGCCTAGTTGATATTGGATTTCAAGGCCAGTGTTCTATCAATTGTATAATCATCCAAATTGTATAGGTGGTGCATGCAAGCAAAGGGAGGCCTATGATGGATTGCGTAATTCCAATAGAGCAATTTCCCTAATTAATAGGTGTTAATTCCCAAGGAAAGAGCACAAGGAAATAGGGACTTGGGCAAGAAGAAAATTGGTTAAGTATTGGCCAAGGATTGTCTAGGAAGTTGTGAGATAGACAAAGATAGTGCAGAGGTTGCTTGCGATTGAACAAAGCATTGTAATCTTCTCATATTTTATGACTAATACAATATACAAATAACAAAGGTTTTTAGTTGTGGATTTCCCTAGGAAATAATTTTGTAATGTGCTGATTAAATTCTTTCTCCTTTATGTTTCATGATTTCTCAATCAATTAATTGTTTCCACTAATGAGTAGAGTAGATTCAAGTCTTTAGTTTTAGCATATTACAATTAACAGTTTGAATCTACAAGGAATTTCTACATGTTCGTGATCCCTTGTGGTTTTAGTATTAATCCATTGGGTTTATTATTCCCTTATGTTTATAATATCAATCCCTTGGGTTTATTAATCTAAGGGTTCATTTTCCTAGGCTTTAATATTATTCCCTTCGGTTTATAATCCATTGGGTTGTTAGTATTAATCCCTTGGCTTTATTACTCCCTTGGGCTTATAATATCAATCATGGTCAACCATGGTTCAACATCGCATTGTGAAAAATATTATATAGATATGAAATTCATTCATTGTCAAGCATTGTCAACCATGGTTCAGCATAAGATTGTGACGAGGATTGTTTCAATATGAAAATAAACCATGGTCAACCATGTTTATTTTAGGGTTTATAATATTTATCTGAGGGTTTATACATTGGCTTTATAATATTGATACCTTGGGGTTAATATTATTCCCTTGGGTTCATAATCTTTTGGGGTTTTAATATTAATCCCTTGGGTTTATAATATCAATCATTTTGGTTTATTAATCTAAGGGTTCAACCATGGTCAAGCATGGTCCAATGTTGCATTATGACAAACATTGTCTCAATATGAAAATCAACCATGGTCAACCATGTTTATTTAAGTGTTTAATCTAAGGGTTCATATTCCTAGGGTTTAATATTATTCCCTTGGGCTTATAATATCAACCCCTGGGGTTTATTAATCTAAGAGTTAATATTCATAGGGTTTTGGCCAACCATGTTCAAAGTTCGCATTGTGAAAAAGATTGTCTCAATATGAACATCAATCATGGTGAAGCATGGTCAACCATGGTCAAATGTCACATTGTGACAAGGGTTGTCTCAGTATGAAAATCAATCGTGGTCAACCATATTTATTTTAGGGTTTATAATATTTATCTTAGTGTTTATATACCCTAGGTTTATAATATTAATTACTTGGGTTTAATATTATTCCCTTGGGTTCATAATCCCTTATGGTTTTAGTATTAATCTCTTGAGTTTATAATATCAAACCATTGGGTTTATTAATCTAAGGGTTCAACTATGGTTGAGCGTGGTCCAATGTCGCATTGTGACAAAAATTGTCTCAATATGAAAATCAACCATGGTCAAACATGTTTATTTAAGGGTTTATATAACTTGGGTCTATATTATTTCCTTGGGTTTAATATTATTCCCACGAGTTCATAATCCCTTAAGTTTTTAGTATTGATCCCTTGGTATTATAATATCAATCATGGTCAACCATTGGCGATCATGGTCAACCATGGCAGCCATGGTCGGCGATATTTTATAAAATAAATCATGGTCAACCATGTTTATTTAAGGGTTTATAATATTTTTCTGAGGGTTTATACCTTGGGTCTATATTATTCCATTTGGTTCATAATCCCTTGGGTTTATTATTCCCTTGGGCTTATGATATCTATCATGGTCAACTATGGTCAATCATGGTTAACCACAGTAAACCATCGTCAATCTGCTCAACCATGGCCAGCCATGGTCAACCATATTTTGTAAAATCAATCATGGTCAACCATGGTCAAGCATGTTTATTTTAGTGTTTATAATATTTATCTTAGGCTTTATATACATTGGGTTTATAATATTGGTCCCTTGGCTTTTATATTATTCCCTTGGGTTCATAATCCCTTGGGGTTTTAGTTTAATCCCTTGGGTTTATAATATCAATCCCTTGGGTTTATCAATCTAAGGGTTCAACCATGGTCGAGCATGGTTTATAATTCCTTTACTTTATAATATTAATCTCTTTGGTTTAATATTATTCCCTTGGGTTTATAATATTAATCCTTGATATGTATAATAATATATTAGAGTTTATAATCTTAGAATTTTTTATATTAATGTTAAGTTTGATATATTAATCTTAGGGCTTGCAATATTAATATCAGAGTTTAATATTAATTTCTTAGGTTTATAATCCCTTGGATTTATAATATTAACCTTAGGATTTATATTGCTAGGGTTTATATTCCTTTGGGTTTAATTAATTATTTATTTATTTAATATAAGTGTATTACTTAATTGTTATTTTTTTTCAATTAATTAATTATTTTATATTATTAATTGATTATTGTTAATCTTTAAGTATATGAATTCTTAATAGCAATAATTAATATAAATATAAAAAAAATATCTACATTTTTAATAAATAATAGTAATGATTAATTAATTATTATGAATTAAATAATTAATTGATTGATTTTATCTATATTTTTAATAAATAATAATAATGATTAATTAATTATTGTGAATTAAATATTCAATTAATTGATTATTTAATATAAATGTATTAATTAATTGAAGGAAAAAATATCAATTAATTATTAATTGAAAATAAAATAACAATTAATTATTTAATATTATTAATTTATTATTGTTAATCTTTAATTATATGAATTAATTATTATTATTAATTATTCAACTATATTTACAACTGTGGTTGTGCATCTCATTGATATACCATTATATATCAACTGCATTTATTAATGTGCTTGTGCTAATTTATATAGCCATATTCTATTTCACATTGTACCACTCACCTTTATATATCAATTTATGTCATCAATAATCATTAATATTTAATAATTAAGCTTATTGTTATTTATTAATTTACATATTTCTATTTATTAATTCATATAGCCACCTCATATTTCTATTATTAATTTAGGTATTTTGTATTAATCAATTGAGTATTTGGAAGAGATCTTTTGAATTTATTGAGTTAATTGTGTGTTGAATTTGGATGTTTTTTTAGAATAATTTAATTTCTTGAAAGTCATTTCTTTTTGGTAGTTTGAATGTGAGAGTTAGTCAGAACTAAACCACATTTAACTTAACTAACCAGTATCTCATGAATTTCTTGTTACTTATATATATCTTAGTGTTACATATTTCTTTAAATGTATATATGTTTAGCTCATATTAATATTATTTGACAATTAATAATAATAAAGATAAAATTATAATTTATTTAATTTTTATGATTTTTTAAAATCTTCCCAATGTGAAATATATTATGGGAGATATTTTTGGATGCTTATTATAAATTGATGATTATTAGTTTTGTTTTTTCATTTAATTTATATAATTACATTAATTTTTACATTTAAAAATAGAATATAAATAATATAATATTATCAAATTTAATATAAGCTGAAAATTATGTTTTATTTAAAAAAAATGTTAATGTTAAGTTGTCATTAATATTTTTGAATTTAATAAATTTAAAATAAAACAATTTTTTTAAGATTAAAATTTTAGAGGCATAAAATTTGTATATTATAGGGTTTGAAATATTTGTGAATTTTTCTATTTTTTCTTTTTAATTCTAAAATTAATTTATTTTAAATTTTATATTTATTTCATAAAATAGATTTACAATTTTTTTAATTCAAAATGTTGAAATTATATTATTATTATAAACAAGACATCAAATTATTGTATGTTTAATTCAAAATGTTGAAATTATATTATTATTATAAACAAGACATCAAATTATTGTATAAAACATCCTTGAGAAAAAATAGCATAAATTTTTTAAGACGTGTAATATAAATTTAAAATAGAAATAACTCAAATAATTTAAAATAGAAATAACTCAAACCATTAATTAAAAACTTTAATGAGAATCAATTTATTTTATTGTGAATAACAAATATATTTAAAAAAATAAAACGTATTCCAATTTCAACCGTTCTTCCCAGATCAGAGTTCCTTTGGCTTCTTTGTTCTGAATTTTAAAATAGTATTGAGAGCATGGCACCGAGTGACATGGTATCGCAACAGAGTTTACTAGTTGCTGTTTTTTATACTCCATAATTTTGATTTCATAATTATCGTTGAAAATTGATGCGATTCGGGCAGGATGCGTGAGGGATTTTACGGCTTGCGAATATAAAGAGAAATAAATTATTAATAAGGTTTGGGATCATGCTCAAATGTATAACTTTCTTTGGAGTTTAATCCTAGGCAGCCATTCTTTTGTGTTGGTCTCCTATTAGGGTGGGAAACTCAAATAATATTATAAAACATTTGAATTTAATTTGGGTTTAATGGACAGAAGATTAAATATTTTAGATCAGAGAATCTTAA
This sequence comes from Pinus tabuliformis, assembly GCA_031772625.1. Taxonomy (NCBI): domain Eukaryota; kingdom Viridiplantae; phylum Streptophyta; class Pinopsida; order Pinales; family Pinaceae; genus Pinus; species Pinus tabuliformis. Next base: position 189,238,369 of record CM062810.1, on the reverse strand, counting down.
ATTATATGTTTTCCATCCAAAACGTTATGTTAAATTATGGTTGAAAAATGATGGGCCTCCGGGTGAGAGGTAGGGGGGTTAGCTTGAGAAGATGAACAAAAATTAATAAGATTTGGGATCATGCAGAAATATATAACTTTCTTTGAAGAAATAATTTATTTATTTATTTTTTAATTAGTGTGGGAGAATCAAGAAATATTATAATATAAATTTTGTTTTTCTAATTGATAGAAGTTTAAATATTATATATGAAAGAATTTTAAATTATATATTTTTCATTCAAAATACTTATGGTAAACATATATTTCGGGAATTCAACTCTTTTGCTATTTTATCGATTAAAGTATGTAGTTTCTCTAGCTCCTCTAATTTTGATAGTGAAAATATCTATGAAAGAGACATCGTCTCTTAAATTTGTCTTGTGATTAAAATAAAAATAATGTATCTCTCTCCATGCAAGATTAACTGTGCTCCACATGACACAGAATGTGGACTAGATTATTTCTTAGAAAAACTTAACTCACGCCTTGATCAATTGTACTTATAGCTCAAATGATAGGCTATCTCATTGCACCTTTGTTTTCACGAAGAAAAAAACAAAACATATTTCATTATATATAAAATGAGTTACATGGTAATCCATAAGACTCAAGAGAAAAAGAACTACAAATGACCTGTCAAACAATAAAGGAACAGAGGAACTAGACCTCAGGGGACATCGTACACCTGAAAAAACAGAGCATTTTCTACCGGATATCCAAAAGTCGAAAATATCCAATTGACAAAAAGTCCCAAAATGTAAACATAAATACCAAAAAATAGACAGAGCACAGAGGTCCTATAATTAGTGATGAAAATCATAAGGTAGAAACACACCTGATAAGGTCGACCAAGCTTAAACAGAAAAGGCTCCAAACAAGACAGCACCATTGTCTGAGGTACTATAATGGATGACCCTAGGCATAGAAGATGGACCCCTCTTAGATAGGGAATCTACCATACTGTTCTATTATATGTATATATGGATGAAGGAAATGTGATGAAAGGAGGATTTCAATGTCCAAATTTGTTGTAGCCAATGATGTAAGGAAGGAACATTCAGTGAATTCCTCCCCTAAATCCATTCAATAATAGAGCGGGAGTCACCAACAATGTGAATGAAAACAAGAGCAAGCTAGGATACACATTCCGTTGCCCCCCAAAGTGCAACCACCTCCGCTCTACAGTTCATGCTAGGACTTCCATACAAGTAACAATGATAAAGCGAGGGAGTGATTGATGACAAAGTATACACCACATCCACAATGCCCCTTGGAGGCAACACCATCAAAGAAAGACACAAGGAAAGAGAAATTGATCTTCCTTCGAGTAACTTTATTAGTGTCAAAAGATGGCCTCCACGAGCCTTTCTTTAGAAACAAATGCCACAATCTGCAAGACGGTGGAGCTCGCGTCTAAGAATGTTTTCTAAAAGATAAAATTGTTCCTGCTACACCAGATACTCTAGAAGATATAAATAGGAATATTCTCTTTGCCTCGAAACCCAACTCATTAAACATAGTTCAATGGAGGATTTCTCCACCTTAGGGCTAAGGTGAAATGTTACCGAGACCTCATCCCAAACAACTTTTACAAATAGATAATGTAAAAAAATATGAATCAGCTCCTCACCTTCAGCACCACACATGGGGCAATGACTAGGGCCTTGAAAACCTCTCTTCAAGAGATTATCCCATGTTACAATTTGATTTTGGAAAACAAGCCAATAGAAAAACTTTGTCTTTGAAGGAATACCCCACTTCCCCATACATGATAACCAATTAGAAAAAGGCTCAGTTAGAACCTATGTGAAAATAAAAAAGTAAGCATGTTCTGTTGACATGTTGTCATCTACAACATTCCCTTCCCATGATAATTTGTTCAACTTATTTGAGAGAGAGATTTCAGCATGGATAATTTTTAATCGATATGTATCCCATAGTTCTAGATAAATATTTGGTAATCCAAGATTCGTAAAGTGGGGCCAAGTAGTTTGTGAGAATATAAATATTTGGTAATCCAAGATTCGTAAAGTGGGGCCAAGTAGTTTCTGAGAATATGGAGTTGTGAAGGCCTCCAATATGTGCCAACATGAAGATACCGAACTCATTGAGGAAATTGACAAGGGATGCAAGGAGATTATGACAACCTGAGAGACCTTTAATATTATCTAGTCCAATGTAGACTTTGACCCCAGTTCCCACCTCCTAGCAGAGGTTACTGCAGAATCAACTTTTAGCTTTTACAAGGATTTGCCAAATGAAAGAGGTGTTACACTTGACAGGAGCACCCACCGAGATCTAGTCATCAATGGAAAGATTCTGAATATATTTTCTGAAATGATGTTATGCCACATACCTGGAGCAACAAAATCACTCCACAAGCTTTTGATAAATAGTGTTTGGTTGAAACGTTTGGTATCTCGGATACCCCAACCACCCTTAGACAGTGGTTTGGATATAGGTTCAAGACAACATAAGTGATACTTCTTTTGTGTACCAACACTGTTCCAGATAAAGCTTGAAATAATCGCTTCAATTCTTCGAATGATGGTCATAGGGAGATGAAAAATGTGCATCCAGTACACAACTATACCCTGCAATATCAACTTGGTCATAATCAACCTGCCACTAAGAGATAACCATTTGTTCTCCCATTGTGTCAGTTTCTTAGAAAATTTATCCACAATCCAAGTCCAATCCTGCAATTCATATTTATTGGGTTTTAGGTGAAAACCCAAATACTTGAAACTAGTGGATAAAATTCTGTCCTTGACACCAAATACCATAGTGATATGCTGGACATCCATATTAGCTTCCTGTATCACTATGACTGCATTGCCAATTTTTGTGATAACACAATGAATACGTTCCCATTCATCAAAATTTGCTTCTCCCACAGTAAGGATATCATCAAAAAACTTCTAATGGGAGGTAGTGATATTTTTAGTGACCCTGTAACCTCCGATGGAGCCAGATTCCTAAAACTATCTTATGTACCTACTGAAACCATCAATGGCCAATATGAAAAGGAGTGGCGAGAGAGCACACCCTTGTCAGAGACCTCTTGTTATCTTAAAGAAAGTTGTAGGTTGTCCATTAATAAGAACTTCCAAGTTGGCAGAGGATACACATGCCATAATCCAACTTATATGTCTGGTATGGAAACCAATTTTGTGTAAAATCAGTCTAATGTAGTCCCATTCCACCCTGTGATATGCTTGGATAAGGTCTATTTTCATGAGACATGCATTTATATTTCGAGATTTTATAGACTGAATTATTTCTTTAGTAACCGCCACTACATCCTGAATTCTTCGATCAGATAAGAAACCATGTTGTTCAGGGGAAATATGTTATGAGATGACTCTCTTAATTTTGTTTGCGAATAGCTTGGATATCATCTTGTAAATAGTATTACATAATTATATAGGCCTGTAATCATAAAAAATTTCAGGTTTAGGTTTTTTAGGAATAAGATTTTAAAAAGTATATTTTATAACACCTGAGATGAAACCTGCCTGATGTGGTTCCTCCGCCATGTCTAATGGGTCAAGACCCATGAAGTCGTAAAAATGTAGAAATAATTTCACAGGTCAATAATCTGGCTCTAGGATTTTATATTTTTCTAACTCTTTTATTGTTTAAAGAAGTTTTTCCAATGTAATTGGATTCTCCATCAGCTCCATATCCTCTTCCTTAACCATTCTGGCAAATAAATTGAAAAGATCCATTTGATCATAAACTTTGGTGTTACCTAATTCCTTGTATTGAGAGCTAAAATATCTGACTGCCTCCCTTTATATGTCCTTATGAGCTGTAAGGACCCTTTGTACCTGCCCTTAATAGACCATATCAAATTAACAGTCTTTATTTTCATGGCTACCCTATGGATTTTTTTTTTATTCCATTACACCTATGGATTGGAAATGAGGTAATAATTTATGCGCAACTAAGGAATGGTTAGTCGAAAATTACTATAGGAGGTAGATTGCAGGTTGCATAAATAGATAGGTCTCAAAGTAGCACAAGAGACTAGGTCATAGGAGCTATTGGTTTTTGAAACTACGATTGCAACTTAGTGACTAGTGGTATGATAGTTAGGTTGGAGGGAGAGAGAATGTCACAAGTCACCAAACTAGGAGGGGTCGCGAAAGGAGAGGTCATAAGAAAGGAGAGCTCACAAGGTTGCAGAAGAGACAAGTTTGTAGAATTTATTTTATTTTCCAGTCACGACTTTGCGACTATGCGACTAAGGGATCTAAGAAAATCACAAGTCACACCATGGGTTAATGCTACTATTGGTACATCTACATCTTTATAGAGATTGATATGAGTGACTAAGAGAAGCACTTATATCTTTCAGATTTTAGGGTAGAGTTTTATGAGGAAAAACTAAATAAGTAAAAAGGGAGTGCACTATGGGAAAAGTTCTTTATATAGGTGCACTATGGATAAAGTTCTTTATATGATACATTTTTCCTTATCCTAAGATAAAAAAAGCAAATATTAAAGCACAAAGAGGAAAAAGTTCTTTGTCACATCGAGGTTAAAGTACACTCCACTCAGCACCCTCAAGATCCGCTCCCACACTTCATCTACGACCTTTATCTGTTTTCACCCACCCCTCTCCATTCTTTCTTTATCGGGGCAGGGGGGGGGTGTCCGAAAAGTAGTTTCTCCTGTCGGGCCCCATCCCTTACATGTCTCCCTCTGGTAATTTCGCACCCACCGTCACTAAAACTGTTAACCGCCCACTACCCCCTCCGGAAACTGCTTTCCCTCATCCGCTCTACCAGACCCCACCACTTTCCCTCCACCACTCTCCTCCCACCACCTGGCATAATATTTGTCCTATTAAATGTGTTCCCGACCAAACGATTGTTCTCCATTTAATTCAATTTTCTTCCAGGTAACCGTTCAGCCTAACGGTCTGCCACCGTTTTCAATGGGACATTCATCGAAATGTTTAAAAGCTCCTGCACCTATCCTTCTAATCTCTTCATCACTTATGTTTTCTATTATTGACGTTTTTGCGTAGCAGTCAGTCTCAGAGATATTCTGCGACTAGATCAAGATAGAAAAAACTGATAGTTCCCTTTCATTTTCGCCTGTTAGTCTATTATTCTTCTGTGCTTGGTAAGACTCCTCTGCAAATTCATCCTGTTCACAGATTTTTACAGTCATGCCTCCTAAGACTAAGACTCAAGATAAGCCCATTAATCCTTTAATTCCCCCTTCTGTAGATTTAGATCATATACCTTTAGCTGATAGGGATTACAAGATAAATAAAACTCAGTGTGACTATGATTTTCTAGAATTGTATTGTTGGTTAGACGATAAGCACATAGACAAAACTGATGAAATTGGGCTCTAGGAGTCCATTCTCCACCATTATATTTTCCCTTGACATTCCATGCCCTGGAATTTACCAAAAGGTGTAAATCTTGTTATATCCCTGCCCAAAGAGCCATCATTGCCCCTACAAGTGACATTCTTTTCACCATTATAGCCCAATCCATTGAACAAATGATGATGGCCCCCACTGTGGAAAATGTTGCCCCTTTCTCCCTAGAAGCCCTCACCCAACTTTATCAAAAGATGGAATTTTCCACCAGAGTGAGAAGTTTTGAGATTTTCTTGTGAGAGAATGCCCAATTACCCAAAAAGAATCCTCCATATCCTTCTTCAATTTTCCCTCATCAAGCCAAGCAGATTATTTCCATGATTTCTTACATTTTAGGCTATCATTATGATCAGTGGATAGATGATCCCATTTTAGGATTCCTTTCCATATTTTCCACAGACAGCAAGCCCTCCTTGATGTTCAACTTCAGTCAATTATTGGCTGATAGTATCCAGGAACAATTCATAAAGCTTCCTACAGAACAATTGTTTAATTACACCTCAATTTTTATTTATATGTTCCTCTATTATTAGGAAGACAAATTTAGTTTTTCATTACATAAGCTTGATGATGCAGGGAACCAGTAGCCAATAATCTTTTGGACCTCATTGGTCATAAGAGAACAACAAGAATTCACCCACAAGTAGTTTAATGAAGATTTTGTTCATCTAGCCATGAACATTCTGAACAGTGTGGTACAACCCAAAATTAGGGAGGAAATCAAGAGAATTCTGCATTTTTCAGACCAAGCAAAGACTGGGGATTGGTATTTATACCAAAATTACAAAGAAATTAGGGTATGTGGTTGTGAATTGCCCCCCTATAAACTCCCCAAAGACCTCCCAATGGGGATTTTTTCCCTGGAGTATATCAGGAAGATGTTGAATTAAGATGTCATCCACTTTGTAGTGGCCAACAAGAAGGCACAATTCAGGATAAAGACACAAGTGGGCCCATTTGTGTGCAACACAAGGACAATAGGTGAAGAGGAAAATAGAATGGGTAAAGAAATGAAGTTTAGTATGAGCTGTACATGATCTTATGACCCCTGTGGCATTATTTCAAAGCTCAAAGTGGAGAACCAGAACACTCCTTACATTCATACTTCAAGGCCAGACATAGAGCAGTATGCCAATCAGCCGGAGTAGGCAGAAAATACCTTGTATGAAGCTGAAGAACAACTTGTTTATACTTCTAGTTTATAGACTACTATTCCTCAGGAAAAATCAAGAAAAGACAAAGGGAGGAAGGATCATCATCTACAACTGGGAGTGAAGCTAAAGAACTCAGAATCAGCTATAGGAAGAGAGCAAAGGTAACTCCCAAGTATAATTGGACAAAGAAATTGAAGAATAAGCAGCCATCATCATCACAGATTCACCACCTACAACTAATAAATTCACAAGATATCCTACTAAACCTTCATCTTCACAGGGTCACAAGGAAACTAAGCTGGAACCACAAACTATCCAAACAGAAAAAGAGAAGACAGTTTTTGACAGGCATAGGGAAATAAAACTCAGGAATGAAATTCTAAAAAATAGCACTTATAACCAATTCTGGAAGCAGACCTCCAGATCACAGAGTAGGTTATGGTCAGTCTTTGATACAGAGCATGGAAAAATGTAGATGGCCTTTATTGAGGCCCAAATTCCACAGCCAAAATCAGTAGTAGATTACAAAAGCACCACGTTTGAGTTATGGCACAAGAAAACTGGTGAAATGTATCCTCCACTTTGACTAACACTGCTATGTCATTTTCCAAATTGCAGGTTTATTTTGCAAATGTCCAACCACAATTGAAAATGGAGAAAGTGCCCTCCTTGGCAAAGGATAACAGGATCAAGTCTTTGGAAGACTTGGTGATTAAGATAGGGTATGACCCTAAAGATTTCAATGATGCTGAGGAGATTGTTAAAAAGAACAACCTGGACATTGCATCCTTAAGAAAGTAGCTCAAGATGCCAGCCACAGAAGACCCAATGACCAAAGATATTGAAGAAGGTGAAGCACAGAAAGCAGACATGATGAAATTGATCATAGAACAAAATATACATACTAGGCAGATGGAGGCAGAGATGGAGAAACTGATAAAGGAGAAGGAAGACAATCTGAAGATGGCTATTGTCCCCCCTAGACGCGATACCTATTTCTCAGCTTCCATCAACAGGGGAAAACATTGCAGCTACTTCTTCCACTCAGACAACAAGTGATGAACAGGTAACACATACACTACAGAATATGTCATTGTAGTCTAAGGAGATTGAGACTTTGCAGGGCCCACTCAAAACTTTTGAAGTGCAAAAGGCTAAAGCTGAAGCTTCCTGCATTATTGAAATGAAGAAATCCTAGGGACTGTTGGAGAAGTTGCAAAAGATAGAGAGAGACACTTTAATTGGTCATGCCTTGGCCCAAGCCAAGGAAACTATTTGGTTGAATATATTAGACTCTATGAATGAGATTTTTCCTTCTATCCAAATCAAATTTGATCAGAAAGAGCTGAAAAAGAAGGCTACATAAACTATTATGCATGGAAGAGAAAAGATGGCTGAAATGCCCACGGAAGCCTCTAATATAATCAACTTTTTAAACTCAAAGTACAAGTATGAGCTGGAGGAGGTAGGAATCAGCGATAGAACTGCCACCATTATGGAACTCAAGAAAGTCTTGACAAAGAGAAATTGCATTGATCAGTTGGAAGAAAGGTGTGAAACCTTAGAGCTGCAGGTAATTAGGTTCACAAACATAATTGAAGCCTTAATCCAAAAGGGACTACCTAGTATCTATGTTATAAATGAGAAATTGATCACTCAAGAAGACTATATCTTGAAGATGAAAGAAGTGGCCAAAAGCAGCATCAAGTTTAGTGAAATTAAGGGCAGCATGACAACAAAGGCATTTTTGGAAACTATGTCAAACAATTTCCATGTATAGAATGAGGTCAAACACATTTTTATAGTGAAGCCAACTTTTTACAAATACACAGAGGTACATGAAATTTACCACACGATAACTAAATTGATAGTGCCAGATGAAAAGAGATGGGAAGAATTGGTCGATTTACTAGATTGAAGGGTAATTCAAGAGCGTTAAAAACCTTCACAGTGCAAGAGCCAACACGACAATCAGTTCGGCATCGCAGCACTGTTTCGGGTTGACTCAGCAACCAAAACAATCAAAACGGGGCCACCTTTATTTTCAATAGCCTATGTGGCCTATTATTTTGCTAGGATTAGATGATATAGTTTGTAATTAAGCTAATAATACATTGTCGGTTTGACAACGATTTTGTAAAGCATTTTGTAATTTTTATTATAAATACTGCACTGTTTGAAGTATCAAGGGTTGATTTCCGAATGTATTTTCCTTATGCATATTGTAATTTTCAAGTACTGAAGCATCAATAATAAAAAGTACCTTTCACAAGATTCATGCGGTGTACTAAATGGGGATGTGTCTCTTTTATCCATTTGTTTAAACATTGTTTTTCCTTTCTCTGTTACTCTAAATTTCTAAATTAATCAACAAAAACTGTGATAAATAGGATTTGTTACTTAGAGCACCCTATTTTGGTTGTTGATAATTTTAATGTTTTCTACTAAAGTCAAATCTAGGAATTCTTAATTGCTCCTGGATTTCTAATGAACCTTACACTTCTCCTATTTCACCATCCATTTAATTTATGAAAAGATCCACTTAGTGCAACCTAGCTTTCCCTATGAGAACTCCTCCAAAGAATTGATGCAAAACTCTAGTTTATTTTACAGACTCCATAGCCCAATGGAATTATGACACTCAAATCAACCAAACCAATGAAACAAAACAAACAAGTACAATCATAACTAGCCTAAAACTTACACTAAAACAAAGCTAAATTAAATATAGAGATCCCTCTCTGAAGCTAGCAGGGCTAGATCCTAGCTTCCAAAGTGGTTTTGATGTTATCCAATGTGTTTACTCCCTCAACCTCAAAAATACAGAACAACGACATAGTGGCGACCATACTAGGGAAGAATAATTTTCAATCTAAAACTTTATTAAACCCTGGTATCTAATTAGTATTTCTATAAATCAAGACTTATATATCATTATGAAATACATGATCCAAGGTTGTTATTTTGTAAATATTCTACTTTGTCATTTATTTGATTTTTATTTGTGTGATGATTTTTAATAGACCTTGCTCCCAAAAGAATTTTCACTAGATCTCACCCTGACCCCAACCTTGCTGAATTTGTAGATAACCCTGAGAAATTGGTGAGAAAGAAAAGTTTTACAGAGATTCAAGGTAGTAATAGCCCATTGTCTAGATTCAATTCTCTTCCTGAGAATATTCCTTTGTCAAGGTCTAACTCTCTTCCAGAGAAATTTGAAACTATTCAAGATATAGAGTTTGATTTGCCTTTCCAGCATAGTTTGTTTAGATCAAAGTCTGAGGCTTTTGTAGATCAAATTGTCATTGATAAAGCCCTACTACAACCATACATACCCCAGACCCAACATTTTGAAACAGATCCTGATCTTGAATCCTTACAACAATTTGACAAATTACAAGGTCTAGTTTCAGTGTTGGACCAAGCTATTGAAGAAGCTTTTATTCAACAATTTGTTGAATTTTCTGCTTTAACAGTTGCATCAGCCTCTTTGTCTGGATACTCTTCCCAGTCTGTTTATCTACAGCCTCCCATTCCTACTCATTCTATAGTTTCAACTTCCTCACCTATGATCTACCAAACTGTTATTCCTACTATCCCTGTAGTTATCAAAACTACACCTTCACTAGGTTCGTCTTCGAGTCAATCTTCCAGAACAACTATGGTAGGTAGGTATGCACCTTTGGTGTTGCCAGACCAGCTAAATGCTATGCCTGGAGATTACCAATCTAAAATTGTGACCTTTGATAGCACCAGTGCTTATATTGCTCAGCAGCATGTCTATAGGATGAATGATGTGTTTGACCTTCAAGAAATAGATGAAGCTTTTGTTAAAATGAGATTGTTTTCTTAGAGTTTAGGAGGTGGTGTTAAGAAATGGTTTAGGAGTTTACCTGCAGGAAGTATAGCCAACCTTGATGCTTTCCATCAAAATTTCTTAGCTAGATGGGAGATCAAGAAAAATCCACTTCAACTCCTAAATGAATATAAAAGACTGAAAATAAAACCAAATGAAAGTGTGGAAGAATACTATGAATGGTTTAATATTGTTTAAAATTCCATTCCAAAAGTCATCAAGCCCTCCTCTGGCCTGGCTCTAATTGATTTTCCAGATGGTTTCGATGTAGACATGGAATATCAACTTAGAGAGAGAGACCTAGAAACTTTGTAAGAAATGCAAGAAAATGCTATTAAAATTGAAGCTGACATCTTAGCCAAGAAGGCAAAACTAAAGTTTGAACACAGAGTTACCATAAAAGAAGAATCTTCTACTTCTGCTATTGATCATAAAATTGATAACATAGTGAGAGTAGTGAATCAGATGATGCAAAGAGTAAACATCAATGACCAAACTCAAGTAAGAGAGAACCAAAATGCTCCTCAAAGTATAAACCAAAAATTTAGAAGGAATGTTCCCCAAATTAAACAAAGAGAACAAAAGGGTCCATACCAACAGATTCAGCCTACTTTTCAAGAAAATTACACAGATGATGAGGGGAATATTGTTGAATATTTGGATGATAATCAAATAAATCTAATGGGGGTAAACGATGATGAAAAAATTTTCCTCACTCAAGAGGAGCATGAACTTTTTCTCCTAGCCCAAACTAAACTAGGTTCTGAAGAATAAGACGAATATAAATAAGGGTTTGAAAATTCCATAATGGAAGTCCATAGGCAGTATAGCTTTAGGAGAAAAAAGAATCCAAATACTCTCAACACCAAAAACTTAGATAATCCTACTAAAAAGTCATCTGAAATTGAACCTAGAAAACCACAGATAGTCTTCCTAAGAAAAATGTAGATAATTCTGGCCAGAAAAAAGTAGAAATCTGTGTCAAGAAAGTTGTTGACAGTGTTTCTAAAACTACTCAAACAGATATCCCAACCACCAGTCAACAAAAAGAGCCTATGAAAAAACAAATTATAGATCAATATGAACTTCCCAACTTTATTAAGATTCAAACATCATTCAACATTGAGAATGAACTAGTGAAATTGAAAATCCTTATTCCTCTCACAGAGTTAATGAGTAAAAACATGTATAGATGCCAAGTAATGAAAGCTTTAAACATAAGGGAAATAATGACTCTGTAACTCTAAATGATGACTAGCCTGAACTCTTATTTGGACTGGAAGTTGAAGGAAAACACAGGAAGGGGGTGTTCCCCCATTCTATGTTAGCCTGAATATTCATCACAAAATTCTCCATAATGCAATTCTAGATTCAGGTGCCTGCCAAAATTTAATGCCTAAAGCTGTTATGGAGAAATTAGGACTTGACATTACTAGACCTTATAAAGACTTGTATTCCTTTGATTCTAGCAAAGTTAAATGCCTAGGTCTTATCAAAGACCTACGTGTCACTTTATCTCAAATCCCTGCTAAAATTCTAGTAATGGACATAGTGGTTGCAGATATTCCCACTAAGTATGGCATGTTGTTGTCACGCTCATGGGGAGAAAAATTACAAGGTACCCTACATATGGATATGACCTTTGCTACCATACCAGTGTTTGGGCAACAAAGAAGACTATATAGGCAAACCTTGATGAAATTCATGGTGAGTAATCAAGACAAACCTCACAACTATCCACTTTATTCTGTTCATTCAGATTTGGATTCTTTCATTATTTACCATCATGGGGATATCAACACTCAAGTAATCAATGCTAAAACTAAAATTCCTAAAAAAGACCCAACCCAATCACAAATAATAGAACTAAATACTCCTCTTGAACCTCTTTGGAACATGAGTTTTGATGGCTATTGTAGCAAAGATGGTGCTGGAGAAGGAATATGGGTGGTTAATACAGGAAATAATCATGCCAAGGGTCACTCATATAGGATTAATTTTCAATGTACCAATAACATAGTAGAGTATGAAGCCCTTGTTTTAGGATTGCATTTGTTAAAAAAGTTAGGTGCTAAAAGAATCTCCATTCAAGGGGATGTTGAATTAGTTATCAAACAAATTAAAGGAGAATATTCATCCAAACATTCTAGGATGAGACCATATAGAAATCTTGTGCTTGAATTCCTAGAATATTTTCTTGAATATGACCTTTCTGCAATTCCTAGAAAACAAAACATCATTCCAAACAATCTGGCCTTTTAGCCAGCTCTTGGAAAATGCCTTATCCTAATCAAGAATATGTACTGGAGGTAAAACACTGACCAGTTGTACATGATAACATGAGATATTGGCAGGTGTTTGGAAATGATAAACAAATTAAAAGTTTTATGCAATCAAAAGATGAACTTCAAGATGACAGTATTGATTTGGACTCTTGAGTAGATAGTAAAATTGTTGAACATTCTAATCCAGAAAGGCAATTAGATAATTTAGATGTAAATACACTCGTAGATAAAATTGCAAATAAACTAGAATTGCTTGAAATAGACCTTGAAAAAGAAGAATTTGAAACACTCGAGCTTAAAGATAATGTTTTGGCTAGAGGTCTAGTTCCATTAGAAGAATTATTTGATTTCAATGATGTGGCTAAAAATCCTAAGATTGAGCACTCAGGAACAACAATTGAATATTGTAATTTAGGTACTGAAAAAGACCCCAAAATCATAAAACTGTTTAAATCAATCCCAACAGCTGAAAAACAAAAATATATTCCTTTATTCAAGGAATTTAGTTATATTTCTCCATGAGCTATGAAGATCTTAAAACATATGATACATAAATCATACAACACAAAATTCCAATTAAAGAAGATCAAAAATATTTTAAACAAAAACTTCATAGAATAAATCCAATTCTGATGCCTTTAAGTGAGAAGGAAATCAAAAGAATATATGATTCCAAAATCATAGTTCCCCTTAGGTACTCTAAATGGGTTTCCAATATTGTCCTAACCATGAAGAAAATAGGTGAAATCAGATTGTGTATATATTTCAGAAATCTAAACAAAGTTTCCCTAAAAGACAATTATCCCTTACCTAAGATGGATCATATTCTGCAAAAGCTAGTTGGATCTTCTAGGATTTTCTTATTAGATGGATTCTGAGGTTATAATCAGGTCTTAGTTCATGCATGGGATCAGAAAAAAATAGCATTTACCACTCCATGGGGTACCTTCATGTATGTGAAGATGCCTTTTGGATTAATGAATGTTGAGGCCACATTTCAAAGAGAAATGGATATTGGTTTTGCTGATGAAATTGGCAGATTTATTGTGATATATCTAGATGACATAATTGTATATTCTAAATCTAATGAAGAACATTTAATGCACCTGAGAAGAGTTTTTGAAAAATGTAGAAGGTTTGGGATTTCACTAAATCCTAAGAAAACAGTGTTTGGCCTTGAAGAGGGAAAAATTCTTGGTCATATCATATCTAAGGAAGGTATCAAAATTGATCCTAAAAGGATTGAAGCTATTCTGAAAATAAATCACCCAAGAAATATTAAATAACTTCAGTCATTTATTGGAAGAATAAACTTCCTGTGAATATTTATCCCTAACCTTGTAGAACTTCTCAGAAACATCACAAACATGCTAAAACGAGATTCTGAAATCAGGTGGAACCTTGAAGCTAGGCAATCATTCGACCAGGTTAAACAAGAATTAACAAAGGCACCAATCCTTATTAGTCCATATTTTACTAAGGATTTTATATTTTTTTCATTTTCTTCTGAACATACTGTTGCAGATGTCCTTTTGCAAAAAAATGATTATGGATATGAACAACCCATTGCTTTCTTTAGCAAGGCCTTGGGGGACATTGAACTCACATATAATATAATGGAGAAATAGGCTTTCGCACTGATAAAAGAAATTAAAGATTTCAGAGTATACATCCTTCATTCTCATATAATTGGTTATGTACCAAATGCTGTAGTTAAAGATATCTTGACACATAATGGACCAGATGGCAAAACAGGTAAATGGATTGCCATCATACTGGAATATGACATGGAAATCAAGCCAACCAAACTTATCAAAGGACAAGGATTATCCAAATTGATGGATGAATCTAATTTTAATGCTTTCGATATCAACTTTATAGCTGAATTGGATGATCAAGAGGAATAGGCGACTCCACAAAAAGATGAGGCTTTCAAGACCTCACCCTGGTATGCAGACCTTATTTATGTTTTATTTAGTTTAAATGCTCCTCCTGATCTAACAAAAACTAAGGCTATATTTCTGAAACTAAAAGCAATCAAATTTTGCATCATAGAAAATGTTTTATATTAGAAAGATTTTGGTGGTATTATACTAAAGTGTTTGTTGAGAGATGATGCAGAAAGAATAATGCAGGATTTTCATGAGGGTGACTGTGGTGCCCATTTGTATTGGAAAACCACTACCCATAAGATCCTTAGAGCTGGTTTTTACTAGCCTACACTTTTCCCAGATGTTCATAAAAGGGTAACCTCTTTCCACAAGTGTCAAATATTTGAGGGAAAAATAAAACTTTTGCCTTTACCTTTGAAGCCCATATTTGTTGAAAGCCCTTTCCAACAGTGGCGATTGGATTTCATTAGAGAAATCCATCCTCCATCCTTTGCTCAACATAAATGGATCCTTACTGCTACTGGTTACTTCACCAAATGGATTAAGGCCACTCCTTCTAGACTAGGCACGAATTTTTTTATCATCAAATTCTTAGAAACCAATATCATGTCTAGATTACAAACAATGATGCAGCCTTTATGCCTAATAAAATGATAGATTTCTGCAAAAAATATCATATCACTTTGGGACATTCAAATCCTTATTACCCACAAGGTAATGGGTTGGCTGAATCTTCAAATAAAATTATGTTAAATATTATCAAGAAGTTGTTAGTAGACAACAAAAGGTCATGGCACAACAAGCTCATAAATGCACTTTGGGCTGATAGGCTCACCACAAAGAAATCAATTGGCATGTCACCATACCAATTGGTTTATGGAATGGATGTTGTTTTTCCATCCTCTTTGGGAGTTCCAATCATGAAGTTGATTCAGGAATCGCAGGCTCAGCCAAACGACATTCAAAGGAGACTTGATCAGAAAATCCAGTTGTAGCAATCTAGGGAAGAAGTTTATAATAAGGCTCAGGTCATCCATGAGAATATCAAGAAAGTTTTTGACAGAAGGACAAAAGCAGATGATTTCACCTTTGGTGATAAAGTCTTAAAGTGGGATTCTAGAAGAGAAGACAAAGGGAAGCATGGAAAATTTGACAATTTATGGATGGGACCTTATGTCATTTATGCTTTCAGAGGGAATAATGCATTCTTTATCATAAATTTAGATGGGATAGAATTACCTGGTGGACCTGTCAATGGCAGGATGCTCAAACACTATTTCTCTGAGCAATAGAAGTTTTCCTACCATTTATCATTGTAAATATCATTGTCCTTATTGTTTGGATTGGGTGACCTATTAATAGAAGTTGAAGCCTGCAAAGAAGACCCTAAGCTTCTATTAATGAGTTACCATAAGTACTACAACAAATAAATCAGAGGTAGATATAGCTTAAATAAGACACTCAAGGCTATTGATCACATGTTATTGGCACCTCATAGGGAGAGTGCCATCCCCAGCTGGAGCCACTATTAGGGTCCTATAATTTATAGGATCTCAAGGTAATTGAGTATTGTATCTAAGAAACCTTATTTTAAAAATACTTGTCAATTTGCCAATGATTTCCAAATAAAAGAAAAGGAATTAAAAAAAATGAAAAGAGGGTATAGATAAGAATATTGACAAAAAGGAGAAAAGATTGAACCCCACCAAAAGAAAGAAAAAAAAAAAGGAATAATACTGACAAGGTTGCAACTCTAAATGCCACTACTCATAGATAGTTTTTTCTTTATTACTAAAAATAAAAAGTTGTGTGAAGCTTGTTCAAAATGCCACAATCACTACTTTTTAGTTTAATCATAAAGTGTAATCATGATTAAACTCCTTTCAATTTCTATAAACTAGGTAGAGAATAAAGACTTACCCTAAAGTTTAATTTGGGTAAATCACTAGTTAGGTAGAAAATGACATTGATCCAATTGTTTAATCTAGATCAATAGGATGAATAAGGGAATAGGTTAGGTAGTTTTTCCATTCTTTATAAAAGGAAATAAAGTGTGTTTGCTAGTGTAAGTGCACCCTAGAGGAAAGAATAAAAATTTCTAGTTTAGATAAGCGTAGGTAGATTGGGTTATTTGTAAATATTTTCACATGTAATTTTATCCTAAGTTTGAGCATGGGATTAAAAAAGAAAGGTAGACAGATGTGCTAGGTTAAAAGTTCTTTATATGTTATGTTTTTCCTTATCCTAGGATAAAAAAAGAAAATATTAAAGCAAAAAGAGGACAAAGTTCTTTGTCACATCAAGGTTAAAGTACACTCCACTTAGCACCCTCGAGATCCGCTCTCGCACTTCATCCATGACCTTTATCCATTTTTGTCCCCCCTCTCCATTCTGTCTTTACCACCAGGGGGGTTCGAAAAGTAGTTTCTCCCACCAGGCCCCATCCCTTACGTGTCGCCCTCTGGTGATTTTGCACCCCCCCTCACCGTTAACTTCCAACTACCCCCTCCAAAAACCGCTTTCCCTCATCTGCTCTGCCGCGCCCCACCACTCTCTGCCTACCACATGGCATAACCGTTGGCCTATTAAATGTGTTCCCAACCAAACGACCGTTCTCCATTTAATTCAATTTTCTCCAAGGTAATCATTCAGCCTAACGGTCCCGCACCATTTTCAACACGACATTCGTCGTAGTGTTTAAAAGCTCTTACACCTATCCTTCTAATCCCTTTTTCACTTGTGTTTTATGTTATTGATGTTTTTGTGTAGTAGTCACTCTCAAATATATTCCGCGATGAGATCAAGATAGAAAAAACTGATAGTTTCCTTTCATTTTCACCTGTTAGTCTATTGTTCTTCTATGCTCGGAAAGCCTCCTCTACAAATTCATCCCGTTCAGAGATTTTTACAGTCATGCCTCTTAATACTAAGACTCAAGATAAGCCCATTAATCCTTTAATTCCCCCTTCTGTAGATTTAGATCATATAACTTTAGCTGATAGGGATTACAAGATAAATGAAAGTCAGTATCACTGCTAGTTTCTGGAAATGTATTATTGGTTAGAGGATAAACACACAGACACAACCGATGAAATTTGTCTCTAGGAGTCAAATCTCCCCCATTATATTTCCCCCTTGACATTCCAAGCCCCAGAGTTTACTAGAAGGTGTCAAGCTTGCTATATCCCTACCCAAAGAACCATCATTGCCCCTATTGGTGACATTCTTTTCACCATTACAGCTCAATCCATTGACCAAATGATGTTGGCCCCCACTATGGAAAATGTTGCCCCTTTCTCCCTGGAAGCCCTCACCCAACCTTATCAAAAGTTGGACATTCCACCAGAGCCATACCTTTTGAGATTTTCTTGCCAGAGAATGCCCAATTACCTAAAAATAATACTCCATATCCTTCTTCCATTTTCCCCGATCAGGCCAAGCAGATTATTTCCATGATTTCTTACATTTTAGGCAATCATTCTGATCAGTGGGTAGATGAGCCCATTTTAGGATTACTTTCCATATTTTCCATAGACAGCAAGCCCTCCTTCGTGTTCAACTTCAGTCATTTCTTGGCTGATAGTATCCATGAACAATTCACAAAGTTTCCTATAGAACAAGTGTTTAATTACACCTCAATTTTGATTTATATGTTCCTCTATTATCAGGCTGACATATTCAATTTTGCATTACAGAAGCTTGATGATGTAGGGAACCAACAGCCAATAATCTTTTGGACCTCATTGGTCATGAGAGAACATCAAGAATTCACCTACAAGAATTTTATTGAAGATTTTGTTCATCCAGCCATGAACATTATAAACAATGTAGTAAAACCCAGAATCAGTGAGGAAATCAAGATAATTCTGCATTTGTCAGACCAAGCAAGGACCGGGGATTGGTATTCATACCAAAATTACATAGAAATCAGGGTATATGGTTGTGAATTGGCCCCCTATAAATGCCCCAAATACCTCCCAATGAGGATTTTTTCCCTGGAGTGTATCATGCATATGCTAAATTCAGATGACATACACTTTGTAGTGGTCAAGAAGAAGGCACAACTTAGGATAAAGACAGAGGTGGTATGATTTTTATGCAACACAAGGACAACAGGTGAAGAGGAAGATAGAATTATTAAAGAAAGGAAGTTCAGTATGAGATCTACATGGTCTTATGACCCCTATGGCATTATTTCAAAGCTCGGAGTGGAGAACGAGAACACTCCTTACATTCATACTTCAAGGCCAGACATAGAGCAGTATGCCAATCAACTGGAGTGGATAGAAAATACCTTGCAGGAAGCTGAAGAACAACTTGTTTCTACTTCTAGTTTATAGTCTCCTATTCCTCATGAAAAATCAGGAAAAAGACAGAGGGAGGAAGGATCATCATCTACAACTGGGATTTAAGCTAAAGAATTTAGAATCAACTATAGGAAGAGAGCAAAGGTAATTCCTAGAGTAGAATTGGACAAAGAAACTGAAGAATAGGCAACCATCATCATCACAGATTCACCACATGAAACTACCAAATTCACAACATCTCCTACTAAACCTTCATCTTCACGGGGTCACAAGGAAACTGAGCTGGAATCACAAACTATCTAAACAGAAAAAGAGAAGACAATTGTTGAAAGGTACAGGAAAATAAAGCTCAAGAACGAAATTCTCAAAAATAGCATTTATAACCAATTCTGGAAGCAGACCTCTAGCTCACAGAGTAGGTTTCTGTCAGTCTTTGATACAGAGCATGGAAAAATGTAGATGGCCTTTATTGAGGCCCAAATTCCACAGCCAAAATCAACAACATATTACAAAAGCACCACTTTTGAGTTCAGCACAAAGGACATACATCCCATTGATCAAATGGAGATGCACAAGAAAACTGGTGAAATGATATCCTCCACTTTGACTAACACTGCTATGTCACTTTCCAAATTGCAGGTTTCCTTTGCAAATGTCCAGTCACAGTTGAAAATGGAGAAAGTGTCCTCCTTGGCAAAGGATAACAGGATCAAGTCTTTGGAAGACTTGGTGATTAAGATAGGGTATGACCCTAAAGATGTCAATGTTGCTGAGGAGATTGTTAAAAATAAGAACCTAGACATTGCAGCCTTAAGAAAACAGCTCAAGCTGGTAGCCATAGAAGACCCAATGACCAAAGATATTGAAGGTGAAGCACATAAAGCAGACATGATGAAATTGATCATAGAACAAAATGTACAGATTAGGCAGATGGAGGCAAAGATGGAGAAACTGATAAAGGAGAAGGAAGACAATTTGAAGATGACTATTGTCCCCCCTGGATGCCATACATATTTATCAGCTTCCATCAACAAGGGAAAATGGTGCAACTACTTCTTCCACTCAGACAAAAAGTGTTGAACAGGTAACATAGACCCTACAGAATATGTCATTGCAGTCTAAGGAGATTGAGAATTTGCAAGGCCAACTCAAAACTTTGGAAGTGCAAAAGGCCAAAGTTGACGTTGCCCACATTATTGAAATGGAGAAATCGCAGAGACTGTTGGAGAAGTTGCACAAGGTAGAGAGACAGACTTCAATTGATCAGACCTTGGCCCAAGCCAAGGAAACTATTTGGTTGAATATATTAGACTCTATGAATGAGATTTGGCCTTCTATCCAAATCATATTTGAGCAGAAAGAGCTGATAGAGAAGGCTACAAAAACTATTGTGTAGGGAAGAGAAAATTTGGGATAAATTCCCACAGAAGCCTCTAGTATAATCAAGTTTTTAAACTCAAATTCCAAGTATGAGCTGGAGGAGGTAAGAATTAGTGATAGAACTGACACCATTCTGGAGGTTAAGAATGTCTTCACAAAGAGAAATATCATTGATCAGTTGGAAGAAAGCTGTGAAACCTTAGAGTTGCAGGTAAACAGGTTCACAAAAAGAATTGAAGCCTTAATCCAAAAGGGACTGCCCAGTATCTATGTTATAAATGAAAAATTGATTAACCAAGAAGCCTATATCCTAAAGATGAAAGAAGTGGCCAAAAGCAGCATCAAATTCAGTGGAATTAAGGGCATCATGATAGCAAAGGCGTTTTTGGAAACTATGTCAAACGATTTCCATGTAAAGAATGAGGTAAAACACATTTTTACTGTGAAGCCTGTTGGATACCTATACTAATAGGTTTCATATTTCATGATTGGCCAAGGAAAGTCCAAATATGCTCTGCTTTGATATCACAAAGATCCCATATTTCCTAGAGAACAAGAGGTGTGTAAGATGTTTCAAATATTGATGACCTTATTTCAAATTTTGATGGATGGTCCAAAAGTCTAATCTGGATCATGCCATGTTTAAATTTTTTGTTGTAGAATAGAGAAAGGAGTCTGTCCAAACTGCTTAATCTTGGCAGACAACTAGTTAAGGTAGAGAAGAAAAGGATCCCAACAGCTTAATCTGGGACCTTGGAAGAGATAAGGGTAGAAGTAGATAGAAAAGAATAAAGAAAAAGCCAAAGAAAAGAAAAGGCAAGTAAGGGTTTGCAAGCCCAAATGCACCCTCCAAGGAGAAACAAAAAATGTTAGGAAAATAGCTGGGTAAGCAGTTGTGGTTGCAGAAAAGGTATTTTCACCATTACACACATGTCAAGAGGTGTTTTGCCAAGGCAAAAATCTATCAATGGACAAAGTGGTGAATTCCATCAAAATTACAGCAAGGAGCATGACTAACCTCCCTCTCCCCCTTCATTCCATTACTAACATTCCCTTTCTTTAAGCTGAGATTTATGAAGAGAGATCATGGTTTTATGATGGTTCTTGTTCTTTCAGAAGCCACAATTCTTGTCTAAGATCTTTTCATTTTGATCTACTCTCAAAACTAAATCAACTTTACATAAACTCAGTAAAATCCCCTTCATTTGCTCCCCTCATTCATATTAACCTCTAATTCTACTATATAGCTATCTTATCTTACCCCTCCCCTAATAATACTAACACTATGGTGTATAAAGCCCCAAAATCTTATAAATACTCCTCCCCTTGGCATTATAGCCATATGTTCTTCAAAAGGAACCAAAGTGACCTCTGGTCACCTTGGTGAACCTATCACATCCCATTCCCCCTTGCTACAAGCCAACTTGCTCCTCAAACCACCAATTGCATTGAAAAAACCCTTGAAAACCCTCTTTTACCCTTAAAACCTTTGCAAAAATTACCCAAAGTCTAAAAGCCCGCCTCTGGCACATTTCCAAAGGTTAGCGCGCAGTTTGATTTTATAAAAAACATTGAAAAACCACTAAAAAACCCACAACCCAAAGTTTTCCGCCCGCGCATATAACCCGAGCAAGTTGATGCTCTGCCCACCGTCGGATCAAGGCCCGAAAATCTGACGATCCACGATGATATCGGAGCAGCCCCCGCAGCCATCCTTTACCGCCCGAGAAGGTGACGTTGCGTCACGTCAGGGCCTCTCCACGCGTCAAGCAATAAGGTCTCTCGGAGCCAGGCCTGACACTTTCAGCGCCGTACCCAAACCGTCCCGAGAGACCGTAGCGGTTAGCCTTAACCGTAACCGCTACGGTCCTAACCGCCATCTGTCTTCCACTAATGCTTCGCCACGTCATATCCGCTTGTCCTCGCCCCTGTTATTCGCCCACCTGGCCGCTGACATGGCTGCCACCTCATCGCCCCCATGGACCAACAGTGTACTGCCACATCACCCGATGACGTCAGCTGACGTCACCTCACCTTGACCCACCAATGACGTCATGCTGACGTCATCACTAAAAAGCGCCAAAATGGTAAAAAGGTCCATATTAACCCAAAAAACCGTGTTTTTCTCACTTTTCACTCCTGTCGCTACTTCGGCTCTGCATGGCTGTTTACGTCCAAATTTTCGCCAACCTGCTCGATTGACCGAGGCGACCTCCACAGCTCCAACCGTGCACGCCCATGCGACCTCCGTTCGTCAATTAACAGGTATTTAC